>JAUBNQ010000028.1:4088006-4115759 GCA_032353495.1 Ctenopoma kingsleyae
AGGAAGGAGAGAACAATGGAGTAAGGACGAATGGAGAAGCAGAAATGTGTGTGTGTGTGTGTGTGTGTGTGTGTGTGGTGGTGGGGGGGGCAATGGGAGAAAAGAGAAAGAGGGAAAAGCGTTGCTGTTGTCCTTGTCTCGTCTCAAGTCAAGGATCTCATTAACATGGAAGTCTGATCTCAGCAACCCACCACCACCATACCTCCCTTATGGCCTCCCCCACCTCGAACACAAACTCATTGATCACTGTTACAGGACATGTCGTGCAAGCAAAGATGGCGCTCTCAAACACACACGCACTTGTTCCAAAAGTCATCAGATGCACTAAGAGCTGCCAGTCAGGAGACACACCTTGACGTGATATTGTTCCACTTTCGTTTCAGTGCACACAACACGTACAACATGACGTTCAAGTGGCATCTATTAACATGTGTGTCAGACATCTGAAAGCCAACCAGCACCACTGGAAATGAATGAGATGAACTGGTGTAAATCTGCTTGCTACGTTGTGCCCCACACCTAGGTATAACCCTCCATTAAAAAAAAAAATCGAGGTTAGCCAGGGTGCACAAAGCTAAATCACTGCATCAAACGGAGTAGAACTGGCCGGGCTCCAGTCGTCACTTCCACAGCTGCTCAACACATTGGCTCTATTTGTGGGGTGGTGAGGTTAGCCATACGCAAGGCCTCACACAGCTATGCTGCCAGTGCCAAATGTCATTCCCATCATAGTCACTGGTGAGTTTGAGGCAACAGTTACCTCTGGGCACTGACGCTACCACTAATGCTGTTCTATAGATTCAGGGCAGCTGTGTCTACTCCTGGCTGTTCTTATGCTGCTGATCGTGATGGTCAGAGATAAGGCTGCACACAGTGTATAAACACCATTCAGCATGTATTTAGCATGCAAGACAGACACACACATTACTGCAGACGTTTTCTTTCTCTACAAAAGAAGCTGAAACTTGTGAGGTCTGGAGATGATCTTTAACAGCTAGGACTGTATTTCTGCAAGCACCCTTTGTTGTTTATTACTTTACATTTAAAATGTTACTGCTTCATGCACAACACAAAATTTCATTCTGATCTTTTTGCTGGTGCAGCAAAATTATGACAAAGTATCTACAGGAACAGTGATTAAGAACTTTAACTGGTTTATTGTGATTTAGGACGACAACTAACTATTTATTTTAGTATTGTTATTGTGGTCATTATTTTCTAATTAACTTGTCAATGGTTTGGTCAGTAAACAGTGTCAAAGGCAATGTTTAAAACCAAAAGATATTTGGTTTGACGTAATATAAAATCAAAGAAAAATCAGAACATCCTTACACGGGAGACACTACAACAATAATGTATTGAAATTTAGTTAAAATAAAAACACACCACCAACTATCCATCACATAATCTGTTAAAGTTTGTGTGAAAAGATGCCTGTCAAGAGAATGAGGAGCAGAAAGAACTTCTGCAAGTTTCACATCCTACTTGAAAAATGGATTAGTCTTAAAATCTGAAACTTCAGAAAAGCTGACAACGAAGTCAAGGGAGGCTATCTGATGGCACCCATTTTCCTAGCATTCCTGTGGTGTAGCACCATAACTGCAGGAAATGTTTCCATCTTTTCAGCAAATACACAAAATCCTCTCCTGTGACTACATAACGTTGTGATGTTGTACGATGGGTGGTGAAAGGAAAATAAAGAAAAGACAAAAAACCAATTAGCAACCAAGGCACATAAACAATGTGTGGGCATTTTCTATTCCCGGTCCTTTGAGTGACAATACATGGTGTCTTCACATTACCGCTGCGTAATGTATGTGAGGGCGATCCAATAGAGGCAAAGTGGAATGAATTACAGTGGATGAGTATCTCCATTATGGCTCCTAATAAGTGATGCCTAATGCAGCAGCTCTGAAAACACTACTAGCAAAGCACCCACTTGCAGCAGGATGCTAACATCAGACAAACCTGTTAAAGGATCAGTAGGACATTTTGGAGGGAAACTGCCCCAACGTAATGTATGAGTGAAGACCTTGGCTGTGTGTGAATGTTGGCCACGAGTCCCTTTTTTCACACGTCCCCACCATGACACTGCATGTTGACACCGAGAACTCTGGTTCACCCCACTCCAGCTGTTGAGGAGAGGGCAACTGTGGGGCAGAGAGATTGCTCTTGCCTATTATGACAGGATGAACATCACCCATGCACACGTTCGCGCACACACACCCACAAGCATATAGCCACACAGATATACACACACAAAGGCTCAGCGTCAGGCCCATCCCACCTAATGGCCGTAGCCTCACACTGCTAACGGGCGCTTGGGAAGGCAATGAGGTTTGTCATCCATATCATCCGTGACCCCTGTTTGACTTTACTCCCCCATTCTCCTCCCCCATCCTGACCTGGCAATGGCACTCTATTAGGGTGAGAGAGGGAGACTGAAAGACAGAAATAGGGTTCTATGACCCCGTTTGAACGGAGTGCTCTGACACAAACATCAGTGCGCCGAGTACACAAATCTCCCTGCAAATGGGGTCAAAGCCAGTGCTTAGCCATTTGTTTTGATTTTCCTCCCCCCGCCTTCACTCACACCCTCTCTCCCCCTTTCCTTGGGAAATCATAACTGTTAGCAATCATGCGGCGCAATATGGCAATGATGCGCCAGAGAAAGAGTACTGGAAGGAGCAGCGGAGGAGAGTAATCATGCAGCACCTGCCTCCTTCTTCTGTGCACACAGTTTCTATCTCTTTGACGCATACGCTGCTTGCACAGGAAGAAACTAACACATGCATCAAGAAAACACCAAAAGTCATGTGCAAAACACACATGATTGAGCAGCAATAAGGTTGCTTCCTCTGGAGAGATATATCAAGGCTACATCACAAAAAAACGAAGAGTAAACAGGATCGCGTTAATGCCAGATACAAATGTCAACTTCCTTGCTGCTGCTGCAGCTTTTCGATGACCTATCTAGACTGAAGATGAGCCTCACAAACAAACAGAAACTACCTTCTACTACGCTAACCTTATTTTTCAGGGAATTTTATTCATATTCATAGTTCACTGCTTTCACAGTGAGCTGTGCATTACATTGTGTTTTTCATTTGGTTATTTACGCTGTCAGAGAGAGGGTTGATCTCTGCTCATCTTAAATGCACATACAGAATGAATGAAGAGCAGCAACGGCTGCTATTCATTGTGAACACAACCTGGCTTTACAGCCACGTGTCTCCGGCTGAGCTTGACCGATTCAAAAGTTGAGAAGGGCTCAACTTTATGCAAATACCTTCAGGCACTCAGTGTGACCCGTGGCCAGGCAAGAGCCGACCACGATTATCTTGATGCCAGTGGAATCTGAAGCACAGAGCTGTTCACAACCTCACTTCACTGTGTGAAGGAATCTTAAATAAAATAGCAATACAGCTGACTGACAGGGTATCCAGATTCCTAGTTACCAACAAAGCCATGTATTGTATCAAATAGGTGAAATCACCTTTAGGCTGGTGCTACTATGAAATACAAAGTCAAGTTCAGAAGTAAACATCATTTGAGATGTATATGAAGCAATACAGTAATCTAGGAATGCATGCTTGCATGTATGTGATGTACAAGATTCAGTCACATTGTGCTGCAAAGACATTGAACCAAATCCAAATTCTTTCAACCATACAATGCTGTTTAGGTTAACACCCCCTCCAAGCAGAGGTAAAGTCTGTCTGAACACACTCTTAAAGAGTTGGACCATCTGCAGCCAAGCAGGTCAATGTGTTAGGCAGACCTCATGTGACTCTGGCCTGCTCTCTAGGTTAATCCTACTCTGTGTGTGTGTGGGTACACACACGTGTATAGTACACCCTACCAGCTTCTATGGCTGCACAGACATGTCCACACACACCCACCCACACAGGGGCCCGATAAAGCCAAGAGAGCCAGTCATAACAGTGTTTAGGACCAGCCTAGTGTCCTACTGGCTGTCTGAGAAACAGAGTAGTGTGCAGCTCTAACAAGTTTTTTACATGATGGTTGTGAGAATACATCTTTGCATGCCTGCTGGCATCTGAACTAGAGCATTTCTGCCATTTGAGCAAATGTTTGTGTGGTCTCATTAGACAATTTCTGTTTATGTCTGTGTTTCTTTCTTTGTGTGCAGTATTATGGGCGTGGGTGTGTGTATGTGTGTGTACATGTCCCTGGCCCTTACAAGCAGAGGTTAGCGAACAGCTATTCTCTGATCAGGTTACAAAAGTGGGTGTGTTCCCTTTCTCCTCTGTCGCCTGCATGTCTGCCTCTCCCTCTCCCTCTCTCTCTCTCTCTCTAACTCATTCTGTCTCTCTCACTCTCTTCTGGGTCTATGTCTCTGCCTCTCTCTCCCTTTCTGGTTAGAGAGGGCTGAAGCTTGCGTCACCCAGGCTTCTTCCTCTGGCACCACTACAGACCACCTCTTCTTTGCCTGTCTGTATTTCTCCTTCTTTCTTTCCATCTCCTGACAGAACAGTCCACACTCCCTGCAGGAGGCTCTAAGCCATGTGACACTCTTCCCTGACCTACTCCTCCTCCTCCGCTGCTAAAAAACTGGCCCACCATCCGCCCACCCTGCACAACTCTAGTATTGCTCAGTTTGCCCACAATATACCCCCACACATACACCTGGGGTTCTGTCACTCAAACATGAACCCAAGAAAGCAATGGACTACCTGGTTTTGGTCTTTCAGGTCTTTCTATGAACCTGAATTCTGACCGGATATTCCCAATCTCCCAAAAACATGCTGATGGCATCTTAAACACAAACATGCACACTCCTGTTTGTGTATAGATGCTCAATCTGGTATCTGCCTAATCTTACAGCTGTTGCCCATCCCTCCTCAGTCACTTCTAAAATAACTCTGCAATATGCTAACTGTAAACCACTTCTACCATATGCTGGATGCAAACTTACAACTGACATTCGCCCACAAATGTTGTTTCCTGTTATTTACACAGATCAAACTTGCTTATTGCTCCAAAGAGTTTAAACTCAAGAGCACATCAGATTTCTCGATTTCTTGCCACAATTGCCTCAACCGCAATTATTGTTTCAACAGGATATCCGTGATGCTATCCGACAACTGATGCCACAAAACCAAAATACTTTCCACCCATTTATTTTTGTAAGTGTATTTTTGACATTTTTGCTATCAACTTTGATCAGAACCATGCAAATGATGAATCTCATATAGATATTCCCAAAATGACCAACAGAAGTTTATTATTTAATGTGTTGTGTGTTAGTCTGAAATGCATGCACACCATTTTGTGTATCATGTTTGTTTGTGGTGCACATCTGCATCACATTACCTTATCTTTCTCATGGGGCAGCAACCGGACAGGTGGCAGTGATTCCAGAGACACTGTCCCAGTCCCATCATCCTGGGAACTGCTGCGGCTGATGAGCTGGAACAGCGGACCCTGCTTGGCCACACGTCCATGCGCAACTGCCCTCTTCAGGGCCACCCGCAGCTGCTGGTGGAAGAGGCCAGGACCCATGGAGCCACTGCCCGACAAGGAAGCCGCCACGTCAGCCTGGCATTTGAGAAACCGCTCAATGTTCTTTAAGCTTGAGCCGCCAGGTTCATGGAGTCCCTCCAGTGCTCGCTTTATCAGCTTGTTCCAGTCAAGTCCAGGTTTCTTTCCTGAATGGGAGTGAGAGCTGCTACTGCTGCTACCACCACCACCACCACCACCACCACTACCACTACCACCACTACCACCACTACCACTACCACCGCCGCTTCCTCCACCTCCGCCTCCACCAGAGCTGCCACCACTTTTGGGCTTGGGAAGAGCCAAGCGTCCAGGGTTATCTGGGTCCTTGTAGGAATTGAGACCTTTGTTGGTGACTTTAAGGATGGTACCATCCTTGACACTGAGCTCCAACTGCTCCAAAACCGTTTTGCGGTCCAGACCATGGGACATGGAGACAGCATTGCAAATGCGCTCCTCTGATGGTCGCTGCTTCTGTTTCTTCACCTTCTTGATGGCCTCTAGTATCCATTGGGTGTACATTGGATTTGCCAGCTTCACCATGGCTGCGGTCTGGGTGGGTGCAGGGGCCCTTCTGCAATGGCCTCACACAAAAAATAGGGACTGTAAACCAAGGAAACACCTGGCCTGCGCCGTAGCGCCGCCTTGTCCTTTTCCTCTTTGCCCTCTGTCTGATTACTATCCCTTGTCCTGGGGTCGCACAGAGAGTCCCTCAGAAGCTGAGTACGAGCAGCACGGAAGGAAGCAGCTGACCATAGCACAACCACCCTGAACCAACCCTCCACCTGGTAAAGTCTGTCCCACCCACCACCCACTCCCTGCCAGGTGAAGGTCTCTGGCAAAAAGCAGGGGGAGTGGAGGAACAAGCAGGTCTCTTAGCAAATTTAACTCCCACAGCAGGCAAAGTAAGGTAGGGGCTTTCAGAAAAAAAGATGTTTCCTACTTTGCCTATTACCAAATACCTACAAACTGAAAAAAAAAAAACCCTGTTCAGTCAGTTTCCTGACACCGGCAAACTTGCAGATTCTGAATGTGAGTTGTGAAAGACTATCATAGCCCCCAAGTCATAAAATTAGTGTTTCAATGATAAAGGTAAAGAGAATACAGTAAATATGTTTTCTGTGGATTATAACATCCCGTGAGATATGGATTTTTCTCTGCATCCACGTTCCCTCGTCTTCACTCGTTTTCTTCCGCCGTCTTTCAGTCTTCCAGCTTCTCAGCTCTGGGACGGAACAGATATCTCACCCCAGGGAGCAGCCAGGACTGATCACCTTCATGCCTATTACACTTCAGTAGCTGACAAACCCTGGAGGAAAGAAAATGAACATAGAGAAAGAAGTTAGTGAAACCATGCAGAAAGGTAAAACATATTTTTTCATTAACTAGGAAAAAATACAGCAACAAAGTTTTAAAGGATGGTAAATTGGTTGAGAAGCAGAGGGGCACAGAGAGGGAACAGGTCTTCACACAACACTGGAACACCACACAGTGCACTCACACAAACATAAACAAAGCCATGCTTGACCTTAAAAAGCACTACAAGGTTTGGTTATGCAGTAATAACAAAACAATAAAGGGAAGAAAGAAGAGCAACTTGACTGATATGCTTTTCCTCTAAATAGCTTGGTGGTCATTTCTGTATACAACCATACCGTTCTCTTATTACATGGATGTCACTTTCCAAACCACAGCTAGTATAACACAGACAGTGTCAACAAACAAGTCACGTTATGACCATACTGTCAAATAAATAGCAGAATTCACACATATGTCTCTATCACTGAACAAAATGGGTAAATAGTATCCTAAAATGCACAAGCGAGTTGTCTATGGGCTAGTTTGGTAGCTAACGTCAACACGATGCAGTCAAAACACAGACTGTTAGCAAACATTAGCTGCGGGGCTAGCTAAAAATCAAAGCCAACCAAATTGTGGCACTGCCAAGCCATTTCCTGTGTTGTTAACACTGACGACGAACTGTGCTGTTTACACTCACTTTCATTATGTTAGGCTGCTAAGTATTTGACAACAAGCCTTCCCGCTAACTGCTGTTGTTTAGCAAGCTAACATTAGGAGCTAACCAAGGAGCTAACGTAACGATTATGTTACTAACGTTACTCGCTAGCCCGAAACGTAAACAGCATGAAACGAGAGGTTAGCCAGCGTCCATGCACTAAAAGACAACATTTCCTCGTTCGGCTGAAAATACAAATCTCCACACAACAGCAAACACATTCAGTTATCTGATTTTGAATGTCACTGAGATGTTAACGTGAGATCGCGGCCTTGTAAAAGGCACAATGCAACTTGCAGACGGCCATCTCGGCTAACGGGCAAGTGCAAAAATAAAGATGTGATAGCTGCGAATTCTGCAGTATTACATGTTTGTGGCCTCCTCCTCAGCCTCCGGTGTGGGTGAGCAGCCTCTGCCCGATTAGACTCGTCCCTACAAGCGGTCCCCACCTCGCTGACTTCCTCCCTCCACAAACCGCCCTCCCACGTAACGCTACAGCCTGCGGTGCAGTGAAGACAAGGCCGCTGGAGCGGAGTAGCTAGGCCTCGGCTCCCCCCCTCCGTACCCCCCCCCTACCCACCTCCGCGATCATCATCCCTCCGTACCCCTCTCTGCCTCTACCTCTCGCAGATCCCCCAGAAAGCCCGAGCTGGTCCGGTTCTGGTTTCCGAGAGAAGCTCGGGCAAAGCACACCGTGTTAAAATCTCACATCCCTCCATCCGGCTTCCCCTGATACTCACCGGAATTTCGTGTCGAGCCGCAGAGGAGAAGGTGCCAGAACCGTGCGAAACGGAGACAACAACAAGCCTAAAAATGCAGCCAGAGACCAGGGGCTCTAGAGCCGACGCCATCTTTGAGTGAAACAGGAGCGCGGCTGGTGGGGGAGGGGGGAACACTGAACCGTCAGGCAGGGCCCAGGGACCGTCTGCGTGGTGCGAGGCGAAAATCCAGGGGAAGAAAAATTCACTGCAAGGCGCGGGGGGCGGCGGCGGCGGCGGCGTGCTGTTGCTATGAGAGGGGTGTGGATATTGCTTGAGCGCATGAAATGGAAGAAAGGGACAGATGGTGATGGTGGTGTTGCTGGAAGGGGGGGAAAAAAAATAAAAAGATAAGATAGGTGTTCTCGCAGTGTCTGCTGAGCTACAGCTACACAAGATTCAAGGGAGCGTCTGCATTTTGCCCAGCAGTTGTAATAAAAAAAAAAAAAAAGAAAAAGGCAATGAGCGTGCCTTAACGTTAGAGGGTATTTAAAGATCAAAGTGAGACACCCTCCACACTGCAGTCTATTGTAACAGCTGTGTGTTTTAGAAGCTGAAGATGGGAAGTGAGCTACATGGATCCAGTCCCCAGAGATGATCAGATGTTGTAGTGTCTAGCTATCTGGAGTATTAGCCTACTGTACACGATAAAGCATGTTATTATCTGTCTATGCAGAGTCTACTACTGCATTGCTCTTCAGATTGTGGAACATAGTATTATCTTGGCACCACAGGAAATGATTATATAAACTGATCTACTTTGTTACATATCACTAAATGACAGCACAATCTAATGCCTTTTTTTGTAAATGTATGTTTTTTTCCAGCTCTCAGTGCAACATAAATTACAGCATCTGGTGACAGATGGAAGCAGCATAGTTTTAAGGTATCACTCTATGTGTATTTGGATCTTCAGTGTGTTCAATTTAAAAGTAATTTGCACTGAATATGCACAAATTATGGATACCTTTAGATCTAATATGTTGTAGAAAACTAAAAACTACAGCAGTAAAAGTGAGAGACTGTTATTCATGGCTCAGAACACACACAACTTCTTTAGGGTGATAATTAAAGTATCACATTCTATTGCCCTCTTTATGAATCTGTCTTGTGAAAGTCTGCACAGCTTAAGTACACTCTTCTTATTCATAAGTAAAACAATCAGGAGGGGAAAACTGATTTTGCTGCTTCAATTTCATGATCATGGTGATACAGAGGCACTTGTGTTGGAAATCTGGCAGCGATCTTCCTTTTCTATTACAAGCTAATGCTGAAAGCTCCCTGGGTGGAAATTAAATTATCTGCAGCTTTGTGTAAAATGATGTGTACAGCAGTCCTCAGAGACGGATTATAGAGTGTGTTATAGGGAGCAATTAGACCTGAGGTTTTCCCATGTTCCACGAGGGTGCCTTATGAGAGGGCGAACTGCTGTCAGCACAAATAAAACTGGTAAGGTCACACTTTACTAGATGTTTAACTTGCACTTCTTCAGGTACAGATAAATCACAATCCACAACACTAATTATAATTAATGGTACTGGTTATTGCACCAATATAAAGTTTGAAGTGTTAACACATGAATGGCTGTTAGTACACCTCCTGAGGACTCACATATCACATTAGTGTTTACAGTAGGCCAGCCAACAGATGGACAGTGCTCAGGAGACGCTTGCACCACATCTATATTTCCCGGCCATAAATAAATAATGTTGCATGCCCTGATCCACAAGCAGAGGCCATGTTCACCGACACACAACAAGAGAAACAAATTAACCAGGGTGGGGCGTGTGGGTGAAGGAACTAGGAGTCTTTTCACTGTAATTCTGATAAGATCATATTGATTTTCAGTCAGTTAAATGGAGACAGAGGCACAAATTGAAGCACTACTTATTCCAAATGAGTGCTGTCAACTTCTCCAGTAAGTGGAAGAATGGAGGACACATGATGCAAAGGAGGGTGAACTCTAATCTTAATTTACGCAAGCCGTTATTGCAGTTCACCCTATTTTATAAGATGTTACAAATGGCCATAAGCTAACTTTTGCATCATATACTGTAGTAGTTAATTGAGCACAATTTAAAGTATCAAATGTTTCAAATGAGTAAAACTATCCAGAGTAGATAGTAGATAGTTAGTGATAAACCGGTAAGTGGACCAGAAGAAAACAGGAAGCAGATCTAAAAGAGTATATTGATGCACGTAATATCAAACTTCTTCATCTGACCTATTCATGTAGTAAAGTCATTCCCAGACGTTATTTATAGCATAAAATGAAACATCTTCTATCTGGATTCAGCTTCTCAAATGTAAGATTGTTTTTATTTTGTTTCCTAAATTAGATGTTCTATTAATCTTGGTCAGATAAAACAACAATTTCTTTGCAGAATCACCTTCGCTCTGAAAAATTTTAACAGGAAAGCAGGGGATTTCTTTCCTTTTTCTACAGACTTTATTTTTTTAGTATTAGATATATTAAGAATTTATTTATAGATTAGTAGTTACATAACTACTAATAACAGACCATAGTTTGTATTTGGGTCCATAAAGCACATATTTATGACTATATAAATAATAAAACACGCGGGTGTTATTATTTACCATTAGGGGTTTTCACAGCAGTTCCCCCTTTAAAACACTGGTAACTGGAAATGTGAACGATTAGCATAGTGCAATAAATTGTCTCCAACTGCAAGTGGATGTTTTGGTATGAGAGAGAGAAAAGGAGACGAGTAATCCTTGGCTTCCTTTCATCTGCTTAATCCCTCCTGTTTTTATTTCTGTTCAATGTGCATCCACCTGCTAGGGCCCCTGAGCCCCCAGCAAGCTGCACCAGTGTCCACCTGCCCCTTCGCTGACACGCACTCACGCACACATAAATACACACATCCTGTCCACCTGATGCACAGCAGCACCTCCTACTCTCTAGGCCTGCTGTCGGGCTGGCTGGTTCTCGCTCTGCTCCGCTTCTTCCTGCCTCCGGTTTAAAAGCTGGACCTCGGCCAAGCCAAATAAACCTACGGCATCCCTTTCAGTCTATAAAAGCATCTCATGCTTCTGTTACCGTGCTTGTTTAGTTGTTGCTGATGTTGATTTTTGTTACCAGATTTTTAATTGTGAGTTGGCCAATTTCCACACAGCCTGGAAATAAGTTGTGCTGTTCTTTTAATACTTAATCCATTGGTGGTTAGATGTCAGATCCCCTATTGAGAGGCGTACTTAGAATAGGATCTAATTGATTGCCTGTCTAGGTTCAGTAAATGAGGATGTTGGAACATTTTCCAAGTAAACAAGGCCACTCTTGACATTTGACTAATATGAACACATACTTAATCCTTGGCAGCCACCTCTTTATAGGCAGAACTCAGCTGTAATGATGTGAACTGATGATACCTGAAGAATCACACATTATCAAATAGAAGTCTGGAAGTGACTCAGTTGAAAGGAAAAATGGGAAATGCATCTTTTCCTGATGCTTTTTACTTTGTCAACATTCAGTAAGGAAATATAAATGCTGAGTGCAGCTGTGAGTAACAGCAGTCAGACCGGGCCACCACCCGTGCAGACCACATTTCTGAGTTCCTGTTTTTTTTGGGGTGATGACTGGAGTGCTACGTTCAGATAGCCAGGCAGTGTCTAGGACTGCCTCTTTTGTCCGTGTGAAACTAGCAAGCTTCCTGCTGCGACTGGCTCATTGCCAAGTCCCCAAACCCCAACCTAACCACTCCCCCCAATTCCAACTCCAACTCCAAACCCCTCCCATCCCAAAAAGAGCTGAAATATACAACGGAAATTTCCAGCGCCTGTCCACCCAAGGCTGTGCCCCCACCCGTCCAGTAAACCCCCCTCCACAATCACCACCCAAATCCCTCCTCCCAACCTCCCTCCCTGCGGCCTCTGCTCCTTCTCCTGCTTTGAATCCAAAGGGACAGAGAGCAGCTGGAAGGTGAAGTGCAGCTTGTGGGCGCTGAGCTGAAAGTCAAGCCAGACACCTCTCGTGCTGCCTCCAACTCCTCCTGTCTAAAATCTATCTGAAAACACCAGCGCCTTCACTTGAACCCAGAAGTGCTTAAGAGCGCCTCAGAGTCCGCTTGTTTGCTGGGCATAAGCACTGGAGAGACACAGTGAGGGAAACGTGGAGAGCTACTCTGTTTGACAAATCAATTGTCCTGCTGTGGTTAAAAGTCGTGTACTTACATTTCAAGCAGCGGCATCTGACAAGGCCATTAACATGCACAAATAGCTCTGACTTCAACACTATTAAGAGCAGTAGAGGAGGAAACAGTTATGGTAAGTGAAGCAAGAAAAGCCCTGACACATCTATTTCTTAGTTTTCTTACTTTTAGAGGTAAGGCTTGTAAGGTAACTTTATGTAATTAGGTGTTTCCAATGAGAGGGAAAGCTGGGCAAGAAGAGCCTTTCATACTCAAGCGAGTCATAGAGTCATTTGTAATTCACTCTAATTAAAAGGCTCTGTCAAAAAGTGTATCTATCAGCGTTTCTTAAACTTTATGAACGTGTTACATTTCTTTTGTTTCATCTATTCAAGTGCCAAAGTGTATTACAAATACCGAGGGCTGTGATGTGATATTTTTTAACCAGCACCAGTAACTTCCTGGAGTCTCCATTGGTTGCCTGGCAACTGGTCCTGGTCAAGAACAGTCCAACAATAAATTCCCATAAAATGGCAAATTGTTGTCTCTCCACACTTAAAAAAAACATACAAGATATAATGAGTTCATTAGTGGTAAGTATTTTTTACTTTTGAAGAGTGCCAGGCTAGCTGTTTCCAGTCCAACCATCTGTCAGCTCCAGCTGTGTATTTTAATATGGCACACAAAGCAGTTTAGTTTTAAGTCTTAGCTCCAAACTGGAAAGCATCAAAAGTAGACCGAAGAGTCTGGGTTGGCGCACAACCATGTAAAATGGTATCATCTGCATAGAAATATGTTGAGGTACTTATTAGAAAGTCTGTTAAATTCCATATGCATATGTTATATTATTGTGTAACATTGATAGAAATCAAATAAGGGTAGTACCCTGTCGCTAATGGGAAGGATGGCGTTGAATTATCAGCCACAACATCTGGTGTTGTTCCTGGAAGGTAAGCAGAGTTGAGCTGGGTGGCGTCTACATCTAAATGTTGTAGTTTGTTAGAGGTCTGACTACCAGCATCACTAAAGCTCAACAAATAATACATTATATCTTATCTAATCTGAATAGAAGACAAAATGTAAAAACAACATGAAGACTGTTCAAACCTCCTGTAAAAACTACAAATTCTTGTTTTTATATTTTGGTTAGTTACAAAGTGTTTATTACTGAGCTTTACAGATGTTTTCAGTGTTAATGCTAAAGTTATGTGCATTCTTCATAGGTAAAGCACTAACAAGGCAGCAAACTTTATTTTATTCCCAACAACAAGGTGAATAAGTAGAGTAAAGCTGAATCTTTTTCATGCTGGATTTTAATGTCTTCCTTCCTTTCTTCCTGTCTCCAGTACACCCTCACTTCTTGATGTCCTGATCACAACTCTGGTGAAGTGAACCATTGCTTGATTATTCAGCAATGCTGCATATGGCGGCCTGGCAGCTATTAATCCTTCTGGTTATAGTCCATGGCACAAGTGACACTGACAAACCAGTCAAGTCCAGACAGTGAAGCAGAAAGCACAGTATGAATATTCAAAATACTGTGCTCGATACAGTGAAAGTGGAAATAATGAATTTGGAAAAGAGAATAATTACAGGACAGAGATGCCTGTGTCTTTGCCTTGTAGTTACTATTTGCTGTGGAGATTTCTTGTGTTCACCTCACTTAAATACCATTAAAGCTTTTTTGAAAGCGAAAAAGTTCATCTGTGTCTAAACAGCTGCACCACAGAGGGTTTCATCGCTTTCACACAACAAACACCAATTATATCATGATGCCTTGTTTGGCTGCTTGGCATCCAGACCTCCCACATTACAGGCTCCTTCCCAAGTCCAAGCCTCTCAGAGCTGCAGCTCTGCAGTGTTTGCTGAGCAGGATGCACCACAGACGACAATGCAGTCTCCAGGACTCGCAAACACACACATACACGCATACACATTCCTGTGGGCCTGGTGTTGGGGGAGACTTAACCTCTGGAGCTCAGCAGGCTTTGTCTACTCCCCCCACTCACCCACCTTTTTGACCAAGTGTTCACTCACTTACACAATGAGCGTTTCTCGCAGCAGAACATGAAGATCTCTTTAATCAGTTCCATCAGGCCAGGAGCAAGATTTATGTCAAGACGTACACGCTGCCTAATGAGCGAGTGAACGCAAATGATGTGTGATTCCTTGATTTCCATCAATATGAGTGATATACATTAAAAGGCATTCAGTTCACAGTCATTTATATTAATGATAGCACTTTCTGATTACTGCAGGGTAATAAGAGCAAAAAAAATGTGCACTGCCATGAATGATGAGCCCTCTGTGGTCGTGGTAAATTGCATTACAGAGGCAGTAATGATCTGTGTTGTTCTTACGTACACTGTGGTGAATCAGTTATTCATTCAATACGGTCTCTAATTGAATAATTAGATTCTTGTCTGTGTAAAGATATGCATGTTTGACTCCCCCCTGTGTTAGCAAGAGGCAACAGATGGAGCATGTTATGTAATCATATTGATATAAATTAAAGTCACAGATTATCCTGGGAGGCGCGTAACAATGTAAAATGGTTATATGTATCATAGTGAAGGTGATAAATATCTTTAGTCCTTTTGGATAACAGTATCTAGCTCAGGTGACAATGACAGAAGGTTCGCTTTGTTTTTCATATAGAGAAAGAACAGAAACTGCCGCAGAGAGTGATGATTATATCATGTCTCATCCATCCAGGTTTCCCACATGCACTTTTCCTGCCTGGAAACAGGCATCTACAGCCTCTAGTGGATAAACTCATATCAAGTCTGCCGATTTATACAGTATGTGCAATACATATTAACCACTTTATTGGCTTTATTCAAGTGGCTTACATGACATCACCATCAGGTTAAAAAAGATGCTTTCACCCAGTGCAAGGTGCTGGGTGAAAGCATGTCTGTACCTAGATTCAAGGCAACCATAGCTGTTTATAGATAGATATATACATAGATATTTTATCAAAACAGACCCATCAATAACGCCATAGATCCACTCTTCTAGTTCAGACCTAACTAAGAGTCTATAGCTGACCTAACAGCTCAGTGAAGCTGTGTTTATGGCCAGGTTACATATTAGTAATATGTGTTGTCTGACCATGTCAAAAATCCAAAGTGTGAATAGTTGTTATGAAAGGTTACACTCTTAAAAATTGACATAGAGAGGGGGAAGACGTCATAAAGTCTAAAGACTGAGATAAGAAAGCACATTTTCAAACTGTTTCTACAGGAAGACATTCATGAGGTTGAACTTACACATGAAAAGTGCCACAGCTGGTGCCATAACTAGAGAGAAGTGCAAACTGTGCTGTGACGGACACTTCACTCTACCCCTGAGGGTAAGAGTCCTTCCCTGACCTGCAGAATCACAACATAGGCTTTTACTGCAGCGGGGGCCTGGAAGTCATCACTGATACTGGCAACACACAGGGAGCACTGAGGTCATCAATAATGACTCCATTTACTTAACACCGACCCAAACACCTGCTCATTTATCATGGCTGACACATGCCAGACTGGTCCATTTCTCACCGAGAAGCCAGCCAACCACTGCAGATCAGGTCATCTCCGCTCTGAGGGGGCTTTAGAGAGCAGATTGATACACAGAAAGGAGACACAGTCAAGTGCAAACAGTTACCTACGCAGCCGCTGCCTGGAAAGTTTCTGCATGGATGTTAGCAATTCAAAACAGTTTGATTACACTAAAAATAAAGTAGCATTGACTCTGGTTGTGTTTGAGCAATTTGTGCACTAATCATTTGAACATTCTAGGATTCTGTCCCGTGTAAACACCAGTATGTGTAAAAGTCTTCATAACACCTGCACACTGCATGAACATTTTTCTGGGGTTAAATCCAATGATGATAAACTATAACATAATATTACAACATAATAAATGCAGATGTTTCTATACCAGGACACAAGGCCTCACTGAATGGTTTGATTAGTATGACGGCGGATGATAAAGTGTTACTGATTCTGTTCTCTGTCGCTGTGGGGATGACTTCCTGGTTAAACAAAATTTCCACACTAACCAGAAGATGATAATAAAAGCAGCGATGCAGGTACTTTTGGGGACTTCCAGCTGCGCTGTTGATCGTGACTGATGAAGCATGTGTGTTGTCACATCACATAATTGCAACCACGACGAAGAAAGCTACAGTTTAACGATTACTTAACGTCTACATTTTTGTCAACTAGAGCACAAAAACATTTTAAAGAAGAAAAGGAAATGCTCGTTGAAGTGGACTCAGTGGTGAGTAAACCAGAGGACCAGAAGATGGAACAGTCAAACTGTGCGACCAAACGAGGATCTACGGTGCTCTCAGTCAAACAAAACTACCATGTGGTTGGCTGAGTTGGAGACCCAACAGCTTTTGGTCACAAACAAAAGCATTAGAAAAATGTATCTTCCGGTGCTTTCCAGTCTTAGGATCTCCGAAGTTACCACAAATCATCCTGACAGGGACACGATCACATGATTCACGGTCATCTGTCCAATAAAAATATTCACTTCAAATCACACACGTCGACCTCGAGCTGGTGCTACGGGAAACGTCAGGGGGTTTCCAAAGTCAGCAGGTTTCATCCTCTGGGGACGCTAAAGCCTATAAAACTTCAGGGCAATTCATCCGACAGTGAAGAGATTTCAGTCAGAACCTCGCATCACTGTGTTTCAGCCATTATGTGAAAAATACTCAGCACATTCAGCAGACTATGAATTTATTCACAGGTAGTAAAAAAAGTACATTTATGAAGATCCCTGCTTTCTGTGTACAATATATTTCTCCTTAGCTACCAGGACTGAGTTTAAAGCCCATTTTTTGTTAAGCCTCTGAGGCCCTTTATCAGAGCAAGTAGTACAATATCTTCCTTCATTGCCCTTCAGATCCATGCTCACAGAGTTGAACACGGAGTTGAAGATAGAACTTCTCATTGGGGATTTCTTCGGGAAACAGCAATACATCTTGTCTTGCAGTTGCCATGGCAGACTGCCTCCTTTCTCTGGAGACATGTCGGCTCAGTTGACTCCACCGCCCAGGACGTCTCAGATGGACATGATTTTGATATTGCACATTTCTAACATTGCAGTGGAGCTTTTTTTTTTTTTTTTACTCCATCTCTTACCTGCTTCTACTAAACACAGAGTGGACTGTGGAACATCTCCCAGCATGCAACAGGCAGAGGGGAAGGAAACACTCAGGCCAGGTCAGACAGAGGTCCACAACAGTTATACAACACACAGACAAACAAAAGAAATCTGTGATACAAAATACAAACTCAGGTGTATCCCAGTAACTCTGACCACGTACAACTGCTTGATTTTAAGAACAAAGCAACAAATGACAAAGATGAACCCTAACCCTTTCACACAAAGTTACTAACTAATCAATTCCTTTTGGAGTAAGAATGGAGGAAGACTTTAACATTCTACTTTTCCTCACTGAAGGCATCCTGCTTCACAGTTTGTCAGTCCAGAGGAAATCGAGTCTGGGCATGCCCATATAGTTTGGAGAGCTGTACAGGTATGTCACCGGGCAGCTCTTTGTGTCCTCTGTTACACAGCACACCTACATTTGACAGTAAGTGTCTGCCCTTCGTCCTGAAGCTGTTCAGGCACAGCCTCTCTCTCTCTCTCTCTCTCTCTCTGTATCTTTAAATACATGATGTGATTATTCCTACAACGCAAAAGAATAATTGCTCGTTCAAACTGTTAAATGCAACCTGTGTAAGGATTTAATGTATCATTGTCTAATTTATTATGCTGAGATGACTGTGGTCAAGATAACTGGGATATTCTCTCTGACATGTGCAGTGTTGTTAGCCAGAATGCCAACAACACTGTTTAAAAAAAAAAAAATCCAATTTACCATGAATCCTGTTGCTTCCTGACACAAACAGGATGTTACTAGTTGTCTTCTTTGCCTCTTCTGGCATCTCTCTGCATGTGTTACAGATAAAGCACAGACGGTGACTTAATAGGGGGAAAAAGAATCAAAATCTATGCAGCAGAACCACAGGTCTTGTCTACATCACGCCCACACGTTCCACTTTGCCAAAACACTTCATCACAAGTTGGAAAACTAAAGCATAAACATGTCACTATTGTGCTATAAGAAACAATATTATCATGTGTCAGTTACTCCAAAAACAGACACTACTTTACTAATAAAGCTCATTATAGTTTTTTTAGTTGTCTTCATGAATTCATTATTCTTTAGGTAAAAACTCCATTAGGTGTTTGGACTGTTTTTCAGAAATATGTGACTTTATAATTAACTGATTAGTCACAAAAATAATCAGCAGATGAATTAACTTTGATAATAACTGTTAGTTATTGCTGTGAACTTGCTCACTGAATCCTACACGTTGAAAGCCACATTTCATCCTCCAAGAACAACATGTAGCCACTTTCAAATGGATAAACCCATTGTTCAGCTTGTCTGAGGTCTGAGGTCTGTGTGCTGTGTGCGGAGGCAGCTGTAGCTGTAGCATGCAGACACACTGGGATGGCAAAGCAAACTGAGAGTAGCTGGAGGGTCTCCTGTTGTTGTCCTGCCTTTGTTTTGTTGTCCTCCTCCTGCTGTCTTTAGCTCCATAGGAGAGCTGTGCAGGGCTTAGAGGACGCGCCTGCAAGCATCAATAATAGAGGGCTCACTGCAGCGAGGACAGAAAGGACTGAGGCAGCGGGACAACTAAATACCATTCAGCTACTAATGAACTAATTTAAAGATAAAAGTCTCTGAGTCTGAAAGTAAGAATAACTGATTACACCTGTTTTTTTTTTGTCTGTACAGAAAGTGCTCATCCGTTTAAAATGAGGCGTAAAATCAAGCGTACAGTGAGTGTGAAATCTTGTGGCTCAGGCACATATTTGTCAATGAGATCGATACTCTTTGATTACTGACAGCAACAAGAGCCCATAAAGAACTAGATTTACTGTTGTCTCTTTAAGTCATGTTATGTCCGGGGGAGTTGTAGGTGGTGAGTCAGGCCCATAAGGTCAATCACATGAAGCTGTAAAATGAGATGTAACCTACATTCATAAGGCCCCACAGTAGAGGCGGACAGGGGCAAGAGGGAAAAGATAGAGAGCCCGGGAGCCTCAGTGGAAAGAAATGGACTCCATTTTTGTAAGTCCTCCTCTCCAGCTGTCAGCCCGCTCCCTGTCCCATGGGGGGTTGCCACGGTGACTGGAGGCCACATGTCTTGAGGGCGTCATTTTGGTCAAAGGACCCCATTGTTCTTGTGTTAAGCCGTCTTCACTATGCCCGTCTGCCAGGGACAGGGGACTCAGCTTCACACCCTTCATACACACTCTCTCTCCCTCTCACACACACACACACACAAAAACATCGAACACCCACTTGTATAGAGGTGCAGCAGTTTAATTGTGCACTCAAACAATAAAACAGCCTATTCACATACATGCTCCCAGTTACAAGTTTTTAAATTAGAAAGATACAGAGTCATAACAGGCACATGACACTGTGAAAAATAAGAAAAGAACAGACGCCTTAAGTGATCTCTGCTCTGAAGTAGCAGCCAACAAAAATCTCTTTGACGCAAATCAGTGTGCACCTATTAAATTATTTCCTCTCGAGATGATAACATCAGCTCCCAACACTTCTTTCACAGTTGATCAAGTTGACTGACGAATGACAAGCTCCTGCAACTCCTCACGGCCACCACCAGATGGCACAGTAACCCCACTATGCTGACTCAGAACCACAGAATCACAGGCTGCACCACTCTTATGAGTTCATCTGTCTTCCAGTAGGAATACACAAGAGACCTTGGCACACACGAGGAGCCAGAAACCTCTGGTGTCCTTCAGCCAAGTGACTCTGACTGGATGTAAAAGGAGGGAGTCAATTACCCAGTGATGGATAGATTACGGTCATGCATCATTCTGGAAGCCAATTTTTCTATGCGAACTGAATCTGAAACTCAATTTGTTACTGCTCCCTCCGTTCCTCTCTGACAGATGGATGGAGTCAGTAAAGAGGAACTGATTTGAATGTGACTGGTGGAATCTGAGGTTAGAGGTCAATTTACTTCCAGACATTCGGCTGTGTTCAAAATGGAGATCAGAATGGTAATTTATGTAGCAAGTCATTCAGTTATGGCAAAAAAAAAAAAGAAAGTCTGGTCTATGCGAGAGGAAAGCTGCTTTAGTTGAACTGAAATGACCACACAGCTGGAACATGACATTTGTTGAGATTGTGGCTGCTTTAATATTTGGATTATTTCCATCCAAATGAACACAATTTGGTCTAGTAGAGCGTCTTTACATGCAACCACAGTATCAGCTTAGATCAGAGCCCAGCAAGGTACAATTCTGATATGTGATCGACCTCATTTTTTGATACAACATATAAAAAAATATCATTTTGACTGGTTATCACTATTAATTTATGACACTGTATTACTATCACCCATTAAAAGTTCAGATTATGAAATAAAACATCGTTTTCTGGGTATTTACATATGCCGACAGTGTGGATCATTAAAAAACAAACCAAAAACAGACCCAAATAAAGAGAATTATTCGAGCTTATTAATCTGATTACATGTGTAAGGCAAATTCTCTCCCTTCATCACTTATCCATTATTCTCCACCTGCTCCAGTCCGACCTGACAGATGGTGAATGCAGCGCAGCCGTCTTCATCTATTAAGAGCAGATATTGACTGGAACATGCTCGGTGCAGTGACTTTGGAGAGTGAGAGTGAAGATGCCCTGTGATTACCAGCTGAGTGGTTGGATATTGATTAGAAGGTGGTCAGCAGAGATGATTGGGCTCTTGGTGCATTGACTGTCTTAGTTACCGAGGGGAATCTGCTTTCAAATTGCTGGTCAGCCTTAATAATTCACGTGGAACAAGGACAAAGATGCCATAGTCAACTTAAAACAAGGAGGTCGTTCTTTGAAAAATCATCCTATTTAATTTTTTGAAAAAAATTAAAATTAAAAATTAAAATTAGATAGTCTGACAGTGTTATTGTCCCATTTAATCTTAGTTCATTCAGTTAGACAGTGTCCCATGTGGTCACTTTAAAGTCTCAGGATGCGTTGCCTTGTGTCTCCTCAGGGAATGAAGGTTGGGCAGGTAGAGCAGCACAGAACCGTCTGCTCCGGGTCCCCCTGCGGGGATTGCTAGAGTCAGGGGAGGTCTGAGGCATCCATGCAAGACCTGCACTGTTGCTGTTGGGGACTGTGTTGCTTTGGTTCCTCAGGCTGCGGCGAACTGAGCGCTGACCTCTAGTGGTGACAGGTTTGAACACATCCTCAAAATTAAAGTCAGCCTGCCAGGGGGCCAGGTGCAAATTGGCTACTCCCTCGTCTTCCTGGCTGTGAGAGTTTGACCTGCTTTCATGCTGGCTTGATGCGTGGTCTCCCAGTTCCTTCTCCTCCACTTCATAGCTCAGTTGATCTTCTTCTTTGTCTCCCTGCTCCTGTAGGACTGAGCTGTTTACAGAGCTCCTCCTGCCTCGCTTGGCTTTTCTTTGTGCTGGCTTTTTTGGCAGATTTGAAGTGTAGATGAGTTCTTCACCTGAAGATGGGCAGACACTTAGACTGCCATGACATTCTGATGTCCTGTTTGAGTCTGTGCTGGGTGTTTGGACATTAGGTTCAATGTCAGCTCCTCCCTGTTTGGGTACAGTGTGTTCCACTGGGACTGCATTTGATGCCTCAGTGTTTGTAGTGGTTTGCTGTTCACTGTGCTCCGCCGTCTCTTCTCCAGACTGGTGCTGAGGCTTCTCACTGAGCAGGTCACAATCAACAACACTGACCTTCCTTTTATTCAATCCTCTCCCTCTGGCCCTCAGCCCTGACACCCTGCTGTCCTTCCCTGTGGCATTTTCTTTACTTGAGTGTAGAGATGTGACACCATCTTCTGAAGGATTTTCCAAAGCATTTATTACAGTGTGGTCACCTTGAGTGTCATTAACCATCTCAGGATTTAAGCGGGTCTCCTGGTCTGTGACTGGTTGAAGAAGATTGCAACAAAAAGTTACATTATGTAAAAATGTATAAAAAACATAATCCATAAATATCTATTGATAGTTGGTTATTGCCTGAATGTTTCACCTGTGCACACTGTAGAGGGACTCTGCTGTGCTGCTGGAGACTGGCTAATGAAGGACAGTCTCTCAGTGATGGGACTCAGGGTAGGATTCTTGGAGGCGTATTCCCGAGAGCCATACAGCGAATGGTCCACGCTCCTGTTCCACTGACGTGTTGCTGTGGAGGTCATCTGCGGAAAGATAATCTCCATCATGAGCAGGCCTCTACTCTTCACTGATGATTTATTGGCTCGTCAATATTCAGCTACGATATGATGCTGTAATTATTTTTGTGTTGTACATCTAATCAATACTATGCTGGTTATTTATCAAGACTGATTATATGTGTATATACTATAATTCTTATGGCATCATCCTCAACAAGTACATAAAGATAGATATTATATTTAAGGGGTTTACTTTCTGTGGGAGTTATGGTGATTT
Organism: Ctenopoma kingsleyae; assembly: GCA_032353495.1. Lineage (NCBI taxonomy): Eukaryota > Metazoa > Chordata > Actinopteri > Anabantiformes > Anabantidae > Ctenopoma > Ctenopoma kingsleyae. Next base: position 4,110,986 of record JAUBNQ010000028.1, read on the forward strand.
GAATATTGTACATACTACTGGGTAATTTCCTCTTCTTGGTTTGTTCTGATAATTAAGGTCTCGCCTGAATGCCACCTTGTGCTTTACAGTGGATCTCAAGGTATTTACACACCGCTTTAATTAAATTTCACCAGCTTTGTCCCCACTCTGTGGCACAAGTTATTTGGTTAACCTGGTGGATAGGAACTCATTTAGACTGATACACAGCACTGACTGAGAGTCTATGTGTATGAAAGACAAACACCCCCACAAAGCAGTTAGAAAAGCCAGACACTGCACGCTCACTAAATTTACTGTTGTAATGTGAGCCACAGTTGAGTTAGCTGCAGATATCCAGACTGCAGATTGCCTGGTTTGATGAGCTACCTGCTGTAATGTTGTACTGAATAAACTACCATCCAGATGATGTGTGTCCTCAGCAAGAGGCACCGCTCGCGTCTGTCATTAGCTGCACTTGTTTGTGTCATTCCATTTCTTTATTATTTAATCTAGCATTAATCATATTCATCTTTTTCAGAAAATAATTTAAGTCTGTCACACAAGGCTCAGGTCACAGAGTAACAGGAAAAGGAAGTTGGAAGGTATAGACATTAGGACAGATGTGGATTTTGGTCACAATAAGACATTGAAAAACAAACTCTTTCTGCTTCACCATGCTGCTTTATGCAATGATGTGTGACTGCAGTGCAGGTTCTCCAGTTGTGCACTAGGCTGAACATTGATGAATTTCTGATTTAATAATAGAATTTCTATTATGTATGATTCCTGAAGAGGGGATGTCTAATCTGGATGTGGTGTGTCTAAGATTTAAACTCAGGTAAAGTAAACTGTAGTCAGACTATGCAACTATCAGCTCTGTGACTGTCTCCCAGAAAGATGTGTCTGAAGAGCTCTCGTTGAAGTGCTGTAAAGTGAAATCAAACAAGCAGACTCAGCCAACTCACCTTCATCTTCCCAGAGGCCAACTTGGCAGCTGAGCGTGTCGATCTCTTCACAGGTTCACTCTCCTCTGGCTGCTGGAGGAGCACAGAGCTGGCATGAGGATATGTTATACAGAGTGTGTCTATGCCACACTCTCAAACATAAAGTGGATATTCTCATATGTGATTAAGTTCAGATCCAGAGGAATTAAACAGTAGATTAGATGGGAGCATGTTATGACCCCTAAATTATTAAAAAAGGCAATCTAGTGTGGGAGATGAAGCCTTAAATGAGCAGTTTGCAGTAAGAGCAGACCTTTCTCTTTCGAGTGCTGGAGCGAGCTGGGGCCACATTGGTAGATTCACACACTGGTCCTGGCAGCTTTGGGGTAGACAATAGAAGATTCACAGTATGAGATTCAGCACAGATGATAGTGTGGCAATATTACAGTTACTGTAGAAATGTGGCAAACACAATAACCTATCCATTAGGGCTGGGCAATATATATTATATATAAATATATAATTTATATATGTGCCAAATTTGTGTAAACTGCCAATAGTTTGTCATACATTAATAAAATAACTATAAAAATAAATATAAAAAATTAAAACTACATTTGGAACATGAACATTTGTCCCATAGTTGTCTTTTTGTAATTACTTTATGGGATCAAAAAATATCGAGATATATATCGTATATCGCCATTCAGCTTAAAAATATCGAGATATGAGTTTTGGTCCATATTGCCCAGCCCTACTATCCATTAAAGCAGATATAAGATGAAACAAACAACAACTATAGCTGTAATGATTGCAGACCTTTTTCCTACGATTCTGAGATCTGACTGGAGCTGAAGCTTCAGCACCTGCTTCAGTTTGTGTCTCCTGCTCTGGAAAGCATGCAGGCTCATCCAGGCCGTCCATCTGGGAAGTTGTGCCCAGTTTTGTCTCAGATTCTGAGGAAAAATCTACAGCATTATAACTGAAATGTGAATTGATTTTTGCTATGGTAGTGCGAGTGGCACATACATGGTAACCAACTGGATCAAAACATATGATTCACAGTAGTTTCATATGGCTTAGAAATAGTGCACACTTTCAGACAGCAGCTTAACATGTTTAGACCTCCTTAATATTTTCTTGTTACACTGGAGGACTGGCAAGGATTTCTTAGGCTGACTTCAAAATGAGGAATCTTGTCTGTTTGAGCTACTGACAACAAACCTATATTTCATTTCTGACGAGTTTTACACCTTGACACTTCTGGATTTGTCAGGATACAGGAGGTGGAGAAGAGGAGATGAAGACATAATGGTACGTGACAATGTGAAGAGAAAATGGAGAAGTATGATGGCAGTTTACCTGTCACCATCTGAGAAAGAGACTCCTCGTAGAAAGCAGTGTTTAAATTCAACGGTTGGGCTTCCCATGTATCTTCTGAAAATGTAAAGAACAGAGTTTAACGACAACTACTAGAGACAATGAACCAACTCTCAGGATTAATACAATACTCAACCTGTTCCACTCATCACCGCAGAGTCAATCTCCTCAGTTGAAGGGATAACAATCTAGGACCAGGAAATAAGGAAATAGCGTTGACTATAATAATCTATAAATTTGACCACATCCTTCTTTATGTAACACACAATCATCAACAGCAGTTTATGCATATCATCTTCAGCTGTAAATGTTTGTTTGTAAATGTCTACCTTTTCATCTTCCTCCTCATTGTGCCTTCTCACAGACGTCATTCTGCCGTTTCGTGGCATTGCAAAAACAGGGGAGGCACCAAACACAGTGGGGCTGCTGAGGACTGACAGAGCTCGTGGTGTCTGGGATTCACTCCTCTGTGGAGTCTTCAGCGCTGAACGTAACCCTGCACCTGGTGTAGGGGCTCGGGCCGGTGTGCCCCCTTTCTGTAACGGGGTGCTGGGGGGCAGGTTCTTATCAAAGAGCTCAGGAGAGAGTGGACCACCAAAACGCACCCTCTTCTTCTTCTTAACAGTGGACGTACCGGTTGAGTCATTCTCTGCAGCACAGACAGTAAAATGCACCAATACTTTTGTTGACTTCAGAGAATGTAAAGCTAGTCTTTTATTAACTCTTACAAAGTTAACATCGAGCAAACATGAGACAAGCGACGATGAATCCTACACTTTATGTTAGCTGCTCACAATTATAAACCAGCTCATGTGGATGTTATATTATTCTGTCAGTGTTAGCTTGATGCATAACTGGTTATAAGTACTGCAGTCAAAGCTAAGCCTGTTATCCTGAAAACAAATGCCTACTGCTGTGAAAATACACACAGTGGAGTTAGAGATACTTATTTCCAAGCAGCAGATAACATTGTTCAGTGTAATAGAGCACATCTAAATCTTTTCACACTTATTCCTGAGAAGATGCAGATCTCAGTTGTAAAGTAATGAAGTGGCCCCGACGTGAAGTGAAGCCAGTGACGGTTCCTCAGGTGCTGCTCACAGAGGCAGGGTGCACCTTTAGCTACAACTGGTTGCAGAGAGAGGAGGGGGAAGAGAGAGTGCAGGTCCGACTACTCCTTGTGAGTGATAGCATTTTAGTATTGCTAAGCAGCACTAGTTGTGGTCACTTAAATTACTTAGAATAACCATCTCTGGTAGCTCTAAAATATTAAAGTTACCTTAGCTGAAGCTCCCTGCTAACTTGTTCAGAAAACAATTTGCTAACTGTGTCTATCTTAAAATCTGTTTGGGGTGTAAGTGGATTCATGTCCGGCATCCTGTGACTGGACCCTTGTTACTGGTTAAACATGCACGCACAGGTCCAAACAGAAACAGATATTCTGTCCCGAAAAAGAACATTTTGTAAGATCATTTACGGGCTTTGGCATTGTTGTCTGGTGAGCTAATAGTGCAACTTGACATGTTTCTTTAATGTCTGATGACCCATAATGGTAATTTCATTATTTAGCATAGTAAATACAGTACACAGAACCCTTACACAGAACACAAATGGTAATTGCTTGTGTCTTCTCCTTGTAAGTCGTTTTGGATAAAAATGCCAACTAAAGTAAAGTAAATATATTAAATATTGTTCCTTTAATTTATATTATATATTCCATTCCAAAATTCCCAAACTCACCTAAGACATCAGTATAGCAGCATAAATTAATTTTTTTTTTTACTGGCTCACAATCATGCCCTTGGTATCAATATTGGGACAGTTTGTTAAAACAAGTGAAATGCTACTTATTGATGGACACTGATTCCTACACTGCACAAGGGCCATTACCACTCCCCTTGTAGCTAAAACACACACGCACACATACACTCTGCAACACAGAAGACTCAAATGTAATTAAACATGAATTTTCTCGTATGCCACTTTAATACAGTACAACAAACACATTCATAACACACAGAGCCTCAAAGAAAGGAGTAAGACAATATTAAAGACCAGTGACTCCAGCAAGGCCACAGAGAACAGGGTGCGTTTACCTTTGGGCTCCATCTCTAGCAGAGATGAGATGTGGAAAGGGGAGGCGGGCTGGGTTGGTGAAACAATCACCTGGTCATCAGGCGGTGTTTGGCTGAGGCTTTGGAGTTCAAGGACAGTGTCCTGTTGAGAGAGAATAGATGAGATCCACACTTCTATTAGACTGCAGTTAAAAAAAAAAAAAACTTTACAGAACATGTTAAGAGAAAGTGATACTAAAATAATTCAATGCCAACATCATTTTTAAACATACATTTTGAAAGGATACAGTCTGTTAATGGCCTTAATTATATTTACACTTACATGCAAGGTTAAACACTCTCATTCTAGAGATACACCGATTACAATTTTCTTGGCTGGTTTGGATTCCAATTTCT
>JAUBNQ010000028.1:4120267-4150697 GCA_032353495.1 Ctenopoma kingsleyae
CCACACTTTACCTCATAAGAAATGTTACATAACGTTAATGAAATGTCAATATCAAATATCAACCATGACATTAAAACCCACCAACTACACTAACTATACAGACTTCTTTAACTTTTATTGAACAGACTACAACTGTTTTTCATACAATATTATAGAGAAAATAAATATGAGGTAAATACACTATATAATCAATACTTCAAGAAATGTATAATTTTAACAAAAAATCATATATATAGGTGAAATTTCAGAGACTAACTGCTAATTTTACAACTATCAATTTTATTTTAATTTCATGGTAATTCACCTGAAACAAGTCTGAAAAAATTGATATTGAAATTGATTGATAATTTGTTTTGAATTAATTCCAGAAACACTGGAATTCATGTGTGTGTGTGTGTGTGTGTGTGACACAGGGCAACTATAGTAACTTAAGGCTGACTACAACATATAGTGTTTTCATTGTCATACCTCAGAATCAAAGTGTGTGCATTCAGGACAGTAGTGATTATATGCACCCACTAATGCAAAATTATAGAAATAATATGCAATTGATAATGCCCACTGAAACATGCTGTGCAGCACCCCCTGGCATTCTGCACCCTAGGAGACCACCTACATCACCTATGCCAAAGGCCCTAGCAGTGCCAGTTTTTGTGTGTGTGTTTGCTAAAGAATGTATAGTCTCTCTGGGAGACAGAGACTCCACCAAAAGCCATTCTAATCTCAATATTGTCCCACATTCTAGTATGATGTGATGGGGTAGAAGATTTGCTCAAATGTATATCCCAAGAAGCACCTCACCTCTGAAGTGTTGTGAATTGGTGGAGTCTTCATCCTCTGTTGTGCCATGAAGCGGATGAGGGAGTTTGTCTCTGGGGAACCACGGACGCCAACGCTGGACCTCCGTCTTGCCTTGATTTGCGCCACGCGAGACGTGCCTTGAGCAATACAGTAAAATTCAGTAACTGCCATAAATAGGAAATGTAAACGTCCCCTTGACTCAGTTGGTCTATGATTTTTATGCATGAGTGGTCCTGAAAGTACATTTGTTACTGCAAGCATGTGTTTAATGTGCTCACACATTTCCTAATATTAGAAAACACAACAAGCCCCACAGCCTATACAAACATAATTTCTTATGGTCTCTACCAGTGGTGGCTCAACAGAACCACTACAAATACTTCTGTCTATGGAAGGTTATGTAAAACTAACAGCAGCTAAGCATAAAAAAAGACTAATCACTACTCACTTTTGCGGTTTGATGATGATGGGATAAAACTTTGTTCTGAAATGCCAAACTGACTTGGTGTAAGCTCGGAGAAATTCAGAGGAGCTGAGATATCATTTAACACAGGAGTGGCTTCCTCTTCTGAAGGGGACAACGTTTTCTCCTTCTGTCCCTCCTCCGTGCCAGCAGTCTTCATGTCCGTGGTAGCCATCTGTATTGGCAATTTGAGAACATCCTATATTTCAAGAGCAGCTGAACCACATAGAAATGTGTGTCAACAATAGTTACTATGGAAAACGTAACGTGGGTAAGATACTGGTTTGTGTGTAATAAATTATGGATATCCAGATGCATCAAAAATGTAAAATGTTCGTCAAACCCGAGATGGATACTATTATAATTAGCTGAATATCCGCTAATATTTAACTTAGTTAACTTAGCAACGCTAACTCAAAAGCATGCGCTTCAAAATAGATGCGCTTATAACGTTATGAATGAATGGGTAACCTCCTAACAACAACTGCAGACTAAACTACTAGCAGTGATATTACTATCACCGATAGCTAGACATTTAAGAAAAATAAACGCACAATTTTGTCAGTCTGTCGCTAGTTTGTCATGAGCTATTCGTTACCTAGCAGTAGCAACACTGTAACGTTAAGATAGCTAACTAACGGAGTGACAGCGAGGAAAACACTCACCTTGTACATTTAAGGCAAATAATACGAGTGTCTGCTGCTGAAAAGTCTATATAAAACACTTATGCAGGCCTACTGTGTAATAAAAAGGTCAATATTACCTCAACATATGTTCCTGAAAAAGAAAAACGATTAAAAAAAAGTGAGGAACAGAAAGAGTTTCAAATCACCCTCCACAACAGAGTCGGAGGCGCCATATGGATTCCTCCGCGGAACAGTGAGCTCCGCTCGTAACCAGCAAACACTAATACAACGTCAAAAACACACGTTTTATTATCCACTTGTATTAAATGTTTCAAATACTATTATCAAATACGCGTGTGGTTATAAAAGTCGAGATAACTGAGAAAACATTTTCTCCCGGAGGACCTAACTTCCGTGTTTTAAGGGTTGGAAGGCGGTCGGAACTCGTTTAATATGAAATGGCCAATAGAAATACTAAGAAGCATACCACGTGTCTTCCTCTGTCAGAACAGGGATAGATAGATAGATAGATAGATAGATAGATAGATAGATAGATAGATAGATAGATAGACAAAATAAATATAAATAAAATAAACAAAAACTCTACTTCCACATCAAAAGGGCTGAGCTGACCTGATGTGCGTTTGTGAGCAAACAAAATCAATCATTTTGCTGTTTTGGAGTAAAATATGACAACTTCTTCGCTCAGTGAACCAGATGGACTTGAACTTCTTCCCTAAATTGTGGGACCCCATCTGTTGTTGGGTCTCTTGAAACAGAACAGCTGGATCTTGCCTGCATCTCTCTCTCAGTCTGTTGGTTCATAGTTGACCTGATGCTCAGAGTTAAAACTGCCCTAATCTGTCATCCAGACAGGTAGCAATCAGGATTGTCTTGCAGGAGGTTACATTGTGTGACATACTGTATTGCACAATAGAGATGTAGGTTCGGGGCTACACGGCAGAGAAACATTTTACTTTGTGTCCACTCACTTTTCTTTTAGGTTTTTAATGGTGACGTGGTGGATTTAAAGGTTAACCTTCAGCTGGTTATATACCAAACAACCACCAGAATAAAGCAAAATGAATGAGATTTTAAGAAAAGCAATTAAAATGTATTTAACCATAACTATATTTTCATGTGGTTTACAAGGATTTGACATTGTATTCAGCATACTCGGTGTGATCGAAAATCAATATGCCCTAACATGTGTGTGAACTGTGGTCTATTCTTGAAAAGCTCAGTAAACCCATACACACACACACACACACACACCCAGATCCTCCTTTTGTGAGGTTTTCAGAGTCTGAGGCGCAGCTGAGTACACTGAGATCAGAGGTAACTGTGAGCCTCTCTCCACAGCTGGGACTGTCGACCACATGAAGCATGCAGCTTCTTCTTCTGTTGACACCAGTCGAAGGCAGCTTGACTTTTGTTTTTGTTGTTGAGCAGCACAGGCTGGGGAAATGAAATGGCTCCTGACATTAACAGGTGAAATAACACTGCATGCTCCTGTCCAAAATGAGATGTTTGAACAAACTGGAAGAATTGAGAATATATAGTGACCAGCACATATTTTCAGTACAGGGGCCAATGATTTACTCCCATTCTACATATTTAGGTTTATGAGTTGTAATTTTTTCAAAAAAGGATTTTCATCCTTCTTTAGAATGTATCATTTTGTACATCCATGCACTGGATATCCTCTTATCCTTCAGAGCACCGTGAGGAGTTGATCCCACCTGACATTACATAAAAGGTGCTCTACACCCTGGACATGTTGTCAGTCTATCACAGGTCTGACACATAAAGACGGCAACTATTCCTACACCTACTCCTGCTCCTTGATGTTGATTCTCCAAGACTCTATAAATCTACATATTCCCTCATTTAGAGTTTTGATGATGGGGGTGGAGGAGGCTGTCAAACTCTCTCATGGGTCTATTAGGTTGAGACGTGATTCAGATTTTCATTCTCATAGAATCATTCAGTGTCTCTGTCCTGTATAGATGCGTCTATGTTCTGTTTCTGTTTTTCCTTTAATGTATCCCCTGTCTGTCTGTGTGATTTAGAGTCACAGGTTTACCCTGTGGGACCCAGTCAGAGCATCTGTAGGTAACCCACACAGCCTGGACTCCCAGCGATTTCCCATGATGCAATGCAGTACTTTGTTTTTGTTGAACACACTATCTATGCTCACAGTTTGTAATGGGCGCTTTCTGTTACACATTTGTCGTCTCCCACCCGAGGCTGCTATAACTCTGATGACATCACTATGACATCATCAGTGTTATTTTCTCAGACCACAGAAAACAATGAGAATGAAAAAGAAATGGTCAAATGTTTATAATACTATATAATACTATACTGAGAGTATACATCCTGTGAGTGGTAAGCTGACATTTTTTCACTGCATGAAACTGGTTGATTTCCTCTTCAACAAACAAACTCACACACCTCAACTATATCTCTATTTTTATTTGTGTATATATACACATATAAAAAATAAGGACATATGTACAATGATAATAAATATCAACATGTTTGTACAAGTGAAATAAGTTACTTAACATATTTTAAAAACAAACATAAAAGATCAATAACCGACAAGCAAAATGGGGCAAAATAAAATCAAATGTGATTATAGAATAATACAAATAATAATGTGAAACAACAGCAGAACTTAAAGCCTTGTGTGAGAGAAAAGTTTATGAGCAAACAATTGTGAAGGAACTGAAAAAATGCGCATAAAATACTTTACACATGCATTTTTTTTCAAGCGTGAGACTGCATTCTTTTACCCTTTTTTTTGTGTTTTGCAACATGTCACATGAAAAGAAACGCACAACTGTGAAAGGGGTTTATGTTAAGATAAAACCAAGTACCAGTGTAAAGAGCAAATGTGTTTTTATCTTCCTGCTTCAGGTAATTTAACACAAAGGAGAGGACACATTCTAGTACTGATCAACAGTAACTCTTTTGGTTTTTCAGGGTCCAACAAATTAAATAATAGTTAAAGTTTTGGTACATCATTCAGCCTTTTATAAAAAACTGGGCCCAGCATATAATCACTGGCATGTAAACAGGATAGAAACAGGATTTCCATCAGCCACAAGCCTTTTTGTGTTTTGCTTGAGGGAGCAGATCAAATATGCAGAAAGTCTGCAAACATCAGCTCAGTGTAGCAAAGTGGACGGACTGCTGAAAGTTATATATCGATCAGGAATCAAATAAAGTTAATTTAAGTATTTCAACAAGAACAAAAGCAACTGCAGTCTACTTTGGCTTATCCGAAATGTGAAGAGGCACAGAAAAAAGTAAACACGTTGAAATGCAGCCATGAATTCCTGTACAACCCTTGACCCATAAAATCTGACATACTGGTATTTTCTTTTTTCAAAGAGTAGTGTTCCACAATATTAGTTTTTGAAAAAGTCCAAAAATGATTGATCAAAACGATGCACTTGTACAAGGATGATCATATCAAAGATGCACAGTCCACTTGCAGAGGATCATGCAACACTAGGATGTGGTGTGCTGATGGCTGAGTACCTCTTCAACCTTGGGGTCATTTTGATATTCTACATCTGTCAGCGCCCTGTACACAGTGACGCAAAACAAAGTGTTTTTGTTCTCCCCTTCCTTGTTGCTGCACTCTAGTATCTGGTCCCGACAGACGTGTCCCAAAAAATAAAAGCCATCCCTGATGGACAAAGCACAGAAAGAGGACAAAATAATGTAAAGTTAGTAACAGCAAATATCTATGAGGTTAGGTACAATATAACTTCATCACTTCCACAGTGAAGTGTTGGCTTATTTTTTCTTTCTTATAAATAGATGAAAAAACAGGTTGCATGCTGTTATATATGTCAGTTTTGAGTAGGAGATTGGTATGATGAAGTGCTGTCTGAATCTTTCAAGCAGATCATTGGCATTAAACAGGTGTTTCAGTCTGACAAAGGGCTCCCTTAGGTCAACTTATTTCAATCCTTGTCGAACTGAAGATTTTTATTTTTAATCAAAATGTCCTAGCTGTGAGCTTCAGGCAACGTGCAGGTAGTTTTCTTATCTTTTGCCTTCAAAGTAGCTTTCCTGATGTACCTGTCCTTCAAGACTCCAATAAAAGAGTGCACAAGGGATACTTATGATGAGAAGGAGACTGGTGAAGTGGTGTGGAACATATAACACGACTCAGAATCTGTAACCATGCAAGGAGCTCTGTGAACCTGCACAGTGGCACCGCCTTGCTCTGACCTAAAAGAGCCTAAATATCTGGATGCAAAGGTGGATTTTTTTTGTAGATATAAATCAAAGTCAACAATTGGGCCAGTTGACCAACAATGGCAGCTCTAGAGCAACATTGGAAGCATGGCTAGCATCATTCTTTCACCAGTAGGTACATTTCCCCCTTATATAAGAAGTGCAAATAATATATGACATGATGCTGCATTTAGCTTAATGATTGTGTTGATATTAATTTGAAATACTGTAGGTTGAAAGATAAACCAGAGTACACCAGGAAGTCACTGCTCCTGGCAAAGAAGTTGTCAGGCATTTAACCCACAGGTCAAATTGTAATTTGTTGTTTTACACATTGTTTTTTTTTTCATACAAACAAGATGTTATTTTGTGAGCTTGTTTGGACAGAGCCAGTCTTACTGATTAGGCTCCTGGCTATAGCTCCATATTTAACAGACAGATAAAGGACTAGTATTGATCTGCTAATCTAATTCTCAGAAAGACAGTAAAAAAGTGTATTTCCTGAAGTGGTGAATTATGCATAAATCATAAGTCGAGCAAAGGGACCGCCAGATAAATAAACTCAATAATTCTCAACACTACACTGAGCAGCATGAAGAGCCAAAAAGCTCAATTGGAAATCGTTAAAGGTTAGGATTTGCTTAAAACTGTTTGCATGAATTTAATTAAGTGGAACAATACCTTTCACTCGTTCATGGCTGCTATCCGCCTGGAACCAGCAGTTTGTCATCACAGCTAAAATTGGTCTGTCCATTCTTCCATCAACACTGTGTGTGTGTGTGTTCTTTTTTATAGGTGTGTTTTACAGTGCTCTTCCTTCGCATACGTCCACAGTAGCCCCGGGTCAGTCTCTGGGCATCGGTAAAGGGAGGAGGTGGTGTTCATGGGGTTTAAGGGTGTGACTGAAACAGACTGTTGTCCAGGATGGTTGGCATTCAGAGGACTGTGAGTGTGCGTGAATGTGTGTGAAGGGGAGCGGGGGGCAGAGAGGGGGACGGGGGGGCGGGTCTTTCTTGGCAGTGCAAGTTACCACCCTCACATAAACACATAAAATATAAAGCACTTATTGAGACATCCACAGCGGTCGCATCAGTGAGGGTTCAACGACATTCTCCATGCCTAATGTCTTCACGTCAACTTCAATTTGGAATTAAGTGTGCAATTACTGTTCCGCTGCTAAGACCTGAATGCAAATAGCCATTTTTTTTAAGCAAGTCCAAAAGGGCTCTACCAAAACACCTATCTGTTACACACTGTGACTCTAATAAATGTCATATGCAGTGTACTGCGTAGTAAATTGAACTTGAAGGTGTGTCTGAAGGTTGCCGTGCAGGGCTAAGGAACGTAAGCGACTGCCCTCTCATTGTCATTCACAGAGGGGAGCCATTAGTCACTTGATAACCGTCCGAACACTGCTGTAGTCCGTAAGACATAAAAAAAGCACAACAAGAAATGTCTTAATTTAAACCAACCATCACAACAAATTAAAGTGGAAGAAATCAAGGACTTTCTCCAAGGGTGAATACACATGGGGGAAAAAATACAAGTTGAGCAGAGAAAGTCTGGAGAGATTGTCCTTCATTCAAAAACCCCCTTGCGTCTTTCACTCCAATTCACTTCATTTTCCATTTCATATCCTCTCTTTGTCTCTCGCTCGCTCTCCTCTCTGTCCCATGCAGAGCTCCTGCTACGGGGACGTGATTGTCGTCTTGCTTCGAGATTAATTAGTCTTTTTAGACCGCTCTCACACTCTTGGCTCACAAATACAAAAAGGGAAGACGCGCTTCCAGTTTTTAAGTGCAGTAAGCTGAAAAAGTCTCAAAGGAACAGAAGGATAGAGAGATCAGTTCGATATTTCCAGTCAGTTGCCCTTGCCTTGCGTTAACTGGTTTCAGCACAGGGGCTAAAAGCCTCTCTTGGTCCACTCAATGTAAAAGAAATGTGCCTTTCAGAAAACATTTGTGTGATTTCCATGCTTGAGGAGTTCTCCTCTGCGTCCAGTCTTTTTAAATACACAATTTACATAAGTGGCGATTGACAGTGGAAGCAGAAAAAGTCACAACCATGATTGCATGGTGGTGAGAACACGGTGTATGAGTGTGTATATTTAACATGCTGTGTGCTATAAATGTCTACAGTGAGTCAAACAGGCATTGGCAGAGCGAGAGAGAGCATGGGGAATTGACAGTATGTCACCGAAAGAGAGAGAGAGAGAGAGCAGGCATCCTCAAAAGGAGGGAGGTAGGTTGGTTGTTTTGTTTTTCCAACTCAGGGAATGGAGACGGAGGAGGACATGCCTAGACGGACGACTCCTCTGGGTTTGCGTCGGGCAGCACGCTTCTCTGCTGCAGGGTGCGTCTCAGCTCTTCCTTGAAGGGGCTGGAGTAGTCGTTCCTGCCCATGCTGAGGCCCCCCAGCCCAGCGCCCCCAGTGCCAGCCCCGCTAGCCCTCTCCTCCCCTGCTGTGCTCAGGTTGAGGCGGATGTAGCCGTTGCTACCGGAGCCTCGGATATTGGTGAGGCTGAGACGGCTGGGGGAGTGGATGGGCTGGCCAGGAATTGCGCTGGGTGACGCCGTGCCGCTGACGCTGTTGGGCCCCAGGGCGTGACCGGGAACGATTTTCAGTGAGCCGTCTGAGTAGTAATAGTTGGCACCTGTCTCCCAGAAACGGTCCTCATCGCTGGGCATCTTGCTGGGCACAAAGGTGGGTGGCTCTTTGGGCAGGGTGATGGGATAGACTAGGGTGCTCTCAAGAGGCTTCATGTCAGCTCCCTTTCCCAGTGCCAGCTTCAGCCTCCTGCGCAAGTAAAGAGCTGCTACAAGGAGCATCAGGCACGCTGCTCCGAGGGTGATGACCAACACCCAGAAGAGCCCCATGCTGGTGTCTGGAGCTCGGGCCTCCATGAAGACTGGAGCACTGGCTACTACAGCCACCTGGTAGCGCTCCGTCTGAAACTTGACCCCCTGCTCCTCAGAGTAACAGGTATAGCGACCTGCTTGCATCTGGCCCGCTTCAGGGACAACAAGGGCCTTCTGTGTCCGGTCGTAGTGTGGCCCTCTAGCCTCGGGGTCACCCAGCAGGAGCTCACGGTCGTTGAAAAACCAGCAGGGCTGAGCCAGGTTAGAGACCAACTGGCAAGCCAGCACCATAACAGACCCCACCACCACTGTTACGTTCCTCAGACGGGAGTGCTCTGCAGAGGGACAGGAAAGGTGGAGGAGGGTGGAGGGAATAGTAGACAGGAGCAGTGGTTATGTATCATACATAATAATTCCAATTTACATTCTACAGCAGAAAGCTCTCTTCTGTTTAATTCAATTTATTCCACTCGATCTAAATGTATTCACTGAGTCCAGGTCAGGACCATACTCTGTACTACCGACTTGCTCCTGCACTGACAGTCAATTCCCACAAGGGGCCACTGCTGAGATGTGGCCCAACACTCACCAGGACTGGGGATGGAGACGGGTTTGTCGAACTTGGCTTTTCCCCGGCTGAACCTTTCCAGCATGAGGTCCTGTGACAAGGAGGAGGTAGACCTTTGGGAGACAATGCAGAAAACAGAGCAGAAGATTAATAAAGGTCTCTCTTGTTAAAATGAGGGGCATGACCACCCTGAGTACGACAGATAACACTGTATGCAGTATCTGTACGTACATTCTATTGGAAATATAACAATAACGATACTAAAAAACAACAGAATTTATAGAAAGCATTTCAAATAAATACAGACATACAGTCTTTTATAAGTCTATAATATCCAGATTTGAGCTACAGATTACCTTTAAATGTATTTAATTAGACAATATATCAGCCATATTCCAGAATATGCAAGAGTTTCCTTCATGGCCACAGCTTGTCAGTATGTTTTATGGTTCTTGTTTCACAAGGTTGACCGGGGTAATCATAACATGTGAAGCAGGAGGAGCGTACTGAGCAGCTTGACAGAGAAAGGCTGTAAAACTTACAGTGAAAATGTCCTCACCCTGCTGTAAGTAGCTGTTTATACTGTATGTGTCTCTAAAACAATATTTTATTAGTGTTATTTTAGAGTTTAAACAGCTTGTCCATCAGCAGCGTCCTTTAAAATATCAATACCTCGATACAAAATACCTATATTGGTGTATACTGTATCTGTTTTGTAGTATAAAAATGCATGACTGCGCATATGCACTGTGCTCACCCGCGGTGGAGGTCGATGCGGACACAGGCCCGACCCTCACTGTCCCAAGCGCAATAGGGGTCCCGGGCGAGCAGACAGTCTGGCTGAGACTGATAGCGGCTGCAGTTGGCCAAAGGCAGCTGGAGAACCTCAGAGCGAGAGCCAATGTACAAGTACTTCTAGAGTGAGCAACAAAAAGAGAAGGAAGAGAGAAAGAAGACAAAGAACAGATCCAGGCATCCATCCGGAGACAGAAACCAGAGAGAGATGAAACAAGAGGAGAGATAAACAGAGAGAGTGACTCTGTTAGGGGTTACAGGAGATAATGGGATAATCACTCTCAATTACAATAACATTCACCCCCCCTTCACCCCCTCTTCCAATCCAGTATGGGCTTTTTTCGTAAAAGCTGTTATAAAATGTTTGTGACTAAGCCAGCATTAATGAGATAAGCAGTGGGCTTTAGGGCTGGGAGCACCTCGTCAAAATGGCATCGATCTGCGGACATGGCGTTGAAGAGCCACGGGGACATAACTGGTGTCAACACACAGGCGTAGTTGACAGGGCTGGGAGAGTGAGAAAACAACAGGGGCAAAGGTTAAATTCCCCACTGTGGTGATGGATTGTAATTACTGTTATTGTGAAGAGGGTTTTGGATTCATGAGATGACACTTGATCTGAAAAAGGGCGGCGTTGATAAAAACATCTGCTAAGTGGCACTGGGCCAACAATGGATCTATGATCAACAGAAGTCCCACTGTTATCGCTGAATACCAATGAACAAGTGATGCAACGCAAAGCAAGCTAATGGAGATCCAAAACTGCTTTTGAGGAATATAATCAAATGAATTACAGGAACACACTAGATGTGCCAGCGAGACAGGAGAGTTCCCATAACAACAAAGGAACTTTGTACAATTTTTTCCCCTGAGAGACCATTAAGATCCCTCATCTGTTAAAAAGACAGAAAACAATACATCTACTGTGGAGCGCCACGCCGACAATATGCACTTGCTTCATTAAATTGAGTGGGAGCAGCAGGAAGCTTAAATTCAAATGATCAAGTAAAAAAAGGACTAGTCTCTTCTTTAATTCACTTCAGAATCAGTTTGTTGTATCAAATCTGGTACCTGTCAACATTTGAAACTCAGACTCCATTTAGAACAAAATGGTCCAACACAAGCAACTGTTGTCTGGTTGAACGGTGTCTATGATATGCTGTCACCACACCAGCAACGTCTTTCAGTTGTTATAGTTTTTAAAAGGAATCATTCAATCATGCTCACTTTACCCTGTGACAGACCCCCCCAATATTGTGTCCTGACTGAGAGACATGTTTCCTTACCTTGGAGTGGGAGATGGTCAGGCTGTCCACTGGCTGGGCTACCTCAAACAGCTGGATCTCCTCTATCACGTGGGTCTCAGAGCCCAGGATCACCACTCTCTGCAGCCAGCCCTCCGCTGCAGCACACACAAGAGGAAGAGGAAAAGGAAGAGGAAGGACGATTCAGTTAAGCTTTCAAGTTCATGTTCCCTTCAATACAAAATATTTCCTGCATCCCCTCAGGGGAATTCTTCACGGCATGTGTAAAAGCATAAATGTTCAAACAGATTCAGCCTCAGCACTTCATACAAACTGTCCTATAAACTCTGACAGCCAAAACAGCTCATTTACAGATCACTGATATGATATTAGAAACAGTCTAGTAGTTCATGGTGTAGCTCATTTGAATAACAGTAAATGAACCCATACACCTGTGACTGCAGACCAGTTATTTAAATATTAATGATTGGCAAACAAACACCTGTGCCTGTGCAGTATCTGACTTAAATATTAATGACATAATGATATATTCATAAACAAATACATGTGACTGCAGAGGAGTTCATACTCATAATTAAATATTAATGGATAGCTATGAGAATATACAAACACACTCCTTTGATGCCATAACAGTTGCTTTAAATATTAAAGCATAAGGTGAATATCATTATGTAAGCTGGCAACCACTTTCTTTAACTGCTGTTCACAAACATTTCTGCTGGTCAAAGAAACCTACAGCCTGTGTTCTGTTTGTGTTGTTGTGAAATACAAACTAGGTGAACAAAAATGTAATTAAGGCAACAGCCTTTTCACTGTAAGAGCTAGTGCTTTCATTTCAGCATGATTTCAAAGCACGAAAATCACAAGTGAAACTAATGAAATTAATGATATTGAGGGAGATGCTTTCATTACTGTTTGCACTGTTTGCAAACAGCAAACACAGCCTTGATTACTGTACTTTAACTGTAAAAAAGACCTATCAAATACAACAGGTGGTGTTCTGCACAGAAACAGGAGGAACATGGTTACGTGTTAACAAATGCATATGGAATCAAGTTGTCTGCAGCCTTCATAAACTTCAATTTGTGACTTTAACTCAACTTTAATGGTAGGTGCACTAAAATTTCATGCTACTCTGCAACCGAGAAAGAGAAAATGAAAAAAGACAACTTCTCCTGCCTGAACTTACAGCTGCATTACTTAGTCCAGCTGAGCAAGAAACTATTTAGAGGTGAAATTAAAAGAGTTGAGAAGCTCTTCCTGGTCTTTAAAGACCTTGGGTAAAAGCAATATTATCAGACTTTTTACAAGACTTTCTCAAGTGGTGTGTAGGGAGCTGATGCTGAAGGAGGAGGAAGATGAGATCCTGTGCTCCTTTCATGTAGGGCGCTGTGAACACGTTGAGATCCCCTGTGATGAAAAGCGTTTCAGGCGCAGCTGGTGGGGTCACCTTGATATGTGTGTGTATGAGTGTGTATCCATGGATGGAACAGAGTTATGTGCTGACATGTGCTTTCTTGTGTGGTTCTCTCGATTAAGAGACTGTCATAGATAATATGAAAAGCTTGCCTGGTAGCCGACGGGACGCACGCACACACACACACACATTCGGGCAAAGCAGGCAGTAGGCATATCATCACACTCGCCCCTCTCGGCGTCACAAACCAGAGTCGGCTAATCCCTCAATCCTGTAGCCTGGTTTTTCCTGAAAAAACAGCCTCGACAAGCACTCCCTTTCTCTATTTTCACATCAGCTGTCGCTATGCTGCAGCTAATAGCTAATCAAGCCCGCAGCCCAATTGGCACTATGAGCGCACGTCTGCCAAGGGCCCTGTTGAGTTTGTGCTGTGAAGCACGACAAGCGGGGATGACTGCTCTTGGCTCAGGCAGCGTGTGTGTGTGTATATCAATTTGTGAGTGTGTTACCCATGTGTTGGTGTGTCCATGTGTGCGTCCAGGTTGGCCTCTCTGCTTGCCAGCAGAGAAGCCCTGAGCCCGCCGTTGTCACACTGTCGGTTGCCACACAGTCACTCTGCCGCTGCAGTGATCTGAATGGTAAGTAGTTGAGTCGCTCACCATTCATGAGATGGGCTGCATTTAAATTCACATTCCCTGGAATGTCCTGTCAGATCTGTGTTATTCAGGATTAAGCCTGGCTACTTTCAGATCTGTGCCAAAACAGGACACCTGCATATGGACCCGGTGGCTACTGACTTGAGATATTAATTAAGTCGTGCATTCGTAGATGTTTCCTTTGATGCATAAAGATGGATCTCAGCATGCAAATCAAGTCCTTAATTGAAACCCAGCTGATGTCTGGCCAGATGGCATGTTGTTTTGTACCACCGTACCTAATGCCAGTACCTGTCCCTGTCTGCTGCCATGGCCTGTAAGCTCTCATCTCTTCAACAAATACTGTGTGCAACTTCCCAAACACACAGCCACAGCAGGGAAATAGAGGAATATGAAGAAAGACTGTGAGCAACTAGAATGTATTTTCACTGCCACATCAAGTGAATGCCACACTACAGGAGGTGGGCAAAATAACACAACACCACACGGTGTCTAATGCTATCCAATATGACAACCCTGGAAAAAACACTTGATTTAAATGTAGCTTGCAAGCTCAGTTTTTGTATCTTCAGTCTAGTGTGGCGGTAATGTGGCCTGCACTGTGTTGTATGAGGCTACTATTATATTGACCTAAGTCTTTTGATTCAGTGTACAACTGGATAATGCAGGATTTTCAGATGAAAATGCCTGTTCATATAAGTGCAGTAACTATCTTGTGAGTGTCAAGAAACTTCACGTCAGTTGAAGTGCACGATCTGAAAGTTTAATCCCTTTTATATGTTATATTATCATTTACATCATATATTTCTCTATAAAAAATACCAGTGTTTTCATGTAATTTGTACCTGTGCCAATGAAGAGCATGTTGTATGCCCGCTGGTCCAGTGCGCTAACCCGGTCGACCGCCAGCCTCGTGAAGTTGATGCCCTTGGTGAGCAGCAGGGGGCGAGCCAGAGCTTTGTCCTCCATCAACGGGTGCTTCTTGGCGAAGTTTAGCGTGGCGTCAGGCAGCTGCAGAGAGCTGTTGTAGCTGTTCTCCCTGTCTGAGTTAGTTATACACTGCAGCACAGACAGAGGATGGAGAGACAGGGAGAGAAATAGAGCAAAAATAAAAAAAAGGAAAGAGTGAGATGGGCCAGGAAGGAGAAAGAAGAAGAGGAAAGTCTTAGCTGTTTCTGGCAATGTTCTGATTCAGGTTGGCATGGTTAGTTGGCTTAGAGATGACTGCCTTCGCTCCCTCTCCTCCTCTCCATCTTTCTTTCACTCTCACCTCCGCTTGCCATTACACCCCATCTTCTGCTTCCTTTCCTTTCGTCTTGGATCATTATGTTCTTAGTTTTTCAAGTCATGCCAGTTTTTTTTCTGTTTTTTACTTCCACTGCTACCCTGTGCCACCCATACTTCCCTCACTCTAGCCCTGTTCTGCCCACTCATTCTTCTTTTTATTCAGTTGTAGATAAAAAAGTAGGTGAAAAAAAACACGTACATTATCAAATAGTAATCTTGTTTGTATTCGTCTAAAAACACCCTGCTTTCTTGCTTTCCTGACGTTATCTGGAAATATTTGTAATTATTACTTGTCATATATGTATATGTATATATGTATGCCAGTATCGGAGTCATATAGTTTCTTACCGATCCAGGACGTGGGACGGGGACAGCACCGGTGTAGCGTCCCCACCTCTGGGATGCTTCCCTGTACTCCTTGTAGGATCCTTCAAACACCTTCTTCACGTCACTGATCTGATACTGACACACCGCTGACACATCCACATCACCCCTGAAACACGGCGGCAAAGCAGGGATTTAGTGATGTGAAATAAACCTGTCATACTCTTGTGGAAAATGTGACTTTTCAACATCAAGTAGTTCGTGAGTGTGGCATAAGTAAAACCAGACTAACATGCAATATTCTATTCAATAATATACTCAATATACTGAGTTACAGTGTGAAATATGTCAAAATAAATAGAAATAAACATGTTTGCAATAGACTAACTGTCAAAATGAGCATGTTCATATTAACCTTGAACCATCCAGATGGAGTGAGCTACAATAATTAAATGTTTTGACACATCCCCACTTTTTCTTTTCCTTAACAAAATGACTACAAATTGTTGTACATGTAATACACCTCGCTCATAAAACACTGAAATCAATCACTTTGTGCTGTGCTCAGGAAATGCATTTCATTTAATACTAAGGCTGGGGACGTGGGAGCTCAACTTTTTTTTTCCCCACCGACTTGGGGTCTAAAATTGCATATTGACGTATGACCCAGACACATTTAATGATACTTGTACTACTCATCTAATAAATAGACTTGATTTCCATGCTCATTCGCCAGAATGAAAAAAATCCGTTTTTTATTTATTTAGAATTCAAACTGAGTCACTGACATATTGATACAAAGACATTGTATGACGTTATGACTAAGCCAAGCTTTGTACCCTAAAACATAACAAATTCTGGATTGGCTCTTCAGCAGGATGTAGAGCACACAGGAAGTCCCCCTTTTACAGTGTTGCAGTTATTTGCTGGAATATTCGAGCTCTGAATTTACTTTAAATGGGTTGTTGACTGCTGCTGTAAAATGTCATTTAAAAGGTGTAAAGGGGCTGTGTCCATTTTTTTAAATATGATGATGATTTGTCCTGTTATAGAAGTGCTTTTCCATGCTGGAACAGTACTGTTAATGTGCAGCGGTGCCACACATTTTATAAGGTGAACATAAAAACCAAAGGACAGTGCTGATGTCTTAGCAAGTTAAAAAGCTAGCCTATTCAGTCAGATTACGACTTGAACTCCGAGTCATCATTTACATAATGTCCAATTATCTTAATATTATCTCTATCAAAGCCAGGGGGCTTTAAGGAATCCCCAGCAAGTCACACAGAGAAAAAGGATTAAGCTTTTTTTTTCAGCAGCACTGGGAGCCGTGAATGAAGAAACAAAGCTTGAAGTTCAAAGCTGGTTCACTTTGTGATATGATATCTTACTGAAGAACACAAAAAGACTCATATCAAAGAGCCCTGACTTGACAGAGCAAGTCTCCAACTTTCCTCCTAAAGAAAACCTCTTGCCCTCACTCTTATTTCTTTCCTGATAAGTAAGTAAGTAAGTCTTTACCACATTACAGTTGTGTACTGCAACTCCAACACATACCACTTTTTTTATCCACTATTTATCCAAAGACACGTTTTAAGTTGCTGCTGACAACACTAACTCTTAAAATGAGTTCTCCCAGTGATCTGAAACATTTATTTAATTAATCTACGTTTATCAAAATGAATTACCAAGAAGAGTGGACAACAACAGAGTTTGTTTTCTCTACTCAGCCACCAGATGTTTAAGACAAGTAATTTACTGTTCAGTCCTAAAAGAACTAGTAGTATAATGAATTCCTGCTTCTGGGAAGAAGTATAATAGCTGAGTTATGCTATCAAATTGAAAGACATTATAAGTGATGAGTAACATAAATTATTAGCTTAGTTCAGTGGTTCAATAAGGCTCACTTATTTATTATGGAAATGTTTTAAAAAGCTTTGAAAATGTGTCCTCTTCATATTTTACAGCAGAAGACCTAATTTAATCACTCTGATTCTGTTGAGGAAATTTGTTCACTATCATCTGAAACATGACTCGTCAAACCAATAAAACACATTTCACCACACTAAATAACTCACATTAGTGTCACTCGAAGGCCTATTACATGAAAGGCCCAATTACACAGTAAATATCTAATCACACAAAGTGCATAATTAGAGCCACCGTATCAGAGTGACTGGCTAACCCATGATTTTAATAAAAGTCCAATGTCTGACATGTCGCAACAGTGATGTAGTGTCTCGCCCTGACAGCAGAAAGCACGTGTAGTAATTAAATCACATTTATCCGAGCACGAAATTGCTCTACGGTCTCTATTACATGCCTCCGACGGCTGCCTGCTCTAACTCACCACTGGGCGTGGAAGATGCCGTAGAAGGTGGTCCCCCGCCAGTCCTGGCCCGGCAGCGTGAACACAGCCCTGAGGTTGTTGAAAGAGATGTGGCGCTCTGGGAGGGAGCACTCCAGTCTGGCTTTCTGGAAGGTGGTCCACTTCTTCTGCAGGGTCCTGGTACCACCCAGATCCCCCTATGTCAGACATATGAGGTCTTATCAGTGGTTTTATATAAATACCTTTGGATTTACATAAATCTCCCTTCACTCTAAATTATATTTATTCTTATTTTCCCTGAATGTTGAACAGATAGGTTCACAATTTTTTCAATTTTTCCTGGTGCCCATCTGAACAGGTCTACTTTTAAGCATGGCATTAAGTAGCAGTATATTGTTTATGCTGATATTGCCCTGTTCACTTAATTGCTCTCTTATACTGCTACTGTTTATGTTTCCTTCACCTCATGTATATACATGTACATACTGTATATACTCTATCAATCAATCTAATAATACTCATTCTACATACATTGGTTGGCAGAACTGTTGTCATGATGAGAAAAGCCTCTTAAAGAGCATTTAGACACCATGTCTAAGGGTACTTTTGAAACACAGGATAAGGATCATTTAGTATTTAATTATAAAATACAATTTGCATACACTGTGTATTGATGGTTAGTCCCTTTATACTGTATTCTGTGGGCTCAGAAGAGGCCCATCTGTCTGACACGTCTCATTCGTATTATCCTCGCTAATTTCAGAAGCTGTAAAAAAGGAATTTAAAAAATGCAAATGCTCATATTACAGGAATGAGATATAGACAATGTGCTGCAATAGCAATATCAGCAGGATGCGCTGAATTATTCATGGCTCATAGTACACATCATGTGCGAGCATCTGTTTCTAATTTGAATCAAAGAGCTTTATTGTTCATCACAGCACAGGCATTAAAGGGCATTTCCCATAAAACAGTACGTATATTGTGCACTTAATTACACACATCTAGTCAGACTGTTAACAATCTGTCTCTGTTTTGCTCAGTTTAAATGTTACTGAGATTGTGTGGTTGAATATGTAACTGGAACATGACACTAAACCCTT
The DNA here is from genome assembly GCA_032353495.1 of Ctenopoma kingsleyae. Lineage (NCBI taxonomy): Eukaryota > Metazoa > Chordata > Actinopteri > Anabantiformes > Anabantidae > Ctenopoma > Ctenopoma kingsleyae. Next base: position 4,139,017 of record JAUBNQ010000028.1, read on the forward strand.
GTGGTGTCAACTAAAAGGTCACTGAAATCATCTAAAATAAAAAAGAACTGCTGCCGAAAGTCTCACTGAGTGACTCTCCTCAGAAGCACCTCTGATGTCGAATCACTGTGGTATATCAGTTAATCTATCAAGACCATTAATTAAGCAAATTAATGCATTAATTAGCAAATAAATCTAAATCACTGTAACTGCCTCCACATTACGCTTTGTTAGTAAACTGATCAGTTTGTTCAGCCATTTCTTTGGGTTTTAGCCTGGTGTGAATGAATACAAACTCTGTATTTTAAAGAATTTATCTTCTTAGCTTTAAAGAAAACATGTTTTTTATATATCAGATCATGTCTGATACAAAAGCTGCAGAGGAAGGAGTTGCTATCATATTCTACACCGCATTGCACTGCATATGCCAGGGTAGATGAGCTGAACAATACAGTTAAATTCAAATTTGCTTAATAATTAGAGGGATGTGTACAGTGTAGAAATTCAGTGATGAGAAACTGTGAATGGTAATTAGTCCCCAAGTGAATACTGGAGGCTCATAAATGAAGAATCTGATCATTACCAATAATTTTGAGACCTCCAGACAAAGTGTTCATCTGAGTTTCAGTAACTTCCTGTATTAACTATCTAGAAAATTGTGGCAGTTTGCATGACAATCAGACTAAAAATAGGACTAATGTCGTTAGATTTGACCTGAAACTAAAGTGTTACCCCGTTGACTTTCTTTTATAGGTCATGTTTGGCCAGTGAAATATTAATTTTGTTCTTCCATATACTGTATAGGTGTAAAACAACTCTACCAGTCGCTTCCTTCTACAAACAGCCCCTGTCTGCTGTCTCACATTATTAGGTGCTCAGAAGCAGCTGCCAAAACAGCTGGAGGAAATAGAAAACAGCTGATTTCAAGCCAAGTGTGCACAAAACCATAATTTTGTAGTCCAAACTTGTTTTTGTTTTACTAATCTGTCCCTGTGCACTCTTGTGCAGTCATTGAAAGACTGATTGGTATTTGTACCAGTTCGTGTTTTTCTTCTTGTATTGGTCATCAAGAAGCATCCACAGACAGGGAGAATTAGACGGAGATTAGGAGATTCCTAATTGAATCTGCTCAAAGATCAATCTTGATTTTAGACTGAAGGGTTACCTTGCAGACACGGGCCACTCTGGCCACAGTGAGCTCTGTGTCACAGTCCAGCTCCAACGCTCGCTCACTGAAGAAGAAGTAGATCTTGTCATCGTCGCCCTCTTTACTGCCGCTGCTCTCCCGCACCAGGGCCGAGCCCACAAAGTCTGGTTCTGCAAGCACACACGCAGAAGAGCGGTATCAGAAAGTGCTGTTCCATTGGTGGTAAAAGACACGCTGTACATCCCAATGATGTGCGGCGCGTTTTAAGTGCATCACATACCACACACACACACATATAGACACAGACACAAGCTTGACACCTTCATCTCATTCCCTGCCACCCCTTCTCACCTATGTCCATTTTCTATCATCACTCTCTGCCTCGCCTCGTCTCTCCTCCAGTCATTTAACAGGCCATTTTGTGTTCCTCACTTCCTCCCTATCTTGCTTCAATTCTTTCTATTTTCAGTCCTCATTAGGTTGAATGATATCTTTTTATAATGGCAGTTACAGACAATTTTGGATGGAGTCAGCTGTGGTTTTTAAATTCAGCCATCTTTATGCTAAGGTTTTTTTTTTTTAAAACAAGAACACAGTGTTTCCCCAGATGGACTACTCTTTTCAGTATGAAAGGCCCTGAAGCATCATCTTCACTGAAAACCAGACCAATTACATGCTTTTAGCCTGGTCAGAAGCAGTTTAAATGAAGTCAAGACTAGCTTCATTGCAGGTGTTTTTAATAAAATCTCTCTATCCGCACAAATTAAAAAACAGACATGAAACCTCCAAACCTCAGCCTCATCTGTATGGTCCTCCTTACTCCCCATCCATTCTCCATTCCCCTCACCTCTCACACTATCTTTTCATCACCAATCCTAATGTCTGTTCTTTCATCACCTATTTTTCCCTGCTGCGACTTCATCCTCTTCTCTCCCCTTCATTTCTCTCTCTAAGTGGCTCACTCGTTTCCCCGCCCAGAAAGATAACAATCCTTCTGCTGTGGCAGGGTCCTGGACTTCATTTCCTGCAACTCACTGCACTTTCTCTTGTTCTTTTGCATGTTTCTGGTTCTTATTTTTTTAAATGAAATTCAGTTAAAAAGAAGTTGTTCTTTTTTTTTATCAAGCTCTAGTGTGATTTCTTTTATTTAAAAACATATTCGTAAGCTGAACTCTTTATGATTGAATACAGTGAAACAGAAGGCTAGTGGTATGCTGATAATACAAACACTGCAGGAAGTAGCTATAGACTCTATGTAAAGATTATATATTATTATAGTTATATATTCTTTACATACAGTCTATGCTAGTAGCATACATTTACATAAATAATCAGTTAGCTTTTTTGTTAGCATAAACAAAACATAGCTTATAGTTCAAGGCAGAAGTATCAGCTATGTATTGCTGTTGTATTTGATAAACATCTAAATAGCATAATGTTTAAATTAAATAGCATTTTCTCTTGTATTTTGTATTACTATTTATAAATAATAGGGCTAATCTACAATAGCAAAACTATGCAGTCTTTGTTCATGGTGAGCATGTTGCCTGGAACACAGCTCTTCAGCTTTTTAGCAAAATACAGTGTATATAGCCATTAAGTGCTTATTTACTGTAAAAGGTTGGTTTAATTTTAAAAATGGGTTAGCATGAAAAAGATTCAGAGATTCAGTTTTGAACCAAATTGTGAATTGTGTTAGCTAGCTACTGTAGCTACAGCTGCTACTGAAATCAATGGTACTTAGCTAACCTTAGCTAAAAATGAAAAAACAGCTCTTTAAGTTTATGTGAATTAAAGACTGATCAAAGGACATCGTTATATACATTTTATGAATTTCAGGCAATAACTAATATTGTAAATTTGATGCACTAGATTAAAAAGCGTCACACAGCAAAAGTCAATTTTCATACAGCAGAACAACCAGTTTTGGTAATTTGGTGAATTTTCATTCAAACATGGGTTTTGCCCATATTGTTCCAGTATTTATCGTTCTTTCCTTCTTCCACTTCTTTCTCCTGTCCTCTTTTTCACCTACCGTTGAGCCAGGCAGGCAAGTATTCGCTCTTCATGCTGTAGTGCTGCTGGCCCAGGTTCCTCAGAATCACTGGCTCTGTACCTAGGAAGTTGTTGAGCGTTGCTGAGTACAGCTCCTTATCTGCAACAACAAAATGCAAACTTTAGTTTAATTCTGTTTTTTTTTTTTCAACCACAATACCAGAGGCTTACAAGGAGGGAAGGTCAGTAGTTCAGCAGGGAAACACAAAAAAGGCCGGAGGACGAGTGTCTGTAGGCTGCGCGAGGCTGTCCACGCAGGAGTGAACGCAGCATGCAAAGTTAAATGGGACTTCTGGACTCTCAGTGCAATCGAGTGGCTAAAAAAAACAGATGGGAAATGATGCGGGAGTGGTTTGTGGAGATTTGATGGACATTTTATGGTTATGTTAGAGCTATAAAAACATGGGGACTGTTCACTTCTATACACAGACTGCTCACATAGAACAACAGCAGCTGACTTTGTGTTGATAATGGATGCCAATGGAAAAAATATTTTATATAAAAAATATAAAACTTATTAGGATTAAACTTATTATTATCTATATTTAGAATACATTAAAACTATATGTGTATGTGCTCACACCAACACGTACTGAATACATAAATACACACTTATACTTACCCACTATGAGCCCAGTGTGGCCTTTGGCAGGGTCATAAGGGCATTTTCCTTTCCCATCTTCCAGGGCTGCATTGTTGAGAGTGAATTGGTCTGCATTCTGCAAACACACACACCACACACACACACACACACACACACACAAGAGGAACACAGGTGGTTTGTGGTCAGTTTATATTATGACCCACATGATGCAGCTGCAAGCTCTGTCTGCCTGTTACCGAGACCATTGTTTCAGCCATCACCATGTTGTCGCACCACATCAGCGTCACATATATGCACACAACACACACAAGCATTCACACATTCAGCTAACCCAACGTGAGATACTTTTTCCCCCCCATTTCATTTATTTTTATTTTGTCTCACAGTGGTAGTCGCCTCAGGTCAGATGGTAGACATCTCAAGTTGACACCTGTCAGCACTGGCTCACTATGACTCGGTATTTAAGGAAACAAGCTCTAATGTGACATGCTTCCATACTTACCACATAGGTGCATTTGGGCTGGAAGGCGTAGGTACCGCAGGTGTAGAGGAGCGTGTGGTCGTAGCTCTGCAGGAAGCGGATGTAGTTGAAGCATTCGGTCTGTGAAGGACAGAGGAGGAATTATTAGAATGCGACTGTCAAATCAAACCAGCGCTGTTTCATCATATGTTATGGTGAATTTCAGTCCAGTTCCATCCTCGGAGATCTAGTTGTGCTATAATCCTTCAGTGGGATTTCTTGTAAAAATACCTCAGTAACTGTGAAACTATAATCTTTGCTGATAATATCCTTTTTTTTTTTAAATATGTGAAATCAACCGGCCAAAAAGCATGTGAAAGAATCTTTTGTCTTTGCAAACAGAAACATCCCTCATTTTTAATTCATTTTTTTGGGAGCTGAAGTTGAAGACAGTGAGAACTGGCAGCCTCCAAGTCTTCAGTGTCATATTGAGGACATGACTCAGTAGATAACACAGAGATGTAACCACATTATCGAATTAACATTTAAACTGCAGGAAAAAGTGACAGATTAATTCCATCAAAATGATACTGTACATGTGTGATTAAGAGTAAAATATATGCACTGTTTTATAGGAATCACCTTTAATGCCTGCACTGTGATACTACGAGGAACAATAAAGCTCTTTGAATGGAACTGGAAACAGATGCTCACACATGATATGTAGTAGACGCATGAATAATTCACTGCATCGAGTTCATGTGGCTATTGCAGCAGCTACGTATGTTTCACAGCTGTAATATTAGCAATATGTCTTTGTTATTTTTCATTTTTACATCTCCTGCAGTCACTGAGGATAATCTGAATGCGGTGTGTCTGGCAGATGGACTACGACCATAACATTACATAAAAGTGCTAATCACTAAATAGAATAACGGGCGGTGTAAACACCATATGTTTATTCTTGCATAACAAGTAAATTTCTGTTGTCATGTGTAAGTATTCATAGATATGTTATTTACTGGACTGAAATAGTTGTGCAGAAAAAATGAACTTTTGCTAAAGTTTGAACAAAACATCCTGATCACACCTAATCATACTGTTTTATAAGAAATTCAACAAAAACAGGAGACAGTCAGTTTTCAGAGGGTGAAATTTGAATATGAATGAACTTTTAATGACCACTTAAAAACACTGGAGTACTTGTAAAGATCCACTCTAAGTCATTTCTCGACATGTATTTTGTTTTTCTTTTACTTCAGTTGGGGTTAATTTTAGTGAACGCAGTGCTGCTGTTAGTGCACTCCAATAAACCATTTCTCCTTCTGTTGAAAACCACATTAAAAGTTACTGCAACCAGAGAGGTTCTAGCTCAGTTTCCAAAAGCTCTGTGTCTCTATAAAATATTAAAGGAGTCTTCTTGCAAATGTTGCAAATGTACATTATGCATTGTAAGCAGTGAGAAGATTTGCTGAGATTTAAGTGCGGAGCTGGGGTCTGTTCTCTGAGTTTTCCACAAATACTTGTGATGACAGTGCTCTTGCATATAATGTGTTATGACTAAAGTAATACTGTATTGTATCTTTTTTGTATTAACAAACACTTTGTGACATGACTTATAGCATCAATTTGGGAACAAGACCACTATATAATTTTTGTCCAGACCTTTGTCTGGATGATGCCTTCACTGTGTGCTAATGGAATAACTGGAAAGTTTCCAGTCGACTAACCTGATGAAATGTAATTATGTTAAGTGAAATAGGTAATGTTCCTCTAATGAACTGCTGACTTAAAAACTTCTGCCATGGTGCCCTTGAGCAAGGCAGGGAACCCCAACAACCATGTCAGCTAAAATCCACATTACCTGGTTGTTCTTCCCCTTGGCAACACACTCTCTCTTCTTATCCTGCGGTGCTGGCCAGTCAATCTGGAGAAGAGAAACAGACAGATGTGAGGTGGGAATGATGTTGTCTGCCTTTGGCCCATGAGTAATACACTCTGCACTTATGTTATGTATTAATATATCATTTTCAGTTATTGGCACAGACCAGAAAACAAACTGCAGGCTTTATTTAGATGTGCAAATGTCATCACCTCATTTCATTCTAATAGGGTGCACTTAAGATACACATCATGGCATCAAATTTCACACTTTCGTCACAGTCATTTTTCTTAACACGGCCAGTAGACTCTGCACTCTTGGCCACTAGCTACTGTAGCCATAGCAACACCCACAATGGTACATTTTACAAGTATATTTTAGCCCTGTAGATATCAAATTTTTTTCATTGCCACATAATAGGTCCTAATGAGAGAAAATGCATACTTTTTGATAAGTACAGCAAGTTATTTCTGAAAGGCTACAATACAAAGTAGTTCACTTTGAACTACAAATAGAGTAAAGTCAGTTACAACAGTCCACAGACAGGGGGTGTAGGGTCTCAAACTGCACCTGACAGGCTTTTGCCCTCCTTAAGGTACAGTTCTTCAGCAACATGCAGGCAGACGCTAATGAGAAAGTAAAGTGCACATACTTCCACACTTTGTATGTCCACACTACCTCTTACTGATGACTTTTGCTCTTTAGTGTTATTTACAGTGGCTGCTGTTTTTTAATGAGTGCGTGACACATGGCTGAACTTTGCTCTGTGGACGGAGGTTCAAAATATGAACTGTGTTTACTAAGAGGTTTCCACATCATTAGAAATAATTACACTGGCCATTACAGGCAGGGGGCTGCTGCAAATTCAGAATTAAAGTCCAACTGACTTGACTGGATTTAAACCAACAGCAACCAAATAATGGATTACTGCTATATGTTGTACTGGTATCATAAACCCGAAAAACACTTACAGTATATCGCATAATAAAAAAAATGTAACTGTGTTAACTTGAATATAAAGGTGGTTGATCATGAAAACCTCAAGTTTGAATGTATTTAATATGAACATAAAAATATCTTTTGAGTTAGATCAGAACTCAAGTCACAAGAATTAAACTCCTCCCTACCGCCATCCACTGAATTACTTTTCAGAGTTCCTGTGTTCACACAGTAATGACTCTTAAAGATAAAAAAACGGCAACAGTTTATCGTTACTTCAGATTTGTGCCTAAGGGATTCTCATTTGTCGCTATAGTCACTGTCTTGTTTATTGTGTGAAGCCAGGGATCAGGCCACAGAGCAGGTATTTTATGTATCTCAGACAGTAAGTAGACTAACATCCTATAAAAGCAAATCTGCCAAAATAAATGTCCTCTACTTCCCATTAAGCCATGGCACTAATAACATACAGTTCTTTGGCACATTTTCAACTTTCTTCAATTTAGCATACTTATCTTAAAGTCTTAGTGTAACAAACAGATAGGCACAGTTAACAATAGCTAGTCAGTGAAAATGTTTCAACCATTTACAGTGAAGCAGAGCATTTATTTTGGGAAGGATATCAGTGCTATTAGCTGACTGCTTGCTTTCAGCCCTTTGAAAGGCACATGCTAATCTCTGATGCTCTATTTCAACATGCATCTGCACTAATAATGAAGTCTACATCTTGTCCATTAGGAAATGAATAAATAAAGACCTTAAATTGAACATTAGTTCTCAAGTAAGTCAAAGTGCTGGTTGAAATTGTACTAAATGCAATATACACACTCACAGTCCCAGAAAGACACTTTGTACAGCATGGACATGTGGATAATGTGAACCAAACGATTGCTGAAACAGTTGGTACTTTCTTTAGAGCAGGAACAATGTGAAACAGCGCACTAACGGTACAAATGTGGTCAAAACTGTGGTGGGAGCTGAGTTACTGCTGAATAAATAAATAAATGAAATAATAAAAACAATCCCCAATCAGCATGGGAACGCACACACAACTGAAAAACAAAAGAAAAGCACTTCAGACCCAACTGGGAGCTATGTGTTTCCAAAACAAAGTCCAAATTCTGAAGAAGGACATCCCCAAGAAAATATCCAGGGAAAACAGACAGACATGAACCTAATGAAGAAAGACCGTGAGTAAGACAGCGAAGAAAAAAAGAGTGGCGGTTAAAGGAAGGAAGGGGGAGGAAGGGTGAGAGAGTGATGGGCACATGGTGACAGAGGAGATGGACTATTCCCTCGTCTTCGCTCAGTCATTTTTCGATGTTGGCTCCTTTCCACTACATTGCGCACGGGGGGTTGGCAACAGGTGGTCTTATCATCAAGACTCATAACCCTCACTCAAACAGCCTGTGCTTGTTTTGCATGTGATAGTATGTGCATGTGTGTGTGTGTGCATCTAATAACTTCTCATTATGACGGTAAATCAGATAACAAACCCCGAAGTGCTGCAGGCTGCTCAGTACACCTTCGCTGGACTACTGCTGTAATTGTATTGATTGCAATATGGACCAATTACTGAGGAAACAAAGCAAAACCAGATTGATTCTCTGAGGTTTTAGCATCTCCGTATGTTTAAGCATGTGTGTATTAGGTCAAATCAAGGGTATTTATAGAGCACTGTTAAGTTTACCCTAGAGTGCTTCACAGAACAACAAGCTCTACAAATTAAACCATTAAAACCATGAAAAAAGACAGTTGAACAAGTGCATCATAAACTCAGAGACAGAGGCTAAGCCCTGTGTAAGTAGAGTGTATGCGTGTCTGAGTGCCTGGGTACTCCCACACATTCACAGTGGATGTGACTGTGCTGATAGAAATGAAATGTTGAGCCAATAGCTGCACATATTATGATGTTAATGTTTGGCAGCTTACTCACACTATCACTGTTGGAGGCCTTTAGCAACAGATAACAAAAATAACTAAATAACACCAAATAAAGTAATAACGTGGCAAAATGTCTGCAAACATCCAAACTAAGTCCAAGATATAAAAATACTTCAAATGCCTAGTTTAGAATTTCGAGCGAGCGACCTAGAATCTTGAATTCAGTTCCCAGTGATTGTATAAACCTCAGATGGTTTCAAAGGGTTTGTGAAGAGACGTATTACTGAGAACTTGTTTCTGTACAGAACTGCTGATTCTGTTTTTGTATAAAGTGTAATAAACTTCATTAAGGACAGATATTTTCAGGAGAGTCACGTGATAAGCACATTTCTTGTGAATTTATGAACATTACCTTTGTGTATGAACTGTATTCAGCTCATTTGAGGTTATATTGTTTTGTTTTTTTTCAGAGATTTGTGTTTCTAAATATTCTAATTAAGAAATAACAAGTGTATGTTTATTTCTAAATATATCAATCTATTGTTCTGTTTTTAAAATAAATTCTGGTGGTGCTGTTGGCAGATTTATATGTAGCCTAATGTGAAATGACAAGAACGATTAAAATACAACTAAATACACCAAAGATTGTCTGTTTTGTGGAGCCATTGTTTTTTCTAAGTCAACATAAATTCTCTACCAGTTCAGGGTGTGGTTTTTGGTTCACCCTTTCAAAAATGATGTATTACACTCAAAATACCAAATGCAGAGCTTCTGTCCTCTGCTTTGGAAAAGTTGACATAGCACAGAGCTCTTAGTTAACAGCATCAATTAACAGATTTTATGATATTTCTGACCCTTCAAGGAGGCCACTTTAAGGCCTCGTGAGAAGATATTAAATTGCTTGACAGTTTGTCCTGTACGTTACCAGCTTGAGCAAGGACTGAAGATTTATTAAAATAAGTACAGGCCAGACCAATAAAAGACAACAAGTATGACACAGTCAGCTTTATTATGGTTGTGTTCTCAACAGTCATTAAATCCAAAAATGAGCCAAAAAAAAAAAAAAGAAAAAGGTCAGTGTCAAAGTTAATAAGCAGCCCAGAAGTGTGGCAGAGGGAGATATGCTTTTTGTTTCCCTTGCTGCTTATCCAGCCTCTTTAATATTTACATTTTTTAATAGAATAATTAAATCACAATTTATATCGCAATTGAATTTGGTGTGTTTAAATTGAGTGTTTGAAATGAGTGTTTATCTCTGCAGTGCTCAATAACCAGACGATGTAGTGGAGATGATGCGTTTTGTTCTCAACTGTCCATCATAAAGCTGTGATATTAAATCTTGTGTGTTATCATTTCATTTCTTACATTTTACCAAAAGCCACTCAGATTGTGTGGGTGTTTGCAGCGACAGCTGGGTAGTGTTTTATATATGTAGTTGTTTTTTTCTCTGTGGTGGAAACGAAACACTTACGGTGAAGGCATGTTCGTTTTCGGTGCATTACCTGTGTCCGTAACTGTCTGCTGATGTCGTTGGGGTCCAGGGCGAACAACGCCTCGCGCGCTCCGACATACAAAGTCCTTTCGTTGTCGGACAGAGTCAGCATGCTGTAGTTGAACACTCCCTGAACGCTGAACCTCGCCATGCTGTCCCACACATCTGAACAAAGACACATAGACACAGCAATGCACATTACTGATAACGTTACTGATAACACATAACAGCATAATATCTCATGTTCCTATTAGCTGATTTGCTGACAGATGAAACCCCAGAAGGACATTTTAACACTTCCCTTGTTGAAATTTATTGATGCCTCAGTTTATTCACACCACAGAAGCTTTCCCACTCCACCACCTATAGCTTAACATCATCCTCCCTGTTTGTACATGATACATTTCTCCCACCTACACAGCTCTTCAGTGCTGCCCGACAGAGTCACAGCCCCACGAGAGCTCATGTCCATCATGTGACGCACACGAAAATATATATCTCTATATAAACCCCAGGAATTGACCCTTTTTACTGTCAGATCACTTGATCCATTTGGTCTAAAACTGCTTGGAAAGTCTAGTGGGATTATTTTATGTGTGGAGCCACGAGGCTTGACTGGAGAAGGCCGCTAGTGTGGTCTATGAGCCCCAAAACACAGAGGCATGAACAACACCTGAGTAATTTTTATATCTTGAATCTGGAGGAATAACTTTTTTTTGCAGTAGAAACCAACCATTGATAGAAATGAGGTGCATGTTGTATCACAGAGTTGAGTGAGCAGTGAGTATTACATAATAGTACTACATAAAAACTTCAAATGAACTCAAACAGTTAAAGTAACAAATTATCACCACAACATAAAATCAAACTGACATTACGAAAAACTAATTTGCTAAAAACTCTGATTGTTATAAGTCATCAGATTGTAACGAGGTTACTGAAAGTACCCACAGTGTCTAACTCCAAGATCTGCTGTAAATTATTTCCGTGGGATGGGCTGCTGCACGGAGAGCTTCCCAAGCTCTGTATTTACTTTAAGAACCTCGAGCACAAGCAAGTCTTTGGGGCAAGTCTGATAAGTTCCAGATCTGTACGTCTGAAGTGCGATAAGGTGGCCGTCGATTTAGAAAAAGCTGTGCAAATAAACAGGAGCAAATGATGCTCTCTCTCATACCAGCCCTTGTTTTGATGAAGAAGAGTGCAGCGATGTGTCACCATTATCTAACAGCAGAGTTACTG
>JAUBNQ010000028.1:4199742-4227023 GCA_032353495.1 Ctenopoma kingsleyae
CTGTCACAACAGCATAGCCTGCATGAACACAACACAAGCTCAATGGTCTCCGTGTGTTTGCGTGTGTGTTCGTCAATGTGAATCATTTGAATTACATAATCAAAAATCATCCCATTATCACAGGAGTTTGCTGTGCATTCAGCAGCTCGCCATGTGGGCTATGGGATCTGTTGCATTGACGTGATACATGTGACACAGAGATGACAATTAAACACACACACACACACACACACACATAGAGTAGACAGGAGACATCTGGTGCAGTGACGATGTAACAGCTATGACGCAGTGTTGGCCCTTTGGTGTCAAAACACACAGTTTATGTCACATGCGCGCACACATACACAGCGACAGGCAAATGCACACACTGACACAAAGAGCCAAGAACAGCTGATGTAATGAGAAAATTAATCTGCAACTATTTTGGTAATTTCATTACCATGTCAGACTTTGTTCAGACTTTGTTCAAACAGAAATACTAAAACTGAGCTTTTTTTCTAGCTTCTCAAACTCGGGGTTTACGACTTGATTGTTTCAGCTGACTGAAAAGACGTCATGTTGAGCTCCAGGAAACTTTAAAGGTCGTTTTCTTTGTTTTTCGATCACACATATAGACAGACACACATACACACACACACACATCACTGGCAGATTCATTGATTATGAAAATAACTTAGTTGGAGCCCTGTGATCAGCAGCAGACCAACACTCTGGAACACATGTCCAACACAACACCCAGGGGGGACATGAGCCCACATAAAGACACACACATGGTATAAATAACAAATAAAAGTTGTAGAAGATGCTTGACTGCGAAAGCATGTCGGCTTGCATGTACTGTATGCATGATGCATGTGGTTCTTTGTCTGCCTGACTGACTGTGTGACGTTTAATTATGTGTGTGTGTGTGTGTGTGAGGGAAGATGGGAAGGAGGCTGGCCGTCAGGATGTGGACTCCATTGTCTGTCCAACAATGAAGAGATCGAGTCTGCAGGAGTCCTGTGGCTCTCTCAATGGAGGCATTAACATCTGGGGCCAGAGGGCTGCAGTGTGTGTGTGTGTGTGTATGTGTGTGTGTGTGTGTGTGTGAGAGAGTGTGTGCCTTTGTTGCAACTGCCCTGGATACCACTGGATTTTCAAGGCTTTTTTTTATCCACACTGGGAATAATGCAGATGTCAGGATGAATCCTTCAAACAACTAAATTGGTTTTCGAACATTTTGTAACCTGCTTCAGTCTTGTCTAATCCACTCGGTGTATTTATGTATTAAGGATTGTGCGTGTGTGTGTGTGTGTGTGTTTTTAAAGGTCTGTGAACTTGATTTCACAAATTAAAAGGTGAGTAAAGTGAAATTCAGTAGGATTATCCTCCGCTACATCCCTCTGCACTGCAAATGTCAACCTGCAGCTCAGTGCGAACACTGAATTGTACCAGTATAGTGGTTTCATTAATCTTTGCAAATAACACGGTGACATACACAAAGACGCGAGCATGGATATTCAGAGGTAGCCGCCCTCCGAGCTTGAAAATGAAATGAGAAATAAATCCTATAACAAACTTCATGAGAAAATTACACAGATATCACAGCAGACAGTGGATCCTCAAGCAACATGCATATAAAGTTATCTTCCCTCCCTCCTCCATCACACATGGCAACAACATGACTCCACTAACTTCACCCACAAACCTTTACTGTCTGTTAGCACAGTCTGTTAGTTAACTGGCAGCGGCACCACGCAGCTTGTTAAAAACAGAATAGGGGAAAAACTGGCAGACCCCCGATCTTGCCCCACTCCTCCTCCTAGAACACCACCTTCATACAAAAACCATTGCTCACTGTCCAGTACAGACGCCTTGACCCCCCCCAAACTTCCTCCTCCTCAGTAATTACTATAATCACTCAACTGAAGCTAATACTAAGTTCATTAAAGGAAAAACATCAGGAAGGGAATAAGGAGGAAAAAACTCAAAAGTAATATCTCAACTCAGTGGATTATTGTCACCAGAAGAGCTTAATTTCTGAGTGTCATCTGAGCAAGTGGGACGTAGAGGGACTCACTGCTTTTATGGTATTGGAAGTGGATGAGAGCTACACTACATGTGACCTAAAACTGCTCTATGAAAATCACATGTTTTTTTGTTGTTGTTTTTTTTTTTGCTCTAAAAACTGCTGTGTACACTTTGTAATTTGCCACAACATCTATTTAAAACACGAACTCTGTGTTCAGGGGGAGCCAACAGTAATCACAAAGTAACTTCGATCATATTGCTGGAAAATCATTTGGATGCCACAGAAGGTACCGAACACTGTCAAAGCCTAAAAGTTCATTATAGAGCAGCACACACTCCAGACTTCAAAACTAAAATGTGGTTTGATCTGTGCAGATGATGCAGTGTAGTTTCTCTGCTAGACTGGGATTCTGGGGCAGTACATACTGTAGATATACAGACTACAGTGAATCCCCGGAATTGATTCCCTTCCAACTGCTCCTGACCGCAGTGCGCTGTGTTTACTCTGCGCGAAATGGACATAAAGTTGCATCACACTGAGCCACTAACACCTGAATGTTTAATTCAGACAACGCATCATATCTCAGCGCGTCCTATTTCCAAGAGGATAAAAACAAAAGGGGGGCTTCATGGCAACAGTTGGAGATCCGAAGACTCCGGATCAGCATGTTTTCCACCTCTGCTCCCTCCGTCTACTTTTAATGCAGCCACCTCGCAGCACTGCAACCACCATTACGATAAATAACGGCTCCAAACTTACCTTATTATTACGGTGATGGTGGTGATGATTACAGGCGACGCGTCCTGCGCTTTCCTCTCCGTCTTGCTCTGACGACAGATCCAGTATCCTGCTTCTCCCCCTCTCTCTTCCCTCTCCGTTATCTCGGATTTGTTTCAGAATTGGAGTTATAAATTATTCCACATCCTCATCAATTTGTGATGAATTCGCCCGCGGTTTCTCTCTTTTTCTCGCCTTGTTTCCTCGATTTCTTGAAATGTTTGGACTATAAGGCAAATGAAGCCATATGATCCTGTCATTCAGTTTCTACACAGAGGAACTGGTTCTCAGCGCAACTCCCTCCCTAGGCTTTGTAACACGAAACCACAGGAGGAGGAGAAATGGGGAAAAAGGGAAAAAAAGAAAAGCGTGAATGTAATCCACTATCTGGGACGAGCCAGATGGATCTATCCGCCTCTTTGTCTCTCTGCGCAGAAGTTTGAGCAGTCCCCTTTTCTCAAACAGACATATCGGAGTGGTCGTGGCGCTGCGTCTCTGTGCCAATCTCCGCTGGTAATGATGTGTGTGTGTGGTGTGTGGTGCGTGGCGCTGCAGCGTGTGTGCGCCCCCAGTCTGCTTCTGCAGTACGCATCACAGCAGGGACCTGGGAGGATTTCAAATAAGGCTCACAAACAGGTCTCCCCTCATTAGCCTATCCTACCAAGGGCCCCGGCACACAAGAGGGGCCCCCAGCAGCCATTACACAACTTGATTAAGACCGCGTCATTGTGTGGAAAGTGAAGGTCTGTTTTAGCAGAGTGCTTCATTAACTATGGTCTGACCCGAGACACTCAGAGGCTCCCTCGGCCAAATGGTGGGGGCATTACAGAGCCCGTTGTAATACTGGGGGGTTGGGATCAACACCACTTCCTGCCATGCTTAAGTACCAGTGAGCAAGGCAGTGAGTCCAAACCTGCTGTTGTATTTGTCCCCGCTCTGTGGCAAAGAGAATATTCCATAAATGATTAACATCCAGTAATATTCATATTGTGCAGTGGTGGTTTTCCTGAGAAAAGATCAATAATATGATTTTATAAAATAGATGGTTCTTGGTCTAAAGCATCTTCTCAACATGTTAATATTGTATATTAATGTCATTAGTGTATATGAATTTATATTAATATAATATGTATATATTTATCACTTGAATTGCTATTTTTCAGCTGTTGTTACTATAAACGCTCAGCCACCACAGAAGAGGCCAGGTTTAAACCCTGGTCAAAGAAATATTGATATCTTCTACTATTAAAAGCAACAACATCACAAAATATTCTCCTGAAATAGTGAAGAAATGCTCAGTGTTCACACTAAAAACAGACTTTTCAAGAACGTAAAACAGACTTTGTGTCAGGTACTTAAACTTTTGAAGTGAATAGTCTTTGCATATTCATAGATTCTAAGTGTTTCACCAAGGGAGAAGAAGAATTTAATTTTACAAAATCTTAATAAGATAATTGATGTTTTGAGGGAAAATCACATTTTATGTGTCTTAAAACATGTCCTGAGAGGTACATTAACTGTAATACAGGACGTCATTTCCATTATCAAAGTAAAGGTCTGAATTTTTCATTACCATATTTTGCAATTTCTGGCCTGTTAATCAAGAGTAATTTGAAGTTCATTGTCCTGCCTGAAGACAACAGGAAGAGCCAGAGACTCTCTGAGGTTAATGTCCACTCTACTGTTGAACCAAAGTCACTCTAGTCT
Organism: Ctenopoma kingsleyae; assembly: GCA_032353495.1. NCBI lineage: Eukaryota > Metazoa > Chordata > Actinopteri > Anabantiformes > Anabantidae > Ctenopoma > Ctenopoma kingsleyae. Next base: position 4,204,238 of record JAUBNQ010000028.1, read on the forward strand.
CTGCTATATGCACTCGCATTCAGGAGTAAGTCACCAATCTTATACCAAACTTTGTTAATGTTGTATATATTACTTAGTTATTACTTAAAGGGGTAGTCCGACAATTTCTCTTCTTAGCAGAGAAAGGTTAGAAAAAAAATGGTTTAACTCAAATAAGAAGACGTGACTTAAATATAATATCTTTTACTCTAAAGATCTAAAGTGGCTAAAGTTCCAAAAACATTCCAAAGCATTGATTCCTACATTTCCCACAATGCATCTCAAAAGCATCCTTCAATTTCAGACTTGAAAAGCTCCTACAGCGACTTATACAACTGTTTTCACAGACTGATTAATTCTCTTTGTGACCTAATGCGTAAAATTAGTGGATTGCTCCTTTATTAACTTAGACTGTAATAACAACAGATTTGTGGAAGCAGGGGAATTACTGTGAAGCACAAAGTAAAATACAATAAACCAGTCAACCAGTAACAAAGCAAGATCTCATAAAATGAGATCAGCCTGTTGCCCTGGTGCCTGTGAGGAGGTTTTTCCTTCAGACCTACATCCTGATGAGCCAGTGGAAACAAAATCTACACCCAGTCAACGTTTATTGATTGTGAATTGCTCGTGATTTAATGTGATTATTATGAATGCACAGTATTTGTAAAAGAGGCTAAATAAGAAATAATCCAGGGCAGAGAGGAGAAAAACATAAAATCACATGCAAGATTTGGGATTATGATCCAAAGATTAAGTGTGCAGATTAGAAGGCAAATATCAGAAAAAAAAAAAAACTTCTTCGGATTAGCACAGAAAATGTTGCAAGTGATTTTTGTCTCAGTGTAAGTATCGATGCAGCTGCACAGACCACAGGGTCTTTTAACCCCTGCACAAATCAATAAACTCCAACTAGCATAAGCTGTTTCCCAAAGGAGGGGCTAAAACATCCTCCACTGCGAATCAGTTGTAATGTCTATTACAGCAAGAAGAAGATCACTACTTTAACTGTTTACTGCCATCTGTAAGTGCGTGTCTCACAGCACCGTCTGATGCTAAACTGCCTGCACCGTCTCAATTTGCATGGGCGCCTGGTGGAAACACTGTGAAGATAGTTGCCCAAATCCTCACGCAGACAGATTACCAAATAAACAAGGCTGAATTATAACCCTCATAATCTCAAACACACATCAGGTTGTAGGCGCTCTGGCACAGATTTGTTATGGTTCGAGAGTTAATGAGTTTGGATTTAGGACACTAATTTGGAGTCAGACTGTCATTCTGCAGCGTGTTAAAAACAGCTCCGTGATGAGGTGGAGACGTTTCGCCGCCTCGGGCCACATCAGAGACGGTGTCGAGAAAATGTGGGTTTGGAGTTAGAAAGTTGTTCTTAGCCTGGTGAATATAGCCTTCTAGGAATTTAAATAAAAAGAAAGCATTTTAACGAGAAGTTGACACTGACCTTCCTTCTATATATTTTCAGCATCTAACACAGACAATAGCACTTCAAAATGAAAAAGCCTATGATAAAAATTAATACAGAGGGATTATATGCACACAGGGCTGGATAAAATAGACTTCAGATGTACTGTGTAAAGAAGCAGTCGTGTGTGAAGCTCCATGCCTGGCCTCAAGTTCACTTTGTTATTGATGTCCTGTGCTGCCTATTCAGCAGCAGGCGTGGAATAAATAAGTGTTTCAGTATACTGAACAACTATATGAGGTGTTTTTTTTTTTACTTCTTCACTTACTTGATTTCGTATACACTGAGCCAATTTAATAGCCCCCAGGTCTGCAAAAGCCATTTGGATCGTATTTCAGAAATCTGTGGTGCTGATCTGACAATATCTGCTGTGTCTGAAATCTATAAATTCATCCAAGTAGCAAGTCCAGCTTTGTTTCTTGATCATATATCATCATTACATTCATTCTTTAGCTTCAGTCTTTTTGTTAAACAGTCAGAAATGTCTGTTTGAACTGTCTATCATCGGGGAACATTCAGTGTCTGTCTCTTTTTCTCTAACCTTTATAAATGAATTAAATTCACACCTCCACTCCAACGGGAGCTTTATAACTCCCTTTAAAAAAAAAAAAACACAACATTTTTTTGTTCGAACACCTGCAGTGGGCGTGAAGGAGCACTCAATTTGTCATCGTTTCTGTTTATCAGTCAATGTACAGACTGAAAGCGAAAACTTTCTTGTATGCAGCAGTGCCAGTGCTTTGAGCATAAGGCCTTGAGAGTGTGAAAGCATAAATTATAGCCTAATGGCTGACAGAGTGGCAAAGAAAGACACCAGCTGATAGCGAGTCAGCAGCTCCGAGTTCTCGCTCACAGTTTTTTCCCAGCATCTGATAAACAATAACAAGGATATGCAAGTAATTACAGCATTGCTGTAGCATGTATTTTTCAGAAATTAATGTAAGAGGATATAAAGATGTAGATTTGCATGTGTCTTTAGAGGCTCTTGAATAGATCATCTTAATATTAGGAAGTCTTTAAATACATCCCAGGTTTCCAGTCCACGTGCCTTAGACTTCAGTGAATAAGCACCTACTCACAGACCTGAGTATGTGACAGTAAAAGGCTGTGTGTTGGACACAGTGCTCTTCTCCACGTCGAAGCTTCAGCTACAACCCAGGAAACTGCACTAATCCAAAACTTTTCTCATACCTCAGTCATTGTTGGATGCATTATTGATGGAGCAGAGGAGGCTCCAACTCTAAATGAAACAAAACTGAGGAGCCGGTAGTGGATTTTTGCAGGACAGAGACATCCCCCGATCACCTTGGTAACACAGATTTTGTTCAGAAATGTATACCATTAGGAGATAAGTGCCTCCAGAGTCTGCAGAGCACTCCTCAAACCGTTCTGTAGATGGTTTCACACATGTGCTTTGGTTCATTTGGTCTCGAACAAGGGAAGAAATTAGACACTGTTGCATTTTTAGGTCCGGTCTTGCTCATGTTCACACTGGTGTTTTGTTCATTCTGACAGTTAACTCAGTGATTTGACAGTTTTGTTATCCTTCATCATGAGGACCCACATGTTGAAAACTAATTCTGGATGACTGACAGCAGCTTACACAGCACTTTACTTTGCTTGACAGCAAACACACTGTTCATTGACCTGAACCAGACAAGTTAGGCGAGGAAGCCTCCTAATCTTGCAGTCTGCAGAACACTCCTGAAACTTTTCTGTGGATCACCGGTGGCATCTTGTTTGCAGTGGTCTGCTGGGGCAACAGCATCTCAGCAGCAGACAGAAAGAGATGGGACAAACTGATAAAGAGCTCCTTCAGTGACAGGTGGCTCCACCTGAGGTCTGTGAAGGAGTGCTACTACAAGTCTTTTGTCCCTGCCGCTGTCAAACTTTTCAGCACTGTTCTCAGCAGACTAAAACATCCGCTGCACTGTAAGTCAGTCACGCTGTCAACTGTAACCTCTTGCATTGCTGACTCACTATAGCAGACAGTCACCTGAAACACATTCAGCCTACAAACACAAAAACACCCAGTTTCATTCCCTCAAGTATAAGTTTTGTCTTTAACTTTTTAATCGCAATTTTACTGCCTCCTCATTTTGTTACTTAATTATCCTTATTGCACTTTATAGTTCTCATTCAAGTGTGTATTTAGTACCTTTTATTTTCATTTTTATTATTCACACAGTCGATGTACTGTAATGTATATGCCTGTATCTTCATCTGCTGCTGCAACATGGTTCAACTTAAACAATATAATTTGGAAACAGGACTGATTCAAACTAAAGACATAAAACATGTGCAGTGTGCAAGGAAACATAAACCTGATGCAGAATGCAGCTTAATCCAAACTGTTAGCTTCCGGGACGGCTCAGGAAATCCAACTCTTCATATACTGAAGTAAACATAGGAGGGATTAACTGTAGTGATTCAATTCAGGTCAATCTTCTCCGGCAACAACTGAGAAAGAGATTTTGCTGGTATTGATGGGCACTAAGCCCTAAACAGCTTCAAGGCCGGACAAAAAAATCCCTCTTTTATATACTTTATATCCTCAACTGGTGGAGTCAAAATGCTAAATCATTTGTTTTGCTCCACTTCAACGTGTCCCAGAACTGGTGTTACCAAGGTTGAATGAGTGACAAGCAGCAAGAGGAACATTATTTAGCACATGTCTGACAAATGTAGAAAGCAGGCCAGGCAGTGAGAAAATGGGGTAAAGTCTCATTAAGAGGCAGAGCACAGGTCACCTCCCATGAGCTGCTGTTCTCTTTGCATCGCTCCTCTTGCTTTGCTCTGTTTGGACTTTTCCATCACAATGAGACTTGGTGTTTACATTGGCTGAGATTTATACTGGGGAATAGTTCGAGTTGGGAAACTTATTCTGAGCCATTTACTCATTTACCATTGTCAGCTAGAGTTTTTAATAGCACGGAGAGAGAGATACTCGTAGCCTTTTCAGCATCAGGTAGATGTTAAATGTGTTAATGTGTCTCATTTGTGGAAGATGCAAAAGATGCAAGGCATAAAATGAGCCAGTTACATCTTCATTAAAATCATTACTGTCAAAATACTTCAAGTTTCTTTAATTGATATGTCTACTTGATGGATATCAGTCCAATTAAAGTGGACAGAAATGACCTTATAACAGAATTAGGACGAGATTGAAATTAAAAGTAATGAATGGTTTTAACACCCAGCGGTGGCAGCTTGATTCTAAGCGGCAGAGAACCAGAGTTGTCATAATCAATCTAAAGGTCTTTTCACAACGTTAGCTTTTTGACAGAAAACCGCTTTCAAGCCACTGCTGATCTGTCACATTTCATCTCACTGCAATTTCATGGGTAAACATTTGCGGAACAAAGTGGCGAAATCTCCTGTCTTCATCTGAAATGAATGGCCCGAATGTTTTGTTGCTGTTGCAATAGTCTGGTGGTTAATATCTATTGAGATGAGTGTATTAATGCATGTCCCATATGATGAGTTGCTCCCTCCTCCCCCTGATGGAAGAAGGAAATTACAGCTCAACGGAACATCATTTCATTCAACTTGTACATTCATTAAAGGGAGATAGAAAGCGACAAGCGAGGTTTTAATCAGAGTATTTTCAGGAAGGAAGAAGAATCTAAGAATTGCTTTTCATTACAGCTTCACAAACATGCCTAATGTTTTGTGATCTGACCTGCTGTTGAAATTGAAGTGCATGGTGTGAAAGGAAAAAATGGATCGTGCTTTCATCAAAGTAAGGTAGTTCAGTTTAGAGTGTGTTTTTTTCTCACTCTAGAAAAGAACTTAATTTTCTTAAAAGTCGGGGTGATAGATCAGCTAGATGACAGAGATAAACTACTGCTTCAGCCCTGAGTTTCTTTCACTTAATATCACAAAGGCGCCAAGCCTATAAATCACTGTTGGATTTCTGCTTAATTTGGATGTCTGTATAGATTGCCTCAGTGTTGTTCTTTCTCTCTTGATGGGATACCAACATGCTAATTGACTATCTTATGCAAAGACGAATAGTTTATTTCTCTAAAACTGGGATTTCTTCAGTCCCCAAGTGAAAGTGTGGAAAAAAGAAGGAAAAAAATGCTGAGTGAAGCAGGGTTGGGGCCCCTGGGACCCTTGTATTTCTCCTCTCCATCTTTTGCTACCTCCCTGGCCCCTAGCTGGCTTACTACAGTATAATAAACTGCAAGTGAATGCCCTCACTTTCCCTCAGCTCCATCACTCTCCTGCCTGATGAATCTTCTTCCGGCAGCTACTGTATGCATATGCAAACACGCTGGCAAACATAAGAGAAATAATACATGGGCAGCTTAACTCCCACACTCTTCTCTTCTTTTGCAGGATACATGGGAATAGGCTCTTATGCCTACAGTTTGATACTCTTATTTTGGATGCCAAAGGTTCGACCCGCGTCTGAATAAAAACAATCCTTTGTTTTACAAAATGGAGCAATTTTTTTAAAAAGGCCATTTATGCCTCAGGCTTGTTGGTGGTTGACTATGAATGCACATCATTGGCGTCCACTTGTTTGCCTGGAGAAAGATGCTGCGAGTGCTGAATGCAGCGGGCTCTAACAACTCTTGCATCAAGAATGTGTTGCTGTGACTGTGCATTTTTTTAACTCACAACTGGACTTCACACTGAATGCATAATCACATTTACCAAGACTAAAGTTGCTCTCAAACACCTACTACATACTACTCTATGCAGGTTTTGAATATGTAACGTCTCAAACAATTGCAAAGTTAACATATTGACTTTTAGCAGGTATAATCCATGCTTAACCCCTGTGCAATGGAGGCGTTATGTTTTGACCGTCAATACCAGTCCCAGATTTAATGGCAATCCATCCAACTTGTTGAGATAATTTGTGACACTAAATATCATAGGTTTCAGCCTCATGTTGCTGCATGAAGGAAAGTAAGTCAGAAAATAACATTATCTAAGAACCAGATATGTCAGTACAAAATGCCAATTTGTACAGTAAATGCTGAGATATTTCACTTGATAAGTGAGGGCTTGCCATGCTGGTGTTATAATGGCCTCAGATCTGGACTCAAAAGCATGACTCAGAAATGGACATTTAGGCAGAGAGAGTTCTCTTTTAATGTGTGATCAAAAGGGGATCAGACAAAATCATAGACAAAGGAAAGGAAGCAAGATTCATTAGCAGTCTGACAAAAGGCTGCGGTAGAAAAAGGCCCGGCTGAGGCAAAAATGAAAAATGAAGGGAGTGTCAAAATACTAGGAACACTAGGAGAGAAGCCTGGAGCGCTATGGCAAGATAGAAAGCAAGAAGCAAACTGGCATAAATACTATTTATAATTAAAGGCGATCGGCAGCAGGTGCATCAGGGGGAAGGGAGCGTCCAGGTGAAAACTCAGCCAAGTCGGTCAGCAAGCAGGGGCAGGGCAGGAGGGAGTGGTCGGCATCTAAAATGAAGATGTCAGTGGAAAGAAAGATGAGCAAAGGAACTAACTGTCTGATTAGGGTGTGTGTGTGCGACAGGTGGTACCTGCTCAAAATTTCATGGCAATCCATCCATCCAGATATTACTGATGGCCAGCATGGCTAAAAATAAAAATAAAACCTTGTGTAAAAATAACGCCTAGCATCTGGATTAAATGAAATGCAACATATACACTCAGATGGCACTGAGCTATCAATTACACAGTTAATCAATGAGGACAATGGAAAAAGGTAGCCACGTGCTAGCTACAGGGCAGAGAGGATTGCAGTGCTGCCACACTGCTCAAATCAAGCTTGTTTTTGTGTGTATTTTTTCCGCCCTTGTGTCACCTAATACAATCATCCTTCAATCTGTGTTCAACGGTGAAAATCTAATCACACTGGTTTGGGGTTTCTGAAAGCCATCTGGTTTAATCCAATTCTCAGCAAATATCCCTGTCACGGTGCTCCGTCTGTCACTGTAACAACTACCCATTTCAGCGGCTAATTTTACAGGTTCATCTTGTTAGGGATGAGACAGATATGAAGGGCTGATGGTGTTTGAATTCTGGAGACAGACGTTAATACCTCCCACGCCCTCGCCCATCCCACTGAGAGCATTTTCCACTGCTGTGTCCCTGGATGGCTCCTTAGACATGTGGGCAATGATGGACAGACACTGAGCTTCCTCTGTCTGCCAAAGCACCCTGCCCTATGCCATATCTTGCATTCTCTGGAGCCTGGGCGTCAGAATGCCCTTCTGAGGCATCTTTGCAATCCTAAAGGGCAACTCGCTCAGCCGTGAAAAACAGTCGAAATACTTACACTTGCCACAAATGCCCATAAGCTAGACAATCTTTCATGCTTTATAATGTTGTCCCCGGCAACACAGTAACACTGAAGGCCTCTGATAAGGAAAACAAAAGACAAATGACTGACCGTGGCTTTTTCTAATCTATCAATTTCTTCTAGAGCCTTTTTGTCCTTCAAGCCAAGTGCTGCATGTGAGCCTGGCTGTGCACAGCTGTGATTGTATCGCCCTAGAAATGCCTTGGACAGTGTTTAAACTTGCCCAGACACATTTATTCGATGACCTTTAGCCCAATCCACCTTGACTGAGACGTTCCCTGAGTGCCCTGACATATCTGCTTTCCTGTTGCAAAAAGGGCTTGTCTACTTCCTGAAAATCTCTATCAAACACTCCTGCATGAACAAAAATGAGATATTTCCAGGAAGACGTGGCATTTATGCGGGGCTCCATAGGATTGTTTAGTGATATTTAGCATTTCCTGGCACCCCAAAAAGACAGTGGATTGTCTCCATCCTGCTGGGTAAGTGAGTGGACTGATATCATTAGCAGACAGACTGTGGGCACAGGCTAGAGACTTAAGACCCATTGTTAAAGGAGCAGTTTAAATACCAGTTGTTATTACCCCCACATGCTGATTCACACATACTGCCTCCTCATATGCACACAGAAACACACAGAAACACGTCAACACTCCTACCTTTGTGCTCTATCTCCAAGAAATCACCACTGTTCTTTCCAATAGCTCCTCTGTCTCCCAGTTGTAGCTGTACAGTATATAACAGTGTAGGTCTTTCTGGTAAGAGATGTGAATTGTGCTGTGTAACCACTTAACTCCCCCCCCCCCTTCCCATGGCAATCCCAATAAAACCTGGATTATTTCTATAGCACAACATATGGCTGCTGACTTTACAAGCTCGCCTCTAGCTTCTGGGTGAGGTAGACTAGGGGGAAGGAAAAAGGAAAGAAAGGCCAGGTCAGAACTGCTCCGTGTTTCTAAAGAGGCAGCATATCCAAAACCATCAATGGAGGCCTTTTCTGTAGGGAGGAAAAATAAACAGTGTTACTGATCCTTTTGCTTTTGCTTCAGTCTGGTGGTACAGAGAGCACTTCTGTAGCTACAGTTCATGACCAAAGCTGGTGGCTTTCCTGTCCTGTCCGCTATTATCATCTTTATCATGTGAAAAGGTCACGTCTGGATGTGTTTGTACAGTTAAAGAGCTCTTCACTGCCTGCTTCAACGCAGGGGGGGCAAAAAGATGGTGAGATGGTGAATCAGTGTAGTGAGATAAATCTCATCCACTGTAGCTGTTTACATTTTGGGACATTATTAATATTGAATATGCAAAGAGAAACACAGACACTTTGCACAGAGAAATTAATTTATGTGTAATGATTAATGGTGGCGTAGCTTTTTGTAGCTCTCCAGTTGCACCGGCTCAGTACAATGATATTATTTTAATACTTGTGGGATGGCTTTGAAGTCAAGCATAGGAACCAAGAAAAAAAGATTGTTAAAATTTGCTTTTTAAAATTTAAAAATCTAATTTTATTAGCTGAACCTATTGCAAGAACACCGGTTGCCAACTCTGCTGGTGGTTAGATAGCCGAGTTATTTCAGATTTTTGACTGTTAAAGTGGAAGCAGCTGCCAAAAAGGAATATGATTAATAAGTCAGGTAATGTAACTCACAATTACTTGGACTCCTTTCAAAAAGCTTAATACACTTTCTTTTTACTCTGTTGAAAAAGTAGTTTTTACACCACTAAATTACCTAGCTGTAAAATTGTCAGCTGCATCCTCTTATCCTCCAAAATTGGGACTCAACTAAATTTCCTCTCTGTGCTCCCTGATAAAATCAAAGTTGAGAGACTCTTCCCTCCAGGCAAAGTCAACTTTTCTGCCATTTCTCATCTGAGCTCAGTGCAATGTGCAAGGGGACGATGACTAATTCTATGAAAATTAATCAGGGCGACTGGGGGGTGGGTGGGATATATTTCCTGGATAATTCAAGTTTAATCTTATATTTAGAAGTGCTGATAACAAATGTAACGACATATTTCTGTGATTGGAAACTGTAATGTGGCATTACTTAAATTGAAATAGTAATTTGTTTCACTCCGTTGTTGGGTGGCTCGCCGAAAAAAGGCTGCAATGAGGTTGGGGCAGAGGGGTGGAGCAGGGCTGCAGGAGCTGCTTCATCAGCATGTGTGCAGTAATGTGATCGTGAGGCCTGGCTGCACAAAGAAAACACCACCAGCTCTCTAACAACCCTCTCAGTAAGACCCTGAGGGGGGAGGGGTGTGTCAGGGGTAGATGTGGGATGTGGGGCTGAGCAGCACAACTTCTGCAATTATGCCTTTAAATTCTGCTGGAAATATTATAATTGTTATTTGAGAACACAGGAACAACAATAAATATGGAAGCCTGAACTGCAGAGGTGTGACCTTTAGAGAAAAATAAAGCAGAGGATCTGTGCCAACACCTTCTGGCAAATATGAGATTTGAGTTTTTTATTTTTCCATATGTTCTTAATTTTAATTTTTCCAGTTGTTTTTGTGATGCACATTATCTTCTATGCTGATGAAAAACAGAGCTTATGCGCTGTTAGATTTCAAAAATGAAAAATGCTTCTTTGGCAACAGTTTTTCTTCAAACTGTTATATTCTAAGTTATATTTATGACCAGAAGGGTTTATGTGGAGGACTTTAAGGTAGAGTGACCTTCATAAAAGCCAGACCTTTTCTACTTTCAACAGAAGGCCTGCATAATTTTGGAAGTGGGAGTTGGTTAGTAGGTGGCAAGGCATTACTAGATGTAGCCTTCAATTTATCCTCCAGATAGAATACACAATGCTTTGCTAGTACTTGTTAGAAGATTAATTATTTACTGGTGTTTTCTGTTTGTTTATTCACTAAAAGGCATAAGCGCACTGAAAGTCAATCTCAAGTAATGCACTGTATCCCTATAGGAAACACTTCTAACTCTTATAAGAGTAGTAAACAAGACCCAGCTGATGTCAGCTGTGGAAAAGTCAGAAGTTGACTTGCAGGCAGAATAGCAGAGACACTACACAGGGATGAGCTGTAAAAACTGTAAATGAGTTTTCATCTAGTGCCATCACTGGGACAAAATTTAGCTTATGATCAAATAACTAATTATAAAAAGTACACTAAAACATTCTCCACAAACACTTTTGCATAGTTTCACAGTTTTACCATGAGAAATTTGACTGATTGATTTTAATTACAACATTTTGTTGCTCTGTCTTCTTCTTAAATGTTTAATCGACACACATGGAAAACTAGTGCGACCAACTGTTTATCTCAAAAGTCCTAATATTTGCATAACAGCAGTGAATGGAAATAGATGAATTAGCCTAAGTAAAGACATAGTCTTTTTATCATGCAGCTAAAATACCAAAGCAAACTGAATACCAGTTTATGTGAGTGAATAATCTCTCTTCCTGTCAGTAACTGTAGCTCACACATTAAATTTCAGTACAGAGAAGACTGCAGTGGCAAAATCTGGGACATAATTGGACCAGATCTACCAGAAAATGGGAGAAAAAGCAGCAGAATGAAGCGAATTGCACATTTTGAATGTCAAACATTTGATCGTTTATCAGTAGAGCTACAGTGGGGTTACTGTAATCCTCAGTGGGGCTGGCTGGATTTTCAGAAGTCACGGCTTGTTACCCCTTCAAAATGGATAACTGAGATAACAGTTTTATTGAGGAACCTATAGAACCATAAACATATTTAGCCTACAATCTTGAACAAGGGATGACGTTTTACTGTAGTAAATAAATATTTCACTTCAGCTCAGTCAAGCTTTAGACTCTTTCATACTTTCCTAATCTCACTTTACAGATTTCAAGACCAGTCTGTTTAAAGTTTTCTAATTATATATGTCATTGCTTTACGTTGTTCCGGTATGGTATAAGTTTCATTATTTTTCGTGAAGTACTTGAGGGTGGTATTGAGTAGAGTTAGTATGGGGGTGGGGAGGTGGTCAGGCTGGGACAGATGTTTTCAAGCTGGCAGAGAAAGTAAAACGGAGAAGGAGGGGAGGAGAAACATCCCCAAAGGCTGCTTTCATCAAAACACTTCCTGGTTCTGAACTTAAATCCCCCCTCTGTCACTCCCTGGGGTGGTATCCACTAACCGGGCTGGGTTTCTCCACGTGATGGATGCACATTGTGCTGGTGTTTTAAAACGTGGGCTGCTGTCGTAGAGACCTGGGTAACACAGCACATATGGGACAAATCGGGTCTCTGACTGTGTGACATAACGGCTCCATGTTACTTTTTACCACTTTCATACTGTGTACACACGTGTTCACACACACACACTCACGCACGCACGCACACACACGTGCACAAACACACACACACACACACACACACACACAGACCGTGTTTGCTTTCATTGTAGGCTCTGGTGGGATCAGGTGGTGATGAGAACAGAACATGCAACTCTCCACTGGCACTGGGATATGAACAACACACACACACACACACACACACACACACATACACTGCAGCTTTCTGAATCAGTTCCAAATGCACTCACACACACAAAAACACACACACACATGCAGCCTTGTGGTGCATTTGTATTTGCCCTGACCCAGTTGGGTGGAAAAGAGAGAAAAAAAAATCTTTTTGAAATCTGAAACTCTTCTCCATCAGCAGCCCCCTGTGCTCCCCACCACCAGGCCAGGAGCAGAGCAGCAGCAGCAGCAGCAGCAGCAGGAGAACACGGGCCTCTGTTGTCTCAGCCGGTGCCCTTTGGTTACATTTTGAACCCCTTCTCCCAACGGGAGCAGCAGCATAGAGGTCTTGTTGTACTGAGGAGCATGTGAACGCACTGCTGACTTGAGTGTGGTGAGCAATGTCACTTCGTTACTGTAACAAGGTTGTTCAGCGCAGACAGAGTTGAGCTTGTGTGTGTATACAAACATATTCATACTGTATTTCACTGCACAGGCTGGCGTAGATATACTACAGACTTACCACACGCGACAGAGTGTGTATTCACTTTAGTTACCTTTCATAGTAAATGTACAAAAAAATATAGAATAGAAAAAAGACATAAAAAAAAATCATATATATATATATATAGAACTTCATATAAATGTTCTATGTCCAGATGCTCTAACATAGAACTACGAGCTCGTAGTATTGGCTTCAAACAACAGAACTCAGTCAGTCTTTCTCTAAAAACAAACTAATCTTCACAAAGACATTTTTTGATGTCAAGATATTGTAGTGAATTGGATTATACTGTAATGCATCTGTGTTTTGTATAGTTCATTTAAAAAAAAAAAAAGAAACATTGGAAAATTAACTAACACTAAGCAACAAAAGTTGCTGCAGCTTTTTAGTGTTGTTGTTTGTTAAAGTTGCTTCTTGTCTTTGATTGTGTCTGAGCTTGCCGCAGAGTAAAATAAGGGAGTCTTGTGACTTTTCATGTAAAGCCACTAAAAGCTAATAACACTTTCTGACAGGACGCTGCTAAAAAGTAATTACAAATGAATTAGTCATGGATTTCAGTCAATCCCAGTCCAACATACTACAAGTGATACATTAGCATAATGTAACATTATTATTTTCTTTTCCATTAGTATAGATAACATGCTAATAAGGCAGCCTGGCTGCAAGTATTTCAGTTGCTCGCTGCATCTCTGAATGGTTCAGCAAATTAAAATTGATCTAGTGTCGTGCACATTGAAGTTACACTCTGGATGGCACATGATGGAGAAGACACACAGAAACAGGTTAGGTTTAGTGTAGCCAGTTAACTTAACCTGCATGTCCTTGCCCCACCTCTTAACAGGAGGGGAACTCTGATTGTTCTGCAGCTACACAGCTCCATATGCAGGAAGCTATGAAGCACTGTGTGTTCTGACACCTGCTCGTCATGGTCATTAAATTGTTCCCATGCTGACCTCTGTCTACCACAATATTAACACCAAGTGATGATATTAATGTTGTGGCTGATTGGTGTTTGTCTCTGCACTTCATGTGACTTTACATGTAACATATACACATTATGAGCATGTCTGCATGTGTCAGCATGTCTACTGCAGCTTAACTTTGTGAATATCTTTAATATGTGTTGTGCACTGTTAGCATTTGTCAGCTCTGGCGGTCGTCAGGGGCCCCTCTGGAGTTGCAGAGATCTACTTAATGCACAGCAGCTACTGGAATAGCACTCATCTGATCTGGAGCGAGCAGGCATAAACAGGAACCCCTGGGATCTGGTAATATGTTAAACGATCTGACTCCAGCCCTGCTCAACCTTATCCAGCCAAGGCAATAAGAGATACGAAAGCGTGATGTGTGTGCTCGTGCATGCCTCTGCGACAAGAGTTCTGTGGATGTGTGGGTATTATGAGCACTGCCGTGAGATGAAAGACACTAAGCCCAGAGAGAGAAAAAGATGGGGGGAAAAAAAGAGCGGCTGAGAAAATGGATGCAAATTACCAAGGCAGGACTGGATGAAATCGTCTGGAATTGCTCCTTTGGTGTGGCGGGCGAGGCAGAGCTGCCTTTGTGTGAATAGTTCAAAGGCAGTGGACATACTGTATCTCTCCCAGCTGTAACACAGTCACACATACTGTATATACACAGACAATGTGTGATCCACATACATATACACAGATAACAGTACAGGTGTGTTTCGGGTAACATGGGATCAGAGAGCTAGTGATGGCTTCCGGTGAGAAAGTGTCAGACTGAGACTTATCAGCTTGTCCTCCACCTGCTCCGGTACATCGGAGAGTGCAGAGTGACATAAAAAGAGCAAAGGAGATACAGAGGATGGAGAGAATAGGGGATAATACGAGTGAGGAGAAGATACAGGAAAGAAGAAGATCCACAAAGAAAGAATAAAACAGATGTGGAAGTAGGGAGAAAGGACAAAAACCTGAGGTCTTGAGGGCGAGCCAGAGAAAAAGAAGTGGAGCCACAGGGAGAGAAAAGAGAGGCAAAAAAACTGATAATGGCTGCACAGAGACGTAGAGACAGAAACAGATGGAAAGTGAAGGAGAAGGCTATCTTAGGGAGGGGAAAGAAGGCTAGAGGAGGAGATAGATAGGAAAAGTAGCTCAAGAGGCAAAGAGAAAAAAAAAGGTTGAATGAACAAGAAAGATAGCAACAGTGAGAGAGATATACAGTGAGTGGAGGGAGTGTGGCAGAGAGACAGAGAAATAGATGTCTCAGGCCATTTCCTGTGATGATAGCCAGAGGCTTATTTTTCACCTCTCTCCAATCACTCCTCCGCCACACTCCCATCTAACTGCTCCTCTACCACCCACTCTCTCCCAGCCCAGTCGAAAACACACTCGCACATTCATTCACATGCTGGCATACAATTTGATTGCGCAGCGTTAACCTCTGTCTGGCTACTGTAAAATGCACGACAGCGCGACCATAATGGAGTCCGGGAGCAACACATGTTTCTCAGCCCATTCAGGCTTGCTCAACAAGTGACTGCTTGAAAATAATTACATCTCATTTTATTCATTGTCACTGAATTACCTGCTTGAGTGGCCGTGCACAATGGCGCCCGGGGCTGTGGATACACAGGCGGGGTGGGAGCTGCACGCTCGGGAGTGTGTGTGTGTAGGTTAGCATGTTTAAATGTATGTTCATTTAAATGGCTGCATACACATTTTATCTGTTACACTCTTCCTGTTGAGAGCGTGTGGTTATACACAAATATGAAATGACTGATGGCACACAAACCTTTCTGTGTTGTACTGAAAGTTTATTATTTGTGTCACAAAGATACATGGACTTTTATAAACAAATATTTTCATATTTTTGGAATTAAGCTGATTCACTTTGCCACCAACTCTAATGTCTGTATGCTAAATATGAAGCTACAACCTCCCCCCACCTCTACCTTTTCAGTTCATAGTAATTATAAAGTCTAATTGAGAAAAAAACCTAACTGAACACTAACTGTGTACCAAATAATACAAATACAACCTTTTCATATATGATTCCTACCTGACCACCTCAAGGTACTGTAGGTAGACTTATTTTAATGTGTATCACAAAGAGAAACTACTTTAAGCATCAGGTTAGATCAATCTGACTCTAAATCAATATGCTTCCTGAATTTGTTGTGTGATTCCTATTGCAAGAAGACCTTGTCACCACAGTTTATATTAAACAAGGCTTTTGTGCAAATGAGATGCTGATTATGTTCCCTCTTAAGACTTGTTTTTTAAAATAATCGAAATAAACACCAATAATTTCCTGTGTTGTTTTTTTTTCTGAAAAATAACTGAAGTACAGTACGATATGTGTCACCTTACAAGTGAGTGTGGGTGTACAATATGAATTACATTTCAGATTAACCTTTCCTGTGTGTGTGTGTGTGTGTGTGTGTGTGTGTACGAGTTCTGTTCGTGGGTTGTTTGTCCAGAGTATTGAAAAGCAGGCGACGGGAGAGAGGTAGAAGATGTAGCTGTAAATATTTAATGTCGTCTATGTGCTATCATTGCCCTGCATTACACTCAGCAGAAATGAACACCTGAATGTTATGAGCGGGCGGCGTAGGACAATGTTTGACAGGCAGACAGTGAGAGTGAGAGACAGAAAAGTACAGGGGCGAATACATCTGGAAAACTGCTCTTTCTCTTTCTCCAAATGTATTTTGTATGTAGGTGGAGGCATAATGGCTTAATGAAGAGTGCAATGAAATGCGTGTCCATGTGGACTAGCTGTGACCATCCTATTTGTTACATACATACAGGTGTTTAAGATATGCTAACAATTAAGTGACTGGGACCAAGACCCACAGTTCTCCCTCTGAGCAAAAATGTGTTTAGAAGTTTATCAGGAGACAATGGATATCTTTCAAATTCAGTATATTTGTTTGTGGATGTTGTTCTGTAACATAAGGGGTTTGTAAAAAAAAAAAAAACTCTTGTTGTATGATATATCTTAAGAAGAAACATAATCCAGTTGTTCCCTACAAAACATGCATGCATTTCCAAATTAGTTGTATAGAAATGGAATTTTTAGGAAACAGACTTGCTGCTGACTGTACACTGCCTTTCTGGAGGTAGGTGCTCACAGATCACAAACTGGTGAATGCAGATATTTCATTCAAGCTGCTGGAGAGCAAAATGAATGTTGGTCTTTACTTAGCAACATTAGCATTTAATGTGATGATTATTTGATTATGTCAATCTAGAAAATGCCCAATATTAACTCTTATTAACTTCAAGCTCTGTTTAGGATTTTCTAAACAGAGACCTAAGCAGAGCTCTATTTAGGTCCCAAATATATGGAGATACGTGTTTTCTTAGTCATTTGACCTTTTGCTGATTAAAAAGTATTAATTTCTGCAGCTTTATTTCAGACTAGAATGAACACACCATGTTAATGTCTACATATTTGTATTTGTTAAGCATTTCAGTGTGTGACTTTGTTCTTGTATTTTCAGTTTCTCCTTTTTGTTTGTAGAACACTGAACTTAAAATCACTGGCAAAAAAAAATATATCTGTCAACACAATTGATTTCACTTTGTTAGTTCTCTCAAAGAGATGTACTGACTGAGCCTGGAGGCTAGTAAAACTGCTGCCATTTGTCTTTTATAATTGTAGGCCGCTGGTCATCATGGGTAAAAACTGGTGTCAGCGCAGCTGATTTTGGAACAAGTCTCGTCACTTTTTCCCCTCGGGAGAAGACTGGCTGTGTCAGTCTAGATCTCTCCAGACCTCTGCTGCATCAATACGAGCCGTGCTGGCTTTTCCACCCTCGCTTGGCTGCAGCATCATGCCATTTGGAAAAGATGTTTCTATACTTGGGTTTGTCCCAGCATCAATAAGCAGTATTATCACTCCCTCCCCAACTTCTCCTCTCCTTTCTTGCCCTGTCTCTCCATATGCCCTGCTTTCTGTTTTTCAGTAAATTGATATTGCTGATGTGATGTGAATGTCATGAATTTCTCCTTCGCCTCTGGGATTTCTTGCCTGACCTAGCAGTTTTTTTTCTGCGTCCTATATCAAGTTGTCAGCCTTGGCTGTCCACCATTCAGGATGCTTGCCCTCACTCGCCCATCTGTCTCTGTCTCTCTGTGTTAATCCTGCTTCTTCGTTCTCATCAGTTTTGAACATTATAATATTAATTTATCTCCACAGCATCCAGCCAGCAGGATAGTTTAAAAGCACTTTTACATTTCAGGAAAAATAAATTAAATAATATTAAATCACAAAAAATAAAACAGTAAAAATAACAGCGAGCTGACACGTTTAAACATGATGAAAAGTTTGTTATCCATTTTTAGCTTGGCAACTAATTTAAATGACCTATAATTAATTAACACTGTGTTAACCTTCCTCTCATTAATGGTATTTAACCTGGCTGGTTAAAACAGGTTTAAAAATGTGTTACTGAATAAAAGACTGGAACTGTTTGGACCTTTCATCATCAATAGGCAATAGAATGAAGATTTTCCAATATTTTTCAAGTGCCTCAGATTCCATTATTTCTGAAGACTCTTGTGCCCAGACAGTAGTCCACATAAAACCTGCCTGGCTCCTTCTCCTTTCATCCCTCATTCCTCTCTCTCCTAATTCTGCCATTAGTTCAATCACATTATTGGCAGTTCCGCTAAACACTGCACAAATGCAGTTTCAAACGCCAGTAATCAACAATTGCCTCTTTCTTTCTTCCCACTCCTTCTATTTCCTTTTCACTCCAGACAATGGCTGGCGTGGACAGACAATGTACAGCTGTTATCTCAGCCCCCCCTCCATCCCTAGCCTCCACCTCCACTAACATCTGTTGTGTCCAGTCAGGCTTTGGGCACGGTACTGAGGGGGTGGATGCTGAGGTCAAACCAATCTCTATGCAGATTCTAATGACTTCCTGTGTCAGCCTCTCCCCCTTTTCTGTATTCTTCTTCTTCTCTCTTGGTGGAGCTCCCAGGGGCCTTCTGGGAAGGAGGATGTCTGACCACTGAATGACTCTCTATTATGGTCAGTCCAGAAGCCTCACTCACTCAAGTGTTTCCAAAACATGAATGACCTACATTCTATATGGTCCATGAATGTCTCACTCTTACAATGAGAAGCTGACGCTATGTGGGTTTACTTTTAATATTAAGACCTAGGCAAGTGATTGGTCCACAGAACTAGACATTCACACAAACATTTGTCTAAACACTGTGTGTGTGTGTGTGTGTTTGTGGCAAATTTCAACACAGACAGAGAAATGAAGCTGAACATACATAAGTACTATATTCCTACAAACATTTACCCACAAGTGTGGCAGATAGTCCTCTGAGATTTACTCACCAAATGAAAAATTTACCCACATTTGGCACTTTGTGGGTGGTCATTTTGTACCCTGCACACACCTGTGTAGAACGTGTCCCATATTTCACACTATGTTAGGACAAAACCAAAGACGTGAAGTCCAAGGAACTCTCCACAACATAAGAAGTCTGGTACCAGCAGTACTTCTTCTAGATTTGGCCACCTAGCAAAAATAAATAACTGGGCAAAAAGGGCCTTGGTTGGGGAGGTGACCGAGTACCTAATGTACTTTTAAAAGAGCTTCCGAAGTCTGCAGAGATAGGAGAATATGCTGGAATGATGATTATCTCAGTAGTACTCGTTGAGCCTTGGTAGGGAAGCTAGAGGAATGTATCCAGAATTGTGGGAAGTGTGAATGAAACCAAACACTGTACATACTGTAGGTGTTTCCACAAAGATTGTAATTGCTTGTGGATTCTATTAAAAAGTGAATTAACTTCTAACTGTAACTGACACACTAGCAAATTAGCAAAAAAAACTACAATACAGCAAAGTGTGCAAAACGTAAAGGGATCTAATCCCTGCATAGACATCTCGGTTTTTATGGACTTGTCACTGCTACATAGAGCAGAGAGGCATATGCCTAGGCTTGATCACATAAAATAACTGCTTGTCCTGCCTGCTGGTCAAAAAAAGCAGTCAGTGTCACATTGAAGCAGGATGGGTCATTGGTAAAAACAACACCTCAGAAGCCACATAGGATCGTCACAGGATGTCTGCAGCTCCAACATTCAACCAAATTTCTGCAAAATCTTTCCCAAAAACATGCCTTACAGATTTTATGTAGTTGTTAGTTAAAGTAAAGTCACCACCTGTCTAGATGTTAAAAAAGAAATCACATAACATCTGCTGGATGTCAGACATAGAATTAACACTGTGGGTGAAGGGCAGATGAACAGCTGAAGATGATGTGTGTGCACTGGATTGATTATTAGACAGTGTGCAGTCAGTGGTGTCTCTATGCAGTGGATCAACCAGCAATGAAGAAATCTCACGAGCACGAACGGCAGACACTCAGACATGAAGTTCATATATGTCATAATCATCTCAGTTATTTTGGCTAGCGGTGTGGCTGTATGGCAGTGTTGGTTGGTCAGTCCTTTCATCACTGTGCCTCAGACTGAAATATATCAACAACTGTTGGATAGATTGCAACACAATTTAGTACAGATAGCTAAAGTCTCCAGAGAATACCAGCTGAACAAAGCTTTCATTTACTGGATGTAGAAGTGAAAAATGTGTTCAGAGTTTGTTACCATAAGAAATTATAATATGGTGTTAAATGGGAGCCATATGTGCTGTCAGTTTGATAGAAAAAAAATGTACAGCCAAACTTTGTTAAATCTGAGTTAGTGAAACCTGAAAAAATAAGTAAAATAAGTATAGGAAATATTTGTCAATTGAAATGTAAGTTTGGTTAGTTCTTGAATTTCTTTGAATAAATAATGTCACATATTACAAAATGGTTGACCCAAGTGCACACAAGAACACAGGAGGTTGAGGGTGAATGTGGATATAATGAACCAAAAGGCAGACTAGAAATAACCAAAAGTAACTACAAGCAGAAACTAGATAAATGCAAATAAATGAAAGAAAAAAGAAAAGAAAATGAAAATAATTCTTACGCTGCATATTTAAGTGACCAAGCCTTATAATACTTAGGAGAATAACTGCATGAGTTTAATTCAAAGATGATGCCCTAGCTAGCTTTTGGTGGACTCAGTAAGCTCATCATTCAAAGTAAAACTATATCTGATCATTTTAAAAAGTGCTTACCATAATACAAACAATCAGGATAATTAAAGCAGAGGAGAGATACAATTTAATACAATCCAATACAGCAGCTCTGCCATGAATTCTAGTTTTGAAAGGTTATAACTTCTCAAATTATGTTGAAACTCAGCAAGGTGATAATTCTTCTATATGCTCATTGTTGAGGTCACAGTGAGTGGTTGAGTCGTACTGAGTTCTTATTTTAATAAGAAGTGTTTCTAATGTCTTGGTCATTTACATAAATGAGGTAAAAGTTGAATTCTTGACAGACCTGCTGTATTAAATTGCATTAGATTGTACAGGTGTTCATGATTGGCAGGTATATCATAAATGTATATTTTCTGAACTGTTTTTCCATTTCCCCAAAACTGTGGAGAGAGAAAGAAGACACAAAAAACAGAAAAGAAATAAAAAACAATCAATCAACTTCAGTTTTCTCATATCAACGAGTTAAATTCAAATCTGTTCATGCAAATGTTTCATGAACGAACAACAGTCACACATACTTGCATGGTCCAAGATCAACACCTTCCCAATCTGCACGGATGGCATTCCCTCAGACGCAGAGCATGTTTTTTTAGCTCACACTGTCATCTAATTAAGAGAGAAATGAGCGTGCCACAGGGTCCTGGCTTAACTTTGAACATTATCATCCCTCTTCCAGGGACCCTCGGTCTCCTGTTATTCTCTAGGAGTCTCGTCTTTGGTTGTAGCGATGCATGATCCCCCCATTTGTCTGTCTGGCTAATCAGCCAGGCCATTCACGTTGAGATGGCAGCTATCCACCAAGGCTACCCAGGAAGGGCGACCCGTTTATTACCACGACTCTGCTTTAATCAGTCTCTCCCTCTCTCCTTTACATTTTATTTCTTTACTCTCTTGTCGAGGCACAGTTTTTCTTTGAATTCTTTCTCTTCATTTCCATACTTCCTCTGGCTCCATTTCTCTGACTGGCTGCAAAATCACAGAGGACCTGCCAGTTCTTGAAGCCATTCAGCTGCATCTTATGTGTCTGCCTTTGGGTCCCAGTGTGGTGGGGGTGAAGGGGAGGACACTGTGTTACATTTGAGTTAACAGGCAGTGCAGGCGAGATGCATCACCATGGGCCCTTTCTAGCGAGCGGCTACGATTGCTTAAGCAGAACTTAAACAATGAATGACTGGTGACAACATGCAAATGATACCGCTGTGGATACGGGTTAGCCAGCTGTGAGGGCTGGCTGTAAGTGGTGTTACGGTCTTATGTCTGCCACCGCAGCGAGCTGTTATTAGCACGTCATGAAATATGCTGCTGCTGCTGCTGCTAATGGTGGGAGGGGGCTGATGTGCATATGAATCTTAGTGAGTCATCTGTGACATTATGATGGCATGCAATTTTCCACAGGGTCAGACACACATACAGCATGTACAGCATGACATACTTGAATAATGTCTGTGTGTGTGTGTGTGTGTGTGTATCCCTGGACATGTGCCATTGACAATGGGCATGTCCTCCTGTGTGACTAAAGTAAGTTTCTTTCGACTGCTCCCTTTCAGGGTCACAACAGCGGATCACCTACGCATATTTGATTTGGCAGGGATTTTTACGCCAGATGCCTTCCCTGACGTAACCCTTTACCAGGCTAGGGACCGGCACTAGGGAGTGACCGAAACGTGAACAACCAACCCTGGGGTTTTTAGACAGTTAGCAATTGCTGACTACCCTATCTACTCACCACCGTCCTGGCTATACTGCTGTGTGATAAGATCCACTTAATGCTTCCTCTGAAAAATGGCACAAACCAAGTGTGCAGTTGCAGAACTCTGTAATTACATTACTGAAGCTGGCCCACTGGCCTGCGAGGCCCTGCAGGTGCCTCTTGATTCTTGAAACTCTACATCAGGGGTACTCAACTAGAAACTCAAAAGGTCCACTCACCAAATTTCCAATCGTTCCAGGGTCCGAAACA
>JAUBNQ010000028.1:4233619-4244968 GCA_032353495.1 Ctenopoma kingsleyae
TTGAAAGTTTGACAAAGCTGTTTCCTGTCTTTTAGCCAAGTTAAAGCTACAATATACAAACTATGAGACACTGCTCCACCTAACCCAGGTAGTTATGGAATTACAATAAATGAGAACACCCCAAAATGTACTAATCAAGCATAAATAATGAAGAAATAACTAATCTGACTGATTTGAAGGGTTCTTCCTTGTTCAGTAACTTGTAGAAATCGATATCTCTGCACCGCTGGCAGGTGGCTTTAACAGTGCCTATCCACATAAAGATAAAGATTTAGACCATACTGTACTCTATTGCTTTCAGTGTCTACATAAGATGTACCATACAACAACTTTGCACAAAGAGAATACACTGATTCACACATTCATAAATCTTACCAGACATTTGCCACCAAATCTATGTCCCAAAAATACCTTTTGGAAGGCAGCAAAATTGCATTGAGTTTACTTAACCATACATCAGAGTATATCAGAGTTTATTAGATTTCACTCTTCTTCTAGTTTAAATTCTGTGTTTAAGAATTCTACAAATCAAAAGCTCACAGAAACATTTGTAGATGTAAAGTAAACTGTATGTAGTCAATTAATTAATCAATGCATTAATTAATCATTGCCTTGAGTTAGTGGAGTTAAGTACACTACAGCTGCTTAATGTTATAGAAACCAATGAAGCATTTGCGTGGCTCAAAATTCGATGCTGGACCCGCAACTACTGCCATGGCAGCTGCACGCTGACGAACAATAAATGCACTTAGCTGATGGGGTGTTAATGTGATGAATGACTCTTTGAATGCCTTTTGCCTATATGAGGAATACATACACAGATACACAAACGTAAACGCCAGTCATTCTGCCTCAGGAGTCTACAAACACACACACAGTTAGTTTTAGGGACTAGCAGACATGTCTGTTGGGTCCACTTCCCAATCACTGGCCGTCAGTTTGATGAATAGCACAGGGAGTAGTCATAAGTGGACCCCTGAGCCTGACTGATCAGCGGTCAGTTGTGCATTTCACTGCCTGTGATCAAGGCTGAGATGTAGGGAGGATAAGTTGATTCTGGGTCTGTCCCTCAAGGGGGGGCGGATGCAGTGCATCTATATGAATTTCAATTTCCCACATCCTCCACTGCATGCAGCAAGATCTGAAAAACTGCCTGTGGTGATATACAGTACATACCAGTATTACCTTAAAAATTTAAACACTTATTATTATAATCTTATTTCCAGGTGTAGGAATTGTGAGCATTTTGAATGGGGAACAACAAGGAATCAATAAGTAATCTCTTGATAGAACTTAATTGACTTGGATTAGAAACATGAAACACTCTCACTCTGCTTACTGTAACACACAGATTTGCAGAAACTGTAATGACTTCTTTGGGTGGACATATTTGTGCAATGTGGAGGTTGTTTTTGGCAAGATGATAGAGTAGTTACATAAATCTTGCAAATTATGGTGACCTTAAGCAAGCAAGTTAAAGTGCAAAATTATCACTTGATACTGCCATGTACTTACCACCTCCAAACAGATGCAATGCTCAACTGAAAAACTTCAGTACCTAATTCCTGGTACATATAACTTCATCAAGTTATTATTTCTAGGAAGCATAGCAGGCATATTTGAACATGTGATAGTTTGTATAGCATTATAAAGTAGGCACACTACAGAATTACTACATGCACTGCTGTTTACCTTAGTAAATCCAGTTGGTCTGAAGAGATCAAAGAAATGAAATACAAATACTGTTTTGCACAATACAGTGAGTACAGTAGGACTGGCTACATGAACGCGGTACACAGTCAGTTA
This sequence comes from Ctenopoma kingsleyae, assembly GCA_032353495.1. Classification (NCBI taxonomy): domain Eukaryota; kingdom Metazoa; phylum Chordata; class Actinopteri; order Anabantiformes; family Anabantidae; genus Ctenopoma; species Ctenopoma kingsleyae. The sequence goes on from JAUBNQ010000028.1 coordinate 4,235,426, forward strand.
TGCATGCATCCAAAATCTACATCAGAAGCACGCATTATTGTCATCATTATGTCAAACTTAGTTGAAGAAATCACAGAACAATACAACAACACAAACGATGAAAGTGTAATGACAAAAAGGATACCGATGGAGAAATAAGAGAGAACAGTTCAGGAAGAATCAAAGAAGAAGGGGACTTTGGTGATAAAGAATTGTCATTGTAGGAATTTAAACAATGGCTACATGTCAGATCCTGTTGTATTTGTTGTACTTCATTCAATGTTTGTGTCCATTCTAAATGTTTGTGCCAGTAAATACATACTTTGTCCAAAAAAAAGGATGAGCTGTCTGTGTAGGATGCTTGTGGCTTTGAATTATTAGACTCCCTTAAGATGCCAGTAGACGATAATGGCCAAACCATTTGTGTTCCTGTGGAAGGACGAGATATTAGCCTGTGACTGAGCAACAGAATGATGAGTCCAAAGTCCTATATGTACAGATTTTATGAAGCTATTAGCTCAGTGCTGAGCTCAAATTGGTCTCATCACAGACTGAAGGACAGAATAAGATGGGAGTTTATGTGTTAGTTTATTTATGGGTTTATGACTGTGGGTTTGGATGAAGGTCAAGATTAAAGACTAAAGACTAAAACAAAGAATATAAAAACTTTACATTAAAAGTAAAACTCACCTGAGACTTAAGACTGATTAATATCATCAGCATCAGGACAGAGCTGAGACAAAATTTAAAAGTGTAACATCAAATGGATGAAAGGTGAAGGACCTATAACAGTGCCCTGTATAACACAAATGGAGAGATTGAGAAAAAGTTTAGTTTGTGCACTTCTAGTCAGTTATCTGTACAATGAGCCACTTTATTGCAGAAAGGATCCAATAGACTGGTTTAAATATATTGGTTCCCTGCTAAAAAGACATCCACTATACACCCTACGCTTACATGGCCCTCATTAATATGAATAACTAAACTAAGGTAACATTTCTATTAAAACATTTCTACATTTTTATTTTATCAGTTTATGCCGTTTTTAACAAAAAGAGACTTGTGGATACAAAGTGCTGTTGATAAAACATAGATTAGATTTTTGGCATTACTTCCTCTGGGGTTAAGGCCCTATTATGGGGATGAACCCTTTAATCCTTCAGCCACATTACCTCAGCTTGGCTGTCCTCCTGCTGATTCTGAATGCAGGCTTAAAGCTGTGGTGGCTACACTGGCATTAGTGTCAGGAGCTGGAGGCTACAGGGGCAGCTAATTAGGTTAATAACGAGCACACTGATTAGTGATTAGCTCCTGAGTGGGTAAGACAGAGGACTTTTAGGTTTACTTGACTGGATTATGTGAACAGGAAGGCAGCTGCCTCTTGAACTTTAACAGATGAAATTCAAATGTCTAGGCGTGACTTTCTTTGATTTTTATTTTTAAGTTAGGAATGGGCCAAAGTCACTAACTTTCCTTAACTTGTCAAACTCTAACCTTACTTTAACTGCAGTTGATTTACTACAACAATGATGTTTTCCTTATATTAAACATGTAACAAGTAACTAATGTCACTTATTTGAAACAGGCGTATATACTGTATTGTTAAATTAAGCACAGGGAAGCAGAAAACAGCAAGAATACATGAAATAATCTGATGACTCTCACTTGACAAAATGTAATGAATGTTTAGTGTGGAAATACATGTGATACAAATATGATGAAACTGAAAAGAAAGTGTGACTGTAGAAACATTTCTTGCATAAATCTTGCAAATCACAATGACCTTGACACAGTGGGTTAAAGTGCAACCAAAGAGCTATTTTTTTCAGCATTGCTTAATTCCTGTCAGCAGACTTTGCTCATATTTCACCATCAAACTGATGCAATTGAGTCAGAGTGGACAGCTAGAGATGGGAATATTTTAGTCATCTGCGTGCCTGAGGTGTTTTCTAGTGGATCTCTCACGTTTGTTTTCTTTAATTTTAGGAGTGTACGAACTATCAATGTGCATTATGGAGAAGTACACTAGGAAGGCAGTTGTCTGCTGCAAAGCAATGTGCGCTGAAGAGGGGTATTTACTGATCAGAGGATTAGGGTGGCGGCAGGCGGAGAGATAGAAGAGACGACAGCAGGGGTGTCGGAGAATGATTAGACTGCCACTAAGCCAATTGGGGAAATGGGACCGTGGCCAGAAAGACATGGAGACAGGCAGGGAGAGAGACATTGGAGGGAAGATGAGTGAGGAAGCGTTGGAAATGAGAAAATAGTGACATACACAAGACCAGATGGGGAGGGAGAGGTGGAAAAAGAGCAGGGGTAAGTAAGGGAATGAGAGTAATGATGACAAAAAGAAAACAATAACAAGTGAGGATGAAGGGTCGGATGAAAGATGACAAAAGAGGCCAGCACAAAGGAGAAAGAGAGGAAACCAGAGAGATGGAGACGACTTGTTGTGTCAAGGTGGAGGAGGAGAACAGAGCTTCCATTCGTTGTGTTTCCACTTAGTTCTGGCACTGCGGTCACCTTTCTGACACACTTTCCTCTCCTGCCAGTGTGTCCTCCAGAAATCCCATATAACCGTGGAGAATGAAAAGACTGACTGTGGCCTGGATTTTAAGGCGTACCCCATCGCCTTTGCTTGCTTGTTGAGGTCATAAAAGCCTCTACATCCCATCTGTCATTTTGTCAGCAGGGGGGCAACTGTAAGGACAAAGTGTGTGGAGAGGTCTGAGTGGGCGGCCATAACTTTGGGTGCAAAATCAATGGTCTTTTAATAAGTTTTCCTATGATAACAATGCATTTCACAGTACTATCAAATCCAATTGTTTGACTGACCACTGTTGCTTTTGAAAATTGTGACTCTAACTAATTAGTTGCTGGCAATTTTGGCAAATTAGGAATTCATGTTCTGTTCCACTTTTCATCAATATCTAGATGGTGCAAGTGCTGTTTGCTGTGTAAACAACAGTGTGCTAAAAGTTACCGATGGCTGCGGCATAAATTGCTAAATGTTTTGTGAGGAATAAAATAAGAGGTTCCATTCAATTGGAGCCTTCTGTCAACTTAATCTATTCATTGTAAAATGAAGACATCTTGCATTCACAGCTGGGCTACATGCCATTCCAATAGCACAACAGACTGTGTGCAAAATCCCACAAGAACCATTAACTGTCATTTGTGTCCAAGTGGAACAAATCTTAAAACTAATTAGGCTGCACCCCTATGACGAGAATGTGAAGAGAAATTTTGCCATCGGAAGCGGGCGAATTGTGAATCAATGGCTGACAATTTCCAAAGTGTTGTGTCGTGAATTCAAGACGCGAGTGTGTGCAGCGGGTGCAGAATCAATCACGGCAAATTGAGCCCTGCGCAAACAAGGATAGAGTGATTGACAAAAACAGAGTAATTCAGACAGAGGGGAGCCAAGCCAACCTTATTGGCGGCACACTCCATTCTTTTGGAGTTTTTGCCAGGGAAACGGACAGCCGGTGCCATTTCGAAAGGTTAGTTCAGTCTGCAAGGCACTGACACTGAAATGAAAAAGAAATTCCAAACAAACAACCAACTTGGAGATACACATATACTACATGAGGTCTACAGCAGCATATACAATGTATACGTCAGACTGTATTTTATCAGACACAATAACTACAAATAACATCCTTTAGGAGGTAGACACACACACATACTGTGAGACTGAAGCTAATTACTGAAAAATTTCATGTCACGTCATGTCGCTCGTAATATCGCTCATAATGATGTCAGGTATTTGAAGAGAAAAGAAAAGAAGAACGATGCATTCATCTACTGGAAAACTCAAACAGCAGGTAGCACCTGTCACAGGTGGTAGGAGTTAATTGTGACTGTAACAGTCAATGCATTTTGAGGAAGCATCTGGTATGCTGTGTTTCTGTTTTTCATGACATTTGACACCACCTCACAAACAGTCACCACACATCATCTAAACAAGTTTATAGTGTAATACATATGCAAGTTTTATGTAACAATATCTGCATTTCAGAGGACAAAGTTAATTTGATGTTTGCTTTACCGGAATAGGCTGATTAGCCTAAACTAACGCTTGATGAGCAAGGTTTGCAGTTTACAGTTTCTTTTTCGTTTCATCTTCTTGAGTTTGTTGTCTGTCAGTGGGTAGCGCTGATTGGAGCCAGATTTCCATTTTGTCAACAAAGGCTTGTGAAGAAAAGGGTAAAGGACATGGGGATAAAGCCAAAAATAATAACAGGCGTTAAAGAGCCTATTATCTGTGACCATCTGTGACCTGCATGTGTAATAATGGACCTAGAGCTTCAGTTTGCTGCCTTTAAGTGCTACTTGTCTTTGGCCTTGCCAATCAGTGCTTATCCAGGATTGTACTGCCTAAATTGTAAAAGATGTTGCACTAACTTAAATATCAGCACTGAACCAAGAAGGTCATTTATGATGTAAAATCTAGCTGGGACACAGCTGGCAAATGAACATACCTTCCATGAATATTTCCAGGGGAGAAGTTCTAAGAATTAATATTGAAACTAGTAAAAATTGCAAATAAGGACAAAAACTTCTTCGCAAATCCCACAGTGCACTAGTGCTGTAGGCTATAAGCTCAGTCTTTCTGTGTCATCAAGTTCAATGTAGCGGAATATTACTGCTGAACCGAGGTGATGCCTCAAAGGAGTACTTTACTCAAAAAATAAATTTTATATTAATAACTTACCATGTGCTGGCCAAATAAAAAAAAGAAAATGTAATCACATTCTTTGCAGGTAGGTGACTTTTCAGATGTGGCACATGAATCACCACAAATAACTCTCATATCCTTATCTGACAGGAGAGCACATTGACACAGTCATATTTTATGCATAAATATTTTGGACAAACCTTTGTTTAGTGTAAGTTTGTTATGTACAAACACCAAAGAAGTGTCTACATTGCAGCTCAAAGCTTGTTAAAGTGCTCGTATCACATATATCACATAGATAGTTCTCTCCCTGTGATCAACCAGTGCATCAATGCAATTAGAAAATTATACTTGGGACATAGAAACACACAGATACTGATGAAGCAAAAATGTTATTGGTGGGTTTGATGGCCTAGCTAATTAAAAGTCAGGGGATAATCAGAATTATTAAAATTTATGTCAAGGGGAAGAAGTTTTATGACAAACCATCAAATAGTTTATAGCTGCTAGCAAGACTAGCTCAGCTAAGTTGCATCTTCACGACCGCACATGGTTTGATCAGATCTGATTGACAATGCAGCTTAAACATTTTCACCTTCTTCAAACATCTAACTGGTGCATGGACATATGTGACAAAAACCTTTTTTAAACGCATATCCACCCATTTCAAACCAGAGTGAAAATCAATATTAAAAAAAAAAAAACGCAAATATCTCTCACATAAAAAAACAAAAGGTTCTAGGTTTGGCAGAAAATGTTCATGTACAACAGGACAACATTGTTCACAGTAAAAAGGCAATTAAAATATAGATTTTCAGGTCCTTTAATGGTTGTGTCACATCTTTAAAGTTTATTTCTTTTTACAGAAAATGCCTCACAGCACTATGATAACCTATGTTTACTACCCACACTGCACAAATCAATTTGAAGTTTGCTTTAATAACAAGTCTTATAATTTGTTTCCCTCTAATCCAATCTGTTGTTTTCATTTCACAGACTGAAAGATGGAAAGATAATGGAGGCTAGTATTTGTGCAGCAGGTTCACCTTGCTATACACAGTGAAAATGTCACTGAGCAATCACGTAATATGAACACAAATGTATTATTTACTGAGGTTATGAAGTTTTACTTTCCTATGTGAAAGTGCCAATAAAATCAGACATAGAAGAATGAGGCACATCCTTCCACCGGTAAAGGACACAAGGCCGCTTCATTCAGCCACACACCACGAGTGGAAAGAGCAGTATTGTTTGTCTGCTGGGGGTGTCAGGCCAGTCAGTACCTTTCTGTGCTGTGCCCCTGTTGCCTCCAGAACAGCACATTGCACTCTGTCGGAGCAGCACAACTCCTGCCATTGTGCCCTAATGGACTGCTGATGACTACGACCTTCTGCTCACCCCAACGAGGACACAGAAGGAGGGAACGGGGGTGTTTGTGTGTATGCGTGTGTGAATGTGTGTGTGTGTGTGTTTGACTTTACTTTTGAAATGGTGGATGGGTGCATAAAGGAGACAGAGGACATCCAGCTCATAAAACCGAAATAGTGATGAGAGAGAGAGAGAAAGAGAGCGAGAGAGACGCAGGGCGGGGAGATGAGGTGGAGTAGATGGCTTTGAAGAGGAGTTAAGTATGATGGAGGAAGGGTCCCGGGAGAAGAGGGGAGAGATGGAGAGAGCACGGAAGGCACTGTTAAAAAGCAGATCGAGAGGGGAATGAAAAACAGAATGAATGAAAACGATGTTCTTTCCACTCATAAGAATGGAGCAGTCTGTGAGGTAATGTTCCATAAGTCACATCCATTAACCAACAAGTTACACTGATTCTGCACTAATGCTACTCTTTCCCTGCTATCCTCTACTGAAAGGACAGAAGTTGTGTAGTTTTTATACGAAGATGGGGATTAACAGAGCTCAGGTAGCTGTTTGAAGCTGGGAGAAATATCTAGAAACTGAATGTTCTCGCTACTTCTTTGCGAGCGAGGCGGCGAGATGAAGCGGTCGGTAACAGACCGAGACAAGCCTCGATGAGGGGAGATGAATCTGCAAACAAATCCACCAACAAATATAGCTCCCAAACCCAGGAGAATGAGAAAGAGTGGGAGATGGAAAGTAGGAAGAAAGGTGCTGATTTATCTAATGTATTTGCTGTGTGCTTATAAACTGTACGTGCCTCAAAGCCCTAAACACGCTGGGGAATACAGTCATACACAGGGATTCATCTAGAGGCAGGGGAGACAAAAAAAAAGAGCCCAATCTTTATGAACAAGCTGGAATGAAATGAGAGGATGCACTTAGGAGATGCTGATTTGAATGAGAGAGGACAGGTACAGCCACGAATAGGGAGGATGGTTAACGAGCAGGTGAAAAGAAAATCGTCTAATGAGAGATGTGATGTTCAAGTGGAAAACCCACGTGCGGATGAATGCTCATCATACCCAGGTTGATGCCCCGCATGGCCAAAGCATGTTAATAGCTGCACGATGCTGATTTGTAATGATGGATTACACTTGACGCCAATTCCTACTGGCCCGTGATGTCACTCATGCATGACACGAGAACTCGTTTTTTTTTTTTGTTTGATTTTCCTTTTCCCGACTGCAGCGACTTCACTGAGTTGAACTGACGGCCCTTAGTAAAGTCAGGGAATGTCATCTTTGAACTTGGACTTGACACTAAGTAATGGAGACCATTTCTGTGTGAGAGTGGCAGATCGACGGAGAGCAAGCAGCTGAAAGGAAAAGCAGACTGGGAGCGAAAGAGAGAGAGAGAGAGAGAGGGAGGGCTGAAGAGGCTTGGATCAAACACCCCTCCCTGCCCGGGGATGTGCTGACTGGCAGAAAGCGACCGCCAAGGGAGGAAGGAGGTAGGAAAGAGAGAGAGGAGAGGGGGGAAATGGGAGGGTCAAAACAGGAACGTACAACTGAGGGTAAAGTTGTAACCTTTCTGTCTTTCATCCACAGTAATCTGTCATTACGTTTGGAGCAGTTTGGTCTCAGTGGATGAATATGAAATGCTTAAATTTGAATGTGCCCTGGGAAGACTTTTGGAGCTTTCAAAACCTGTGACCTAATAAAATAAAATAAAAATAAAATAAAAGAGTGGTTTGCTTGACATCACAGCACAGCAGCACAAGAGATGAGTTCATAAGGGTTCAGCATCAGAAGTGTTTCTTGGATCAACCAACGGCATCTCCGTGGGCTGTGTCGGATAACTTTTGTAACTTTACGCTATGAAAGTAGGATTTTAGAAACTATTTGGGCAATAAAGATGTAACAGTTGTACCGGGTGGACATGAACTGGTAGTATTGCAGTTCATGACTGGTACAGTATCTTGACAACCAAGGCCAACCCTCAAAGAGTTGAAACTTTCCATTCAGTTGGTACAAACAAGTGCACACAAAATGAAAAACCAGACTGAACGTGCGTCCCATTATCCCATATGAAACAATGCGAGCTAACCCTTTACTGCATGATTATATGAACTGAAGACAAAACAACCTGAAAATGCTGATATGGGCCAACGTCTGTTTTAAACATAAATGGAATTTTCTAAATTAGCCAGCGTAGTATGTCTATAGTCTAAAAGAAACAGATCTTATTAGAAGCCTTTGCTCCTTGTAGTGTAAAAGCACCGTGTCATGGAGGCAGGACCCACAGTAGCAGGGTTAGAGTAGGGGGAAGGAGAGAAAAGAAAAGGGGGTAGAGACAGTGAACGGAAAGGCTATTATACATTTTTCATTAAGTTTCCAGGCACTAAGCCACATCAAAGCCTCTCAGAGATAGAGGGGAGGGAGAGAGAGAGTGAGAGAGAAAGAAGTAGACACAGGATGTTCTAATTAACTTCACAGTCGCTTGCTCTCCCACCTTCTCCCTCTCTCACACACACACACACAGTCATTCTCTGTGTATATAAGTGTCTCTACTCTGCCCACTGTCTGTATGTGTGCCTTGTAAATTCATCATGGCACCCCCCATCTACAAAAAAAAAAAGTTAGGAGCCTACTGCAGGGAGTTGCAGCTTGTGTAGAAGCAATCAAACAGCACAAACCACGCAGGGCCGGGGGGGGTGGGAGGGGAGATGGAGTGAGCGGATGGGGCGGGGAGGGGAGGGGAGGAGGGCGCAGGAAAGGAATATCAGCCCTGAGGTGTTGGTGCTGCCACACCCAGGGAAGGAGGAAGAAGCAGAGACCGCCCTTTCCACCCTCCGCTGTCTCATGGTGCATTTAGGTCACCTGGGGAGGATGGGAGATATGAGTTTGCACAGTACACAGGACAAACGGTTCTTCTAGCCTTTGAACTCCCCAGCTTCAACAACAAAGTGCTTGTTACCCAGCTGGGGAATGGAGAAGTGAAGAAGAAAAGCCAGTTTATGCATTTTTCTTTTGTAGTTCAAACTGTTTGTGTTTGTGTAAAAACATAAAATGAAATGTTTAGTAAGCGTGAAAGAAAAACTGATCAAGAGCAGCCAAGGTCTTCAAAAAACTTTATCTGTCAACTTATTCCAGCAACTTTTCCCACAAGTCTTAAAGGCAGCATCACATTATCCACTTCTCTTCTCACCCCTCCTTTCCTAAATCCTTGATGCCAATTCCCGCTTGCTGTGAGTCAACAGGAAGTTGAGTGTGCTCTTCACATTGAGCAAATTGTACACCAGCCTTGTCATCCTAAGAACGTCGCTGAGCTATTAGTCTCCTGCCAGACTGCTGACGGAAATGAAGCCCATGTAAAAGAGAGTAGTTACATGACTCTTTATAGGAATACATCTGGCAGCCTGAAAAACAGAAAAAAAACAAGAAAATAAAATAAAAGTCAGATAGTGGTAAAGAGAAAGACATAATCACAAGTGACTCATTAATCTGAGTAGCGATGTCAAACTCTGCTGA
>JAUBNQ010000028.1:4254470-4270604 GCA_032353495.1 Ctenopoma kingsleyae
ATATATATATGCATAGAATCAAGCAATGAGATATGACTCCACTCTATCCAATAACAGAATGAATACGGAGGTTTGCCAAAAACCTGTTGGTTCAACTTTCATAAATCATGGAGAAAATAACAAGAGGGTAAAACCAAGCCCTGCTGTAAACACTGTCAGTGATATTCTGGCTTCTTTATTTACACTAAACTCAATGTAATCCTAATTTACCCTGAAATCTAAACACAAGCTTGAGGTATAAACCTCAAGCAAGCCTTTTTTGAAGTGAAGACCGGTAAACTGGCCTCACTTTCAAGTGTTTTTTTTTTTTTTTGTCTGCCTTTGTGAGGGCTGTTCAATACACATATCAAAAACATAACACAGAGGATCTGAAATGGAAGGCTTGGCTGAAGCAGATGATTGTGTGAGCAGACCAAAACAAGCCACGCACCCCTGCCACGTGAAGGCCTTTTAATTGGAGGCTTTGCGTCTGCTCTTGCGCCACTGGGGGAATCTGTGTCACAAAGCGCCACACTTTTATTCCATTGTTGGAATAGAAAGACAGACTTGTTAGGGTTTTTTTTTCATTTAACACTGAAATGAGATATGTCCTGTTGATCCGGCTGCAAAACCTGACCTCAGAAAGATATGGAATGACTAGAGAATTAGATAGAGAATGAGAGGCGAAAGTAAAATAGGTTAGGAGCTAGGATAGGAAAGAAGAAGTGCACATGGAAAAATGAGAGAACTGTGGTTGTGAGTGAAAAAGGGGAAGGCATGTTTAAAACTGGCATCATGTTGCACAGTGCTGCAGTTTGACACTCAGACCAGCACGGTGACAGAGCATGTGAGTTGGGTAAAATGGGTTCAGATTCCCCTAAGGCTAGCAGAAATGTACACAGTGTGTGTGGAAAAAGAAACAGAAATGACACAAATTTAGCAATGCTAGCTTCCAGCAAAGCAAGAAATCTACCCTTTATCTGCACTGAAATTCATCTACAGTGAGGTCTATAAAGATAACGTGACCAACACTTTAAAGACTTTTTGGAGTGGAAATACTTCAGACAGTGAACATCATTAAGGTGCTCATTTCCTGTGTATGTGTGAGTACCGTATGTGAGTGCATCAATCTAAATGAGTGTCTTGCGTGTGCCTTCTCTGACAAAGACAAATGATTCATGCAGTCTTATGACGGGAAGTACTGTGCTGCAACACAGAATTTAAAAAAATGAAACAGGTTACACAGTTTAATAATCTCTTCATAATATTTCAAAGACAAAAGAAAAAAAAACGAATTCCCTAGGGTATCAAAAGTGAAAACATAATGCAAGCAGCAGGGTATAGCTCATTGGCTGTTAAGGCATTTTGAGGGCTTAATTTAGCATGAATACGTTTTCACATTATAATTAATTGAAACAGGTATGAATTAACACACATGGTCCCGGTGGGTAGGAGGGTTGTGAGCTGCAGCTCTGTTTGGTGGCGCATTATACACAGCTGAAAAAAAAAGAAAGGAAAAAAAAACAGCTGTGAAAAATGATGCCCTAAGTTCAAAGCAACTTCAATCAGGATACATTTCTCTGCTTGATGAATAATTGAGTAACAGCCTGAGCAGCCTTGAGTCCTAGCACTTTTTTTGTGATGGCTTTTGCATGAATAAAACACTGTTTGGCCTGCAGAGCTGTCTGCGTTGCAGGGATCCAGCAGGGTAGTAACATGGAAATTGCTCTAGGTATCTTTCTCTTCGGCTACTCCTTTTGGTTCAGTGTTCTCCGCCTTTGCATATTTAATTCTGCTTGTCTTTCTCTGTCTGTCTTACACTTCCATCTGCCGCCCTGCCACCCTCACTTTTGTGCTTTGCCATTTCTCTCACATTACCTCCTTATTTTAGTCTCTCCTCTCCAGCTGGTGAGAATGTGAATGGATTAACAACAAAGAGACAAACTTACAGGTCAATAAATTCTATGCACTGAACATAAAGGTGCCTTTTCTTTCTCAGACCACCACATCTACAGGTACTAAAACAAACAAGTTGCTTAGTTGAAAATTGGGAACCAATTTCTAAGGCAATCACAGCAAATAATGCGTGTCTCATTTTCAACTCTGCCAAGCAGAACAACAAACACTTTAAGACCCTGCAACAACTGCAATCAAGCATTTGCTATAACTGGCTATGAGTCTTTCACATCACTGTGGAGGAATTTTGGGCCACTCTTATCTGTAGAATTGTTTTAATTTAGCCACATTGGAGGGTTTTTGAACATGAATGGCACATTTAAGGTCATGCCACAACACATCTCAATTGGATTTCAGTCCAGACTTTGACAAGGCCACTCCAAAACCTTCATTTTGTTTTTGAGGTGGAAGTGTGTGTGTGTTTCAGATTATTGTTCCTGCATAACCCAAGTACTTGAGCTTGAGGTCACATACTGATGGTCGGACATTGTAGTAGACATTTTCTGGTAGAGTTCAGAATTCATTCACAGTACTATCTGGCCAACATGGACCCAGCCAGCACAAATGCTCAGGGGTGGCAAACATGTGGAGGGGGCGGTGAGTCTGCAGCCGCTTTCACAACAAATTAATCTAATTTTCTCTTACTGTCAGTCCTATAGAACCTGAACCTGCTCAGCCTTCCTTGATATTTAGTCAGTGATATAATCCATCAATTATTATTAATCACTGACTTGCGAACTCAAACCACTGACTACTTTTTCACAGCACTGTATGTGCTTCCCTTATCTTGGATCCTGCATTTTCATTTCAATAACGGCATCATAGCATGCAGGGATTTACAGGGGAATGGGGATTGTGGGGGTGGGGCAGCTGCCTTTGTAAGGTTTGCCCCCCAGCTGCCACCCCACTCCCAACCGGTCTCACCTCAATTGTTCAGTTCCTAAAGCTGTAATTGTAAAATAAAACAACATATGTCCATAAGCTGATCAAATGACTGAACACAGCAAACACACACACCCTGCCTGGACACCCAAAACCTCAGGCTACCCCTGTGCCACCACATGTAACTGTGTCATAGAAGGCTTTTGTTTATCGTGGCTCTCTTTCTTGATATCTGAAACCCAGTTGTTCCTTTTCAAATGACATGTGATGACACATATACTACACATACCACACAGTTTCTAAGTTTAATCATTCATTACAACCACGTTTTTGCAGCCTCCACCTATAGTCTTGACCCTTTGAGATTTAATGCTCCACAAGTGCTGACTGAGTGTTTTTATAGGGAAAATTGGGACAATCTGTACAAAAACCTCTTCCGCTAAAATTTTTAATGAACAGAGTCTAGCTCAAATGCTCTGTATTCTCATTATTTTTTCATCACATGGGAACAATCTGAGTGCATAATTTTAGTCCAAGTGTGTTTTAAAGGTCCCCAGGCATAGAAATAAAATTTTCCCTTTATCTAAACAGATACACACATAAGATATTGAGAGACATTAAAATCTGGGTTATGACTAAATTTGAAATTGTTACATATCCAGTGATTTTGTACGGACAGTTTCTACTAACACATCATCATCTCACAGTAGGATGCTGAAGAAAAACTTTCCCATTCGGCCAGTGTGCTGTATGTGAAGCCTGTGCTCAGCAGGTTTACCCCGTTTTATTAGAGTAAGTGCTGTTGTCAGCCTGCAGGGTCAAGTGATGTTAACAAATCAAAATTAGATAGTACCTCAGTGAAGCTGCGTTTTGTTGGCCACTTGTAAATGTGCTACTACAGGTCAAAAAAAGGTGATGTAATGTATTCATCACTGATTGGCCCATAACAGGACTTTAGATGGCTCTTTTACTTCAGACTTGTACTACTGTACTTGCATTTATGTGAACGTTTTACAACCTAACTCTTCGTTTTGGTCATAATGCAAACATGTGAAACACTGTGCCTGAGCTGTGATCCTGAGGGCTTCAGCTGCAACCTCATTAAACGCAATGATGTCGTCACTGACAGGGTTTCAGGAAATGCGTCGGGCAAAGGGAAAGGGATTGGCTTACAGTCTGTCACTGAGAGTAATGGCATGTCAGATTGCTGAGAGGAAAGTCCTAATGGTCTACACTTCAATATTTAATGCCTTATTTTTGGCTCTTTCTGTTTTCTGCTGAGGGCAGGTATGAATAGAGGCTCCATATTTCATGGCAATAAGAGTTATTATAATGGTGAGCGGAACAGTAGCTCAGTGGGAGTGTGTCTAGAACAAGACCTTTGTTGATTTACAGGTACTTTCTGTGGTTGTACGCCACTTTATGTACATGTCTGTCCTCCAAACTCTCATTGGAAATAATGAGTTAGCTATTATTACTCATAATTTGTAGTCTTCATTAGTCCATGTCATCGACAGACATGTAAGGACAGCAAACAGCAGGACTACAGAAGAAGAGGCTGTGTCCGTGCCCAGCAAACAGCCTGGATTATGGATGTCTTTCCACTTGTTGATGAAGACGTGGAAAGTTAAAGAAGGCATAGAGTAAGTTTGTTCATAAAAGTACACACTACGCTATACTCTCAAGCTTCTGCCCCCATGGTCCAGATGAAACTCGGTATGGTACTGGTGAAAACTATCCATCTGGCTTATTTTTTACAGTAAAATTCATACAATTAGATTATTGCTCATTTTCCCTTGCTCAATTCAAATGTCGTTTTGTTGCTGTAGCTTAAAACAAGTGGAGCAATTTGTCTCACATTGTTACATGTCGCATGAGACAATAGTGGAAAGAATTGGAATTATTTCACCCCACAGTCAGGATTTGAACAATGAAAACAGGATTAAATATCCAGTTCGAATAGACATTTGTTGCCCAGAGGGAGTTTGGAAAGGAGAACAGCGATAGAGGAGAGAAGCAGAGGATATCCTGCAAGCACTGGGTGACCTTCGACCTGGGATATCCTACTTAAGGTACCAGTCTACGCTCTCCACTGCCAAGGCCACGACATCTCCCCTACTGATGTGCAGTGCCAAGGCCTTCTTGTGATAACACCACAGTGTGACTACACATGTTGCAATACTGTGTCATATGGTATTGTCTTTTTGTTTACCCTGCAGTCAGGGCTTTCACTGAGAGGATGTAACATAGGAGGTTTATACTATCCCTTTAGACCGCACTTCCTTCTTCCAAGCAGATGTCATCAGTACAGCAATAATCAGGAGAGCGTTCTTCTACTTTCCAGTCATATATGCTGCCAATAACACAAGGGCCTGAGTCTCGGTACTGGTGGGTAAGAAGGTTGCTTCCGTGCCACTAGAATCAGTAACTTTATTAGCACTTTATTAAGTACACCTAATACACCTAAGTGAAACACAGTAGTCCTGCAATAATCATCCCTTCATGAAGTTGTCTGGAAGTTAAGTCATGGCAACTGGTAAGGTTAACCTTACAAGAAAGAAGTCCAGTTGCCATGACCTGGATGACTGAGAATCTTCACAGACTCCCGTCATGAAGCTGATATACTGTTGAATATTTATTAAAACTGCTGCTCATTCAACTTTCTGATCATCTTGAACTGTTGAACTGTACTGAATTATACAAGTGTTTCTGTTATTTAGCTTAACCTCATTGTGTTTTTACATTTATAAAAACATTTGTTTAGAGTCCAATTTATTAACTGAACCGCTGTACTCCTCCTAATGACGGAATGAGGAGGAGGAGCAACTGACCACCGTATCTCTCCACAGCAGCTCTATGCAACAATATTGAGTGATCCAGTCACACCACAAGTGTGATTTAAAACAAGATGCCGATAATGCTGTGGTGGAGTGGGTGATCAGTGTGCAATGGACAAACTATTTTGTGTTGAGGCTACTTTAAAACAGTAAAATCACAATTTAAACTATGTTACATTCAGGGTCAGCGCAAGGTCAAGGTCAACAATAAACAAATATGAACTCATATATACTGTGTTACATAGTTACATAGGAGAGTTACATTCCTATAGTAACTCCTATGAAGAAATTAGCAGCTGATTCAAGCACATTCAGACTCAGTAGTTTCCTTGTTTTGTAACAAATATTCCTGCTGGCACCAGTAAAAGCAGAAATATTGTGTATATACCATACTGGCCCAAATGTAGGATGACTCAGTTCATCATTAGTGAAAACTGTAATTTTTGGCTGAGGCAGGTTTTCTCCCAGGTTCATCTGTGTAGTAAGACATTGGGAGAGGTTATATATGTACGTAATTAATCAGCTTAACGGAACTTTTGCAGGTTAAACTGGAATAACCAAACACTTTTACTGCTGACAGACTCTAAATTATCTATTAATAATCTATTAACTATTAATAATGTGAAACCATTTGCTATAGCCTAGCAATGTTAAAGCTGTAAACATCCCATAACACAAATAATCTTCCTTTGCTAATGATCCCCCTTTTTCAAATTTATGTAATTTGAGAGGTTATAGTGTTATAGTTTATTTTTTAAATGACCATTTCCATGACTGCAGAACTGATGATACCAATTTTATGTTTCTGTTCCATCCATTTTTAATTCAGTGCTTGCATTATGACAGTTTTATGTTGGGTATAACTGGGGCATACTGTATTTGCAAAATACACTTACACCATTTCAAGGGCATCTAGTTTTTATTTGGAACATCTATTTTTCATTAGGACTGAGTGCTGTGTGACCCAAAAGTATTGTTGTTTTGGCTCAGCTGAGGTGTTTGGAGGAAACGTTACATTGGAGCCCTTCACCTGTGTCTGGCTGGAAAGAGGTTTAGACGAGAGAAAACAGATTAATCTTCATATTTGGGTTGTGCTGCTGCTGGGCACTCTTCCCTTGTTGTGAGTTTAAAATTTAATCCTCTTTAGAAATGCAACGCGGCCTAGAAAAAACACAGATAATAAGTGCAAGTAAACCCAAGTTCATCCCCATCACTGAGCAATTTCTTCACATATTAAGTGATATGTAATTTTATTTGTTTTCTTGCCTTGAGGAGTATGGAAGATACTAACACACTTGTTTGAAAACTTGTTGAATTACACTAAAAATATCATATGCTCTCACCTCATTTGCAGATCCACCCTTTGAAGAAAAGGAGCAGGCTAAATGGTATGAGATTGAATTACATGTTAGGTATTGGCAGCATATGAGTTGGAAATTGGATGTAGTGATGGGTGTGGGTGTGTAGTGCTTCTCTCAGCTTGCAGTAGCACTGATCATGTGTTAAAAGCAGCTTAGCAATGCTCTTTAGCATGATTACTATCATGTCTCTGAGTTAGTGTGCAAGATCAGATTCCAGTATACAGGAACAATCGAACTGCCCTAAAAGATTTAGCTGCGGAGACAGATGTTAAAAATATGAACATATGGTGATTGTTTGTGTGTCTATATGTCTGTGTTTGTGTTCCACATTTCCCCTCAGAATGCAGTTTCTTTCCAAAACGAGCCTCTCTGCTATTAGAAAAAATAATACAATACCTACTCATGACAGTGAAAACCTATGACAGAACATCAAAAAGTTAATTAGCCGAAGCATCTTAGGACCTTTGCTTGCAAAATAATGACACTTTGATGAAACAGTCTGAGTATTTAAAATGACACTTAATGAATTCTACCTCAAAATGAATTACCTTTATATACTGAAACCTCCCAGGTCAGAAATGCTGTGGTGGATAACAGCAAAATAATATGTGCACATTATGACAAATGGAAGAATGAGAGAATCTGTAATTCATATAGGATAAGCTATGTAGCTAATGGATGGATGGATAATCTATACGCAGACTACTGTATACTCTGAATGAGAGTGGGGGCAGTTTGACACATTTTGTCTGATTACAACTGCTCCTGTCGTAGTGAAAATAACAAAAAGGGTCATTAAAGATGTTTTCAACAAGAACTCAAATGTAAAAACAACAAAATGTGGTTTTACAAGGGTTTATGTGCTGGACTATTTCTTGGGCAGGTACCACTAGGTACACTAGGTTTTTGCCTGGTCAATTCAAACCAGTGTAGTCAATCTAGTCACTAATGGCCATTTTAAAATTAACTCACTACCAAAACTGTGCTATTAATTTCCATGACGACTCATCATATTCATCACCACAGATGCAACAGACCTGGAGTCTTTCAAACTCGTTCTCTTTCCTTTAGCATTATATTCTGCAGCTTTGTCAAGCCATTTGGTGTAATACTAACACTAAGGCATTGGTACGAGACACACGGGGTGTCCCACTGACTTCAGAGTCACTGAAGATCTTCTGCTTCAACGTTCTTTCAAATAAAAAGAGTCTCATTGATAGTTCAGTGACATGATATGTTTATTTTATGGTTTTCAGTTTAATCACCTCACAATGTAAACCTCCTGTTCTGTCAGTTTGTGGAACTGTAAGGCAACATCATAGCGCAGCACATATGGGCACTCATGGTGGGCTCGACTCCTGTTTTAAGCTGTTCACCATGACTGGGATACATTACATTTAAAAATGTAGGTAATCTCTGCTGATCAATAGACCAGAAGCTTTCTGTTAACAAAACTTTATATGTTCAAGTTTTGAACGATGGGACGGTCAAAGAGACCTTGACAAAGCTGCAGAATATGATGCCACAGGATTCAGTCACCCGGTGCCAGATTGTGCTCTTATCATGCATTGATCCTCCAGCCGTATTTCTGCCTGAAAGACCTGTGTTGCCCACCTTTGCTTATTTACTGACCTCCTGTCTCAGCCTTCCCTTTTGTTGTAAGTCACTCTCTCTTTACTGTGGTGTGAGATCTTGCACTGTCGTTAGATTTAGGATTTGGATTGTGATCATCGTGAAAGGGAGTATGTATGTTTGAACAGACCTGTGTTTATGGATTGGATTATTGGATTTTGGATCACTTTGTTTGTTTCTCTGTGTGGGACCCGTGTGAGGATGATTTGGACTGTGTGTTTATCTACACTAAGGAATAGATGAGTTTCCCTGAGGCATGTATGGTAACTGGTGCTTGTGCTACTGACTCACCTGTTGCTTTGTGCTGAGACACACTTGTTGTCTTTCAGGAGCTGAACTCCACCATGTGATCTACTTACCTGCCATTCTCCACGATCTCTGCTACTCACCTGCTGATCCCCGATATCTCCTCTACTCACCTCCTGGCTGCGTCTCCTCATGACTTGCCTCCAGAGTAAAAATTCCACCACAACCCAGTATCTCTGAGACCCTAAATCACTCTTTCTTTTTCTTCCCTGCCACTGAGCTCACCTCTGTATCTGTGCTTCTAGAAGTTGCTCAGTCATCCTAGCTGTCCAGCAGTTATCCTTTTAGTCCCCACAATGCATTCTACTCACCTATTATCTTTGGTAATATCTTTTAAATCTACCTGTGGTGTTGTGCTGTTTCTAGGTCCAAAGTCTTATCACAGTCTCATGATTAGGGAAGAACAGATACAGAGAGCAAAAAAAGGTTTTTATGCACAATATGAAATTGGGGGAAAAATCACATGTATGAACATCATATCCCACTCATGTGCTACACTTTGGTTTTAGTGTGAATTAAATGCACACTAAAACATAATAATTAGTGTGCTTTAAAGTTAGACAGATTTTGAGCCAAACTAGTTTTCCCTGTTTTCAGTCTTTCTGCTAAGCTAAACTATTCAAAACAAAGGTACATCCAACATAGTTAGACAAACATCAGAGTGGTATCAGATTCTCATCTACCTCTCTGCTAAGTGAATCAGTACATTAATGTTCTGTTATATATACAGTACAGTATATTCTAAGAATAATGTATATTCATGAGTGAACCCGCTGAGGGTAGATGAGGTGTTATCCAGCTCGGAAACGAACACTTCCTTTAGATGAATTCCTGGAAGCTGCGTCTGACAAAGACAGGAAGGTAAACAGTGATGGATAGTAGAGGAAGGGAGGGAGAAAGGAAGAATGGCCACAAATGCACAGAGGGATAGAGGGGTAACGAAGGAGAGGACATGTGATGTGGAATCTCAAAATGAGAGGAGCAGTACTGGACACAAGGATAGACAAAGTTTGCATGTAGTACTGGTAGAGGGGGAGTTACAAAGACAGCTTGGTAAGTGAATAAGAGTAGAGCATCGCCAAGTAGGGAATAAAGATGACGTTAGTGTAATTGTGAATGAGAGGAAATGGAAGTCAGTGCGAATACAGAACAACAGACACAGCGCAATAAGATGGAATAAAAATAAAAAGGGTGCTAGAGAAAGTGGAAAGAAGTGGAAAGGGTTATCAAGAAAGAAGCCGAAGGAAGTGAAGGAACGGAGCATGATGAACCTCACCAGTCTTTACAGCCAATCAGAAAACCTGTTTCAAGCACACCACTGGGCCCTGCAGTATCCAAAGGTGATAGAGTTCAAACCTTAGACACAAGCCTGTCTGTCTGCTTTTCCTTTTCTACCTGCAGACATGTTCATTTATGATCTTGAGCATGTATTCTGTGGTCAAATGTGTCCTGCTGAACTGAAATGAAAAGATCCATAAACAACAGCAGTATGAACTATTTGTATTCGGTCAATGAGCTTCATCAACAGGAGATGGATGGCTGCATGTAGCTTTGACTTTCTGCTTTCAGGGTTTAAAGAAAAAGGCTGCCCTGCCAGCTCCGGTGTCCCTGATGGAACTGCAAAGGTCACATTTGTACACAAGTACACACATACCTTGAATGCATGCACACTGACAGACACACACTTCTAAACAAATACGTGTGTGTGTCGCCACACATACACTCACAGAGACATGACTTTTATGAAATTCACAGCCTACAGGTTTCTAAAGCAGGAGTCAAATTTCTACTACATTGGGAGTAATTAGTAAAAACCCATCTTTGGTGATTTAAAAGTAAATGAAAAAGGCTGAAATTTGCCTTTCCTTTGTTATTTAATTCTCCAACTTTCAATTTTAAATCTACGCGATGCTATGATTTCATGAATAAGCACTGCCTGTGTCATTTTTCAGCAAATACAGCACCTTTAATTAAAAAAAGTGGAATGAATAACATGAATAAAGTGTTGTCATATAAACAGATTTGTAATCTCAATGCGAAAAAAAGATGTTTTGGCCTAATAAAGACAGTAATGTGCAAATTGAGAAGAGTACTACTAGAGCACAGGTAATAGTACTATATTAGTATTAGTACTATACCGTATTTGTAGTGAAATTGTACTCAAATACAAGTAAAAATACTTACAAATTCTACTCAAAGAAAAATAAAAAAAGCAACTTATGTTAAATTTACTTTGAGTAAACATTACATAATGTCATAAATTTGTTTAAAATACTCCCAATGTTAGTACAAATATGTCAAAAAGGGCCATAATACCATCTCTTTAAAGTATTATCACAACATTTTGTAAAAGTAAACAAAAGTAAACATACAGTTTGTGATCTCCTGGTTTTATGCCATGAAATGTGATGTGATCTTCACCAAAGTCACAAACATCAACAAGCAATATTTCTAAGATGATAAAACACAGTCTTGATCTTTCATGTCTTCATTGAACACACCAATTCAGTATACAAAGGGATGGTGAAAAAAGTAAGTGAAAGTTTTTTTAATAACCATTCTTCGTCATAGAACTATTTCAGCTCAGCCATATTCTTAGGACGCCTGCTGTGATCGGCTCTCTTGAGGTAATTCCACTGCATCTCTATTGGGTTGAGGTCTGGGCTCTGACTGGGCCCAGGCTACAAAAGACAAATTTTGTGTTTCTCAAGAGCAGTAGATTTGCTTTGATGTTTAGAGTAATTGTACTGCAGCATCACCCAACCTAATATCTTGATAAAAGGAATTCATTTCCCCCTCCACAATGACAAGCTGCCCAGGACCAGAGCCAGCAAAGCAGCCCCAAATCATGATGCTTCCTCCACCATACTTCACCACAGGCATGGTGTATTCCTATGCCCTATATATTCTGCTGAGCTCATGTAGTGCTGAGGATGTCTAATTCAGATTTCAGTCAAACTGCACACAGCTCAAAAATACGCTAAATGCAGGAGTCTTATAATAGCTAAATAATGAAAACACCTATAATACTCCAGGTTTTCCTCCAGGGTTTTGTGCTGAGTGACATTGACATTATGCAACAATACCTAGTGTATTTGTCATGTTTGATTAGTGATTGTAGGGCAGCACAGTGTTGCAGTGGTTAGTACTTTCAATTGATTTGTCTTTGTGCGGTGAAAGGCAAAATATCAAATAAACACTAGTTTTTTGTTATTAGCAAAACACATTTCATATTGCCATTACTATACTGTGAAATGATGAGCATCATTGTTAGACATTTATCACAAGCTCTCATTTCCATTATTCATTCAGGGCCACTTGACAGGCCCTAACTAACCCAGAGAGACCGAAAATTATGTTTTCAGTAGAATATCTCTTCAATTGTTATTCTGTCTGTAATAACTATGTCAATGACTTTCCCCCTCAACGTGAGTGGGCCCCAATTATCCAACGATTTTAAGCACACTTGTCATCTGATAATTCTAGCCCTGTCCACAGAGAGTTCTCTGTGCATCATTTGTAGATGGTCTAGGTGTCAGTAATAGATAGCAATTTCATTTATTCCTGTGAGAGAAAAATCATGAAAACATGTGAGGAGATTTTTTGCAACTTTAAAGGCGTTTCCAGTATTAACAATTTTACAGCTTTGGTTTAATTTTCTTACTTTGGGTCATTGTTTTTGTGCTTATAAAGTATATGGGTAGCTCAGTGGGTAGAGCTGATTTAGAATTAATAAAGTATGTTATTATCATTACTATCTCACAGAGAGGAAATTTTTAGTCCATCTGAAATATAAATTATTGCATCTGATAACTACAATGCAGCCAATGCAACCCTATTTTCTACATGTGCATGGACTGCATCATCATTGTACATCTGACAGATAACAGCAGGGGGACAAACATACAGACTTAACAGCAGCAGGTCCAAAATTGATTCCTGTACTACATCAGATGCAAAATCTAAATACTTAGGCAATGTTCATATTTCATACTGATGTGGTTTTTGCCCTTAAGTGACTTTTTAAAATCAGATCTGGGTCTCTTTTGTATGTGGTCCTAGATCAGATTCATATCTGATTCATATCTCAGACAAAGCAACCACAGTCAGTCAGATAACCCCCCTGTTCATATGTGCATATCACCTGCAGTCATCAGTCAATGTTGGCATCTCACAGTTCAGTAAAAACAGAAAGGAAAGCAACAAGTCAGAAGTGAATAGAGGAGTGAGTAAGTTTTAAATGCATCCAGTATTTATGGAGAAATGCCTGTTGAAGCCAAACCGAAAGTAAGATATTGTAATTGAGCAGCTTTTGAGGATGCAGTTTGACTGTCAAATGATAACAAATAACATCGTTGTGGTTTTTGTAAGCACATGATTCACATTTCTTAGGTAAATAGTTACATATGTGACAAAATAGGAACTCAGTGACAAACACCAAAGTTTGATATATGTCACTTAGGAACATTAATGTGCTGTGCCAATATAAAAAATGGGATCTGATTCGAAAACTGGAGCATCAAGGCCTGCAATATGAACATTATTGCTGAAGGCATCCACACTAGAGGTCTTCACAGGTCCTAAAGAGAAACCTGACTTAACCTTTGCCTTGTTTTCTCAGTGATGATAACAAGTCATCAGCAGTTAACAAGGCACAGTTTCAGGTCCATTTGGGACCTGGACATATTGAGACACAGACTCTGTGTACCTATGATCCACACACACTGTTTTCTATTTTTGAAAAAAAAAATTTTTTTTTGTTGTCATAGTGTCAACAAAAAGACAATTTGCCGTTTTCAGTAGAATAATGCTTCCTGAAACCAAACTGCAAGATCAACAAGAACAATTAGAATTAAATATGTATTATGTACCAACATACTGTAAAATTCAATAAAATACAAAAGAACATCATAATATAATATAATAAAATATTTTGTGATGTGTTTTATATGGTGGTTGTACTGTAAAGTGTGGTAATAAGGTATTGTGATGTTGATTTTAATGTTTCACGGCACCATTTACTGACTATAAACTTTATTTCACATTAGCTGTACACTCTTATACATAATTGCAGTGTTATTGTAACCCATTTGAGTTGTTCTTAAAGTAACTAGCCGTGTTTATAAAAAGTCGGATTTTCACAGAGGACATTCCTGGCTGCAATTCAGCATTGCTTAAAAGCAGCCTGTAAATTAACAGTGGAGTGTGGCTAATATTTTATTAGCCTCAGTGCCCTGTTTTTCTAATTTCAATGAAAGGGGGGTTTATGTTTGCTGCCCTTCACCTTGTCTCCTGTCAGATGGAGAGGCTTGTTCAACGGAGTGTCCAAGTGATCAAATGTAGGAACTGCCTTTCCCCCATGTGCACTGCTAATGACATGAAAATAAACACAGGAAACGGCCAGTCCCAGCTCCCTGCAATTAGGTCACCGTCACGCACGCACACACACAAACGGACATTGTGCTGCTGACTACATCATGTTGTGTATAAGTACAGTAAAAGCTGCAGCTGTTACAAGCTGCGATGCCTAGAGAGAGAGAGAGAGACTTATGCTTGTAGTTTCACAGTGGTGTAGTATGTCATAAGATCTGTCAAAAACAAGCACAGATTGTACATTTTATGTGGAAAGCTGGAAGTGGTAAGACTGAAAAGGTGGGACTGATCAGCAGTAATAAACTGTGTGGGTTGTCTTTGTACCAGCTAAATCAGCTACAGAGATCATAAACCACCTCACAGAATCACTGAGATCCATCAGCCTCCAGACAAGCAAATCATGTTTCAGACCATGCTCCTGACAAATCTGTGCCCACACCGTAAAGCAGTTTCTATAATTAAATATTTATGACTCAGCTTCAATCATATATAAAGTTTTCAACATCCATAGTTGTTGCTGATTGAAAATTATTGGTTTTCACATTATCTTTATTAAAAATACAGGAGAAAATTATTGAACATTACAGTACAGCAGTAAGAAAAAGCAGCAAACCAGTTTATTCCACTCATCAGTTCCCTTACCTGTCCTAAAATCATCTGGGGTTGTGCTTCCAAAATGGATATCTATGAATATGTCATTTGAAACAAAAGCTGTAAAACAAGAAACATTTTATGGTGGATAGAGGAGGAGATGTCTCCCAAGATCTCTGCAATGGCTGTCGAGCAACATAACAATGGGACGTCTGTGAAGATTCGCAGTCATTGAGGTGAGGTTATCTGGATGTTGAGTCATGGCAACTGGCCTCCTTTCTTGTTCAGTTTGAGTATGTCACACACCCCCTTCCATTGTTCATCTAACAAGCATTGTCAGGGTAAGTGTGAAGTGAAACTAACCTGGGGAATAAACTGAAGGCTGCCTACCAACTTTCCTCAGATTGAAGAAGGCACTTAGATGAGCAGTGAAACCTGTGAAACAATGTTCACACAAGTGGAGCCATTATCTGTAAGTGGAAGAGGCATCACTCCACCATCAACCGGCCACACATTAGGAAAAATTGGTCAGAAGAGTAGCCCAAGATCTATAGCTCATAGATCTTGAATAGAGCCCCAGAACGTTTTCAGTGTTAACACTGCATTTGTAATTGTAATGTTACTGAAATACCTATTTTTTTTACACCTTATTTAACCTAAACCACAATGATATTTGCTAAACCTAACCAAGTTGCATTTGTGCCTTTAGCCAACATTAGAGTGCTATTTTAAAAGATGCACCAATGGTTCGTATCAGGGGGTAGGGGCTTACTACAAGGTCACTTAGGTTGAAGCAAGTAATTTATTGAGCAAATGTCATGTGACATTAGAGGATGTAACCAAATGCTCTGAGAAATTTGAGGCACATTTCATTTCCCATCTTTTTTTAAAACAGATTCATTGGCAATAATAAAATCCATAATTGAATCCCTTTATAATTTGTGGTATTGGCTTACATAAATAAAAGTTGATATTATATTTAGTTTGAATTCTAAAATAATGAAATATAATACTTTGAATAATCTAGCAACAATCAAGGTTAAACCTTCTTAGTATTTTTTATTACATCTTTAAAAATGCAAAACCTGCTGAGAAGAGACAAAATAATCTCTCATGTGTAACAACCATTTACACAAAAATGAAGCTGACAGAGAAGATGTTGACAGTCTGTGGACTGTAGTGACCAACATCTGGTCCAGAGCCTTCCCAGATATCAG
>JAUBNQ010000028.1:4297690-4314232 GCA_032353495.1 Ctenopoma kingsleyae
GGTTTGTAGTTGAGTGAATAGCTGCAAAAAGCATTAATACTGCTAAATGATGGCAGGATCACACAAAGAAAAAAACAAATCAAATAAATGAAAAGACAATGCAGAGCATCCGTGTTTATGTGAATCTGAATCATTCAAAAGGTCAAAATTACTGTAGGCAAACACAAAAAGTGAGTGATTTCAGCTCCCGGTTCAGGTTTTGGAGGCAGACACCATCTCTACTTTTAAATTTCTTTCTTTTTTTTTTTACAAAGCTTATAGTCAGAGCATGCTGTCCTTATAATTCCATGTGGCTGTATTGTTTTGTTCTGAAAGGCCTTATAGAACATGCATGCACTCTAAGCTTCCAATGTAAAATGCCTTGATATGACTTACGTTGTGCTACATATAGAATCTGAATTGAATAGAAATTTTGACACAGTCTCAGTCCTGCACCACACTTGTAGGAAAGGTCTTGTCTGTGATGTTCACTGACTAGAGGTCATACTCAACTTCTTTTTAAGTCTCCATTACAGAAGTAAAATGAGCTTACAGACACCCTGAGCAGCAAACTCACCCTCGCCCAGCATGTCTTGTTCTCTCTGTCACTGAACACTGAGCTCCTCATTTAGATCAACACGTCGACCATTTAACAGAATCAAAAAGTGCCAGCTCTGTCTCAGACAGGCCGGCTAATTGGGCTGCTGTTAAAACCAGGCCAGTGCTGCTGCCGGAGCAGCAGAGAGAGAAAATGTGGAGCAGAGAGAGAAACATGAAAAGACTGAGCGACAGACAAAAAGAGAGGGTCATCCACTAATAAACAGGCAACTTGCAAAGCAGCACGTACATCTTGAGAAAGAATGCTTGTATGCGAGCTACTGAATATGTGCATTAAAGAGAGAGTCATTCAGGGTAAGAGAGAGAGAGAGCTGAACAAAGTGTGGGAATGTGAGACAAAGACAGCGGCAGAGGAGAAAATCTTCATGACATAAAACAGAAAGCTTGATCAATGGATCCCTCAGTCACCTCGTTAATAAAGACCAGTGCTTTTATTAGATGCAGAGCTTTGCAATATTTATACCATGAATATTTCAGAGTCCCCGGCAGGAGCCCAGACACAGAGCGCAGCCTTTCTGCAGCGAAGACAGAGTCGCAGCTTTCCTTTCCACCCAGGCGGCCAAAGGAAAAGCATTAAGGCCCTTCATCATACATTTTTCTTTCAGTGTAGCGCATGAAAAAGTTTAAAAAAGTCTAAGAGTTTCTTCTTAACTAGACTCAGTTGTTACCATGCCAAGGTTTAGGAAGCGGGATATGTGAAGAAGGAATACGAGCGCATTTAAACTTTATCAAATAAATGAAAATGAACTCAAAGTACCCGTTTATACAGACAGTATCAGCTTTGATGATGATCTGTGGTTTTTCTGTCTTACAGAGGCTGATCAGCGTATCAACCTTGTAAGGTCAGTCTGAGCCGCTGACGCCCACTCTGCTGGGGTTGAAACCTGGGCGGGAAAGTTGTGGAATATGATATAAAAAAGTGTAAAAGTCCAAAGATTTGGATTTTCCCTCAAACAGACTTAGGGAAACTTATCCTAACTCAACATTCCCAGCATGATCTGAAATGGATTTGGCTGAGAGGACACTAGGAGAGCGAGAACACCGGCACTGACAGGAGCATAATGTAGGGCTGATTAACTGCACAGGTGATGTCCTCCATGTGTCACAGATGCTGTATGTTACTACGTCTGATCGAGTAAGAAAATGTAAAGGCCTCTGCAGAGAAGTGACTTGGAGGATTAGTCAGACAACCTCATGTAAAGCTGCCTACACATTTACATAGAAAAATACAACAGAGGCCCAAGCTTCTTGTCAGTGTCTATTGTCCAGTCTAAAGACAGTGATTGTTGATTTATTCTTACAACTGTCAATCACATTCTGCCCAACATCATCCTGGTGGTTCCTAGACAACAGAAACAAGACAAGAACACCCTCATTTCCTCCAGCAGGACAGGTGTTGATCTGCACTTTGCTCTTGGTACAAGGCTTGTTTAGTTCAGCTTTAGATGTTGACATCAACTTTTTGCAAGACTTTTTGAGGTAACATCATTTCTCTCCTCCTCTTCTGAACCTTTGACAAATTTCTTACAAACTGAACTGTACTTTTATGTAAGTCAGATGTACACAAAACTGTGTTTAGGTCAGAAAAGCTAGCTTTATGCACATCTACTAACCCTGACCAAGGAGATTAATATGCTATAGATGATTCCTGTTATTGACAGTGTTATTAGTATTGAACAAGGTGTTTTCTTTTATTTCAGTTTGGTACTTCTCCTAAGAGAAGTGTGATTGTGTAGTCTAGTTTTCTCCTTTAATAACTTTCCTTTTCTTTTAAACAACGTTTGCATTTGAACAGGTCGTTATCTGGTGATTTTGTGTCAGTGCTTTGCTGGCTGCAGCAAGTGTTTGCACTGACTTGACTATACCAAGCATATTCTGATTCTGATTGAATGGTAGCTAGGAAACATGCTGTATACAATACATGCGGGTGTCTGCAAACAAGTTCAACAGAAGTCAATTAAAACTTTCTGCCACTAGTCTTTGCCTTTGTTCGGCTTTGTTCGGTCTAATACCTTACTGCACCCTTGCTGTTAATAGTATTGGCATCTCTGATGATCACTTTGGTAGAGGAATAAATTCTTTAATCACATTAACAAAGATAAGTGTATTACAGTGTACTTGAGATAGCCCATAAATGTAAGACCTCTGTCCATTTATCTATTCACACACTGCATACTTAATATTAAAACTCACAGCACTAAACTTTAGCTCAAAAGTGCTGATTTTGATGAATCCTTACTTGGGTTATTGCAGATAGATTCTTTAAAATTGTGTCAAGTGAGCATACAGACGTTGCATATACTTTCGAGCATCGCTGCAGGAGTCATTAGTGCCTAGTCCTTTTTTTTAGCTGTGCTTTCATCTCTTCCAGAAAAATAACACTTTCAACAGTTTTCTTCAAACTGCTTTCTGTCATTGTTGCTGCTGTAGCATTGAAACAATAAGAAAACAATGAGAAAAATTGTGCATGAAATCCTAACAAATATAGACCTTTTAGTTTTTATGCTATTTTGTTGCTTTTAACCAAAACAAGCCTCAGCTGACATTGTGTACAAACCTAATATGGTGATATTCCTAGTTACTGATACAGTAGCATGTAGCTTTGCACTCACAAAAGAGTGGCAGTAATGGACCACTGGTCAGTGGGAGACCTCCTAGACCTTTAACACTAACTGGTAGAGACCAGGGGATGGGCTAGAGAAAACAAGTGATATTTATACATCACAGGTAAACACCATATTCCTAATGATACAGTAATGTAAAAATGTTGGATATTGCAGCTTTGTTATTGGAATACAGTCAGTCTTACCTGATCCAATGAACACGGGCTAATGTTGACATTTAATAACTATAACTATCAGCAAATAAATGTCACCCAACTTCAACATTATGGATCAGATACAATGTCGTGCATCACTACACCATATGTTTATTATATGACTGACTAACATGTGAAGCCATGTTATGCATTTACCTGCAGATAAACCTGTAAAAAAAATGTTTCTATCACAAATACATTTTTGTGAGGAATGTGATTGCAACCAGATTATGATTTCTATTAACATAATAAGAATATGTTCACTGTTAACATAAATGACAATTCAAAAATACATTGACATAAAATTTCCTTTGTTTCCACACAAAGGATTTTAATGTTATTTGTATCTGCAAAAATATTTGATGTACAACATTCACTTTTTTCATTCATAAATCCATTGCATCAGCAGATAATAAATATATGTTTACTTAAGAAACATGCATTGTAATGTTTAGTTATGCAAGAATGCAATTATTTTCACGCCCACCTCCCCGCAAAAAAAACCAAAACACTAATAATGCTGGAGTCACATATCTGGATTCTGATGCATGTTTATATGTTGGGTATTTGTGACGTGACATTTACATTAATTGTGAATACATTATGTTCACAGAAAATGTAAACCTGCTGCAATTACGTTCTCCACAAAAACGTATTTGTGATTGCAGTTCAGTTGTATATGATGTTTTAGGAGACAGAGTTGGTAAGTGACGCTGAATGAATGAACGTATTATAGGCAGAGGTGGCCATAGTACACAAAATCAATACTCCAGATGCAAGTGCTTCTTTCTATGTGTTCAACTACAAGTACCACTTCAAATGCTTTACTCAAGTTCAAGTACTCCACTAAGAAAACACTGTATTTTATACACAATTTAGTCAAAGTCTAAGTCACTATTCCACATGCTTCTAAATAATCTAACATGTCCAGGCTGTGTTAAGTTCAATATGTTTACAGATTCAAGGAGAGAATCACTCATCCATCAAAAACATATTTCTATTTAATTTCTTTTCAGAAAATGACTCATTAGAAGCACTTAATTACTGTCTGGTTATTTTTCTTATTAAGACTCTGAATCTGTAAAATAAATAAAACTGTCAAATAAAAAGGTAAATAAAAAGTACAGTATTTCTCCTTGAACTGTAGTGGAGTAAAAGTAGCATTAAATGAAAATAGTTCAGTAAAGTACCTCAAAACTGTACTTAAAGCTACTTTGTGCAACTTTTGAGAATCAAGTTAACTGTAGCAAGAACCTTGAAATCAGTCCATCCACACACATCAGCGGTCGTCTACACACCTCAGGTGAGTGGTTCAATTCCCTGTTCCTCCAGGCTACTTGTCGAGGTGTCCTTGGACAAGACATCATCTGCTGAAGCTCTCCAACGACAAAGTATTATTATTATTATTGTTAGTCCTTCTCTGACTGGTTAGAAGAGAAGCACATCACACTACTGCCTGTTCTGTTCTGTCTGTGTCACTAAAAACATATTCAAAAAGGTTGCATATCGTCACATTAAGTGCATTTCTGGAGTAAATGTACTCATAGCTACTTGCTACCTCTTCTACTAGAAGTATAAAGATTAACCAAACTCATTCACAAGGTAGGGATTTAATAATCATACACAGCCACAGGTCCTATCAAAACTCCAGATTAAATGTTTTTTAAGAATGGATTCTGTTTTTTTCCAAATGTATCCATCAAACTCAATATACTTTGCAGTCCTATGATTTTATTGCCTCTGGAGGAGATCAGGTGGGGGAGCTAAGATTCCCCAGGCTAACCTGTAGTTTGAATGCTTGAGGCAGAAAACACAGCAAGGATGTATAGTGAAGGTGAAGGGCTCTGAGGAGCGTAGTGGAGGAAGGAATGGGAAGGGTGGTTGGATCAGAGCGCTCTCCCTTCACGTCTCATGCTATTAGCTTGATGTTGTGAACTTGCTTTTTATAGCTTTAAGAAATAAGAATTTAATTACAAATGTATTACAAGAGGTGCACTCATATTCTCTAAACATGCGATTCCCTTGCTGTGTACTTCACACTCAAGCTGCAGCATTCTGTTTTGACTTGTCTAATGTAAATGTTACCAGGTCTGACATGGTGGAAATACTGTGAGAAGTATTATGGAGAAACTTGTGAGGTGCATGTATGAAGAGGTCTTCTGTTTTGTACTTTTGGAGATCTTAAGAGTAGATCTGTGTTGCACTTATCAAATTGAGGACATGTGTGAAGATGTAATTGCTTCATTAATTCATTAATCATCATCTCTCCTCCCTTTTCGGGGAGAAGATAGAGATTGAGTGTGGGAGAGTCTCAGTGCTTGCACTTTCTTTCTAATGGATTGGACCTTTTGAGATCAAACTACTTACATCACTGCCACAGTCAGCAGATTTACATATCACTGAGTATTTAAGACAAGTCCATTATTACTACCGTCAGCCACCAATAAAATTGAAGTTTTAGTTGTTAAAGTAAGGTCAGTAGCTACTGTTTAAAAGATGATGATGCAGAGAAATCTAATTGATTTGTATGTATGTTTTTAATCAGCTTCTATGAATGATTCTCACGATTTCCCCCATTTTCTCCCTAGAAAGTAAAAAAGCCTTAAAGATAATCTTCAGAAAAGTAGGCTGAGACAAAGTTTCTTATCTCACTCTTTATGCTGCATAGCCAAAAGCTTTTGGAGGCTTTTGCCGTAAATGGACTGTGGCGAGGGTGAGAGCGCTTACAGGTCCCACGGACAATCTCTGGCCGCTCCTTCACCCCCTCCTCATCAGTATTCACCTCCCCTCCTCTCCACTCTCTCTTACACTCCCCTCATTCTCTGTGGACCTTAAGAACGACCTGCAAGGCTGACCGCTTCACTTAGCGCAGAGTCCTCGGAGGACCAACTGCTGTTTAAGGCCCAAATGGACGTATGTAACAGTCTCTCCAACTTAGTTCCCTCTTTATTTCCTTCCCTCCCAATTTCTTTTCATTAATCTCATCCTTCACTTTCTCTATACACCCCCACCCTTCCCTTTTTTTCTCTCACCTCTTCCACTCCCCTCTCCTTTCCCTGCAGACCATTTCAGGCCTGTTTAGGTATGCATCATCAAGTGCACATTTAGAGATGTCAGAAAATTGATTGTTCCTCCCTCGCCTTCATCTTCACCTTCTGCTCTTTGGCTTGTACTCACATCTCTCTTCCTTTCTCTCTCTATCTCTCTTTCTCTGCTCTTCCAAATTCAGACTCCTCTAGTTTTTTTTTTCATTCATCTCTCTCGGTTCCCAGAATCCCCTGGGGCGTGACAGTCACTGGTGACATCTGTGACACACTCCACGGTCGTCATTCCCTGAGAAATGAGCTGAAGTGTGTGTTATTTTCGGTTGGTGCTTTATATGTGTGAGTGTGAGTGTTAATCTGAGACATTTGTGCAGTTGTGTGCACGTCCGTGAGCAATAAATTAAGTGTATTTTTGTAATGTCCTTGTGCAAAATGCATGTACATGTATTTGTTTATACACCATGCCTGTGCACATCCATCACACTCTACATGTGTATTAATGTGTGTGTGGTCTCTATATGTGTGTTTCGTGTGCTGTACCTACAGTATGTGGTGGATAGCTACTTCTTGTGTGTGTTGCCTTACACTACGTGCCTTTGGCAACTTTCTAAAGGGTTAACTAAGGTTTAAAGGAAAATAATAAATCAAAGCAATGTGCTTTTGCAGAGGATGGACAAAGAGTTTGTTCTGTGACTTCTGCTGTTTGAACAGGTTAAAGCACAGGGCCAGGTTGATAGTCTGAGCAGAAGATCTGAACCTTCAAATGATTGTGCACTCACTTCCAAAATGCAGATGTCCATTTTTATTTCATCACCTTTGAGTACAGCACACTTACATGTAATTCTCAATTTACGGGGAGGAATAAATTTCCATTATCTCCAACCCTTAGCCTCTTCCTCATTTAGTGTAATTGCTATGTGCAGGAGATGAAGGCATAATTGGTTATAAGAAACAAAAAGGAAAGAGATACTGTACAAATTGAGCATCTTACCAAATAACAACCATGTGCAGGTACATGTGCTCTTTTGTGAATCTGAAATCTAGCTTGTTTGTGATAAGAATCATGTTAATTATTGTCATTGTAAGACATATAACAACATACTGTATAATTTTCTTTTGAACATCAACTGTATTGGTTATGGTAACATATTATTTCCAAACTGGAAAAGAAAATCAAGAAAGAATCAGCTGGGTCAACAAACACAAGCAATCTGATGAATGGAACATGTTTTACATTGTTTGTCCTAAACTGCTCTAGTCCACTTTATTTACGGGAAAAGTTCAATATGATCACGCCTGAAAAACTGGGAAGTTTGTCTATGTACTGTATTAGAAGTTTACAACAAACAGTGGGCAATACTTTTACTACACTTTGTGTCTGTGGCACATCTTTGTCGACATTTTTCATAACCTTATATCATCACCATCACTATCACACAATCTGACTGCAAACGGCAGCCTCACTTTCACACACAGTCACTTAAAATGTATTTACTGGATCACTGAATCACAGCTGTGAAATCGCAAAAAATGAGAGCAGCAAAATGTTGTTGGATGGAAATATAATGAGGCCCTATCTTCAAAGGGAGGTCCACTGATTTTACACTTTAAAGTCGGTACAGGTTTTCCAGAATACTACTGCATAGGTGATCAAAGTTGTGTAAAGCTTTTTGTTGCTCCAGAAGAGCTGAGCTAAATCTGACAAATTGACTCAAGTGATGTCACCTGAGTCAGCACCAGTTAGATCTGAGGACAATCTGGAAAAAAAAAACATGATGCTGGTGTTGAGTTAGAAAGAACTGAGCAAACCATGAAAGCTGAGGCAGAAGGCTACATGGCTGTAAGCAGTGCTGGCTCTCGGCATAGGTGAACTAGGCAGTCTCCTAGGGTACCACTTGCTGGAGGGGGCGCAGCTGCAAGACCTCAAAGAAAAGTCGCTTGAAAATATCGTCATTCGCAGGTTTTTGAGCTTGTTTTCTAAAGTGTAGGGCTTTATTCTCTGTATGAACCCCTCATGATTCTCTCCACAATAAAGTGAAATGTGATAGTTCGTCCTTTTATCCATCCATCCACAGCCCCGTTTCCTCAGTTACTGCACCCCCCTCTGCCCGCGCGCTGCAGCAGAACCAACTGCTTTGCTCCTTTTTATAAACTATCTATCATAAGACCAACAGTGTTAAAGTAATGTAGTCTTTTAACATGCATTCTTTGTTCTTGTTTGCTAAGTCCAAACATTACTAGAAAATGTCCTCCATCTGCCTTTTCAGGGATGTTTTCACATCTGACATCGAAATGAACTTGGCGACTGTATTATAGCTGCAGATTGGAATGACAGCCAAAATTACTAAAATAAGACTCTATTATCAAAGAGCAAAATCATCCTTTAAGGTAACAGGAAAAAATATAACACTTCTATTATTATTATAGAACTTTTCAAACTGTCACAGACAGTAATCTATTTTACCTTGAAGAGCAATGATTTGGCTGCAGGGCTTACATGAATTTTTAATAGTTGTTGGGGAGGTCAAGGGAAACTTCAAGTCAGAATAAACAACTGCACTGTGTGAAAGCTTTACCCAAACACATCCACAGAGGGAAAACAGAGAACTGAGAAGCTCAAAGGGAAAAAGCAAAAGCCCACAGAGACCAAACATGCAATTCAGCCCCAGTAAGCATCAGCTTGACTCGACTGATGGCCATTTCTCATAAACAGGTATGGAGTGTGTCCACTAAAATGGCTCAATGATAGATATTGAGGTGCTGCAACCACAAAGAAGGTGATAAGAAGTTTATACAGATTGTTCATTTCATGTCACTGTGAAACAGCTGCTTTCCTGTCTCTTTACAGTACATTACATATTTTGACAATGAATACAATATCTTTGTAATATCCTTATATAATAAGCTATGATGTGAACATTAGTGCAATACATTTACTATAATACATGTTTTCATGTATTTCATAATATTTTTCCTTTTTTTTACAGCCATCGCCGAATCCAACTTAATGGTTGATAAAATCAACTGACATCACAATAACTTTGTTTGCTGACATTTCTGGATTTGAAAATTCACTATTAGATCTATTAGTCTATTTTGTTACCAACAAAGAGTGTTCAGTGCATTGTAAAATGAATATTATACGATTTTCAGCAAAATTTTATCCAGTATATTTATTCAAAAGTGTTCAAGAGGCTACTTACTGTCAGAAACAAAACAGTGCTGCAGCACTGCGGTTAATTATTGCAATTCAGTACTTTCATTCCTGAATGATCAGTGCATAACGAAGCTTGCAAAACCATTCTCTCAAAGAGTTGCTGCATCATCGTGTGAAGAGTGTATAGTGAAGAGCTGTTTGTCAGAAAGAATACTAAACAGGACTTATTTGTGTTGGTGAGAAATTCTGTGTCTTTTGGCAGTGACTGCTGAAGAGGAAAGTGTGACGGACACACACCTCCTCTGGAAGGCAAGCTGTGATGTGTGACTATGTGCCTCCTGCCCATTTTGTTGGACTTTTCGCAAACACATACACACAAACCTATGTGTAAATACCAACACACACACACACACACACACACACTGTATCTCTTCTCACAATGTACTGTACAGTACATTCTTAAAAAGTCATTAAAGTCAAATAATTAAGCATTCAGTTTGAAAGTGCACCACTACTCACCAATAAGTGCAAAAATACAAAATATTAGATTGAGCTAATGTAGTGTACAAATGCACAAATTTACATGAGGGACTGTTTCCAATTCAGCCCCACTGACCCATATGGTACTTCAGGTGTCAGTTCTTGCATCTATTGCATTTTATTCTGCATAACAGATTATATTTTGGTAGTCAAACATCAGGTTCACTGTGACTTTGTGTCCAACATCTAAGTATAGAGGTTGTTATTATCAGGTGATGTATATTATTAATCAATTTGCTTTTATGCTTATTTGAAGCACCTTGAATTGCCATTGTGCATGAAAACATGCTATACAAAATACCATTTATATGAATCCAAACTATACTTTTACTTTGTCACCATAGTAAATAGGAACTCAGAATGTGGGAACCAAGAATAGAAAGAAACTGGCTACAAAATGGATATACTGTGTATGTAGGCAGTATATTTATTGGAAGGCCACATAAACAAATGTCAAATATGCTGCATATGCAGACCTGGCAGAAGGTTCTCTAAACAGTCTCTGACACCTCACACCCAATTTACCCTAAATACGAATACTTTATTCAGGCAGTTGTTAAAGAGCACTCCACCTCGCCAAGAACCTTTTGAGGTGTTTATTCCATTCTCTCCTCTTGAGCTATTGATTTGATACTTGACTTACATGTTCTTAACTAAGTTCACTAATGTTAGTGCCTATTAAACTGACATCAGACTACGTGACGTGTCAGTGGACAATAACATATGAAGGTATAGTCTGTGGTCTGTCATGAAATGCCAAACCCAAGTGCACACAAGAGACTTCAGTGTTACAAAACATGACTGAACAAAGGGGAAAATAAAGCTAAACTTAAAAACACTCTTGTGATTTGATGGTGCTAAGCAGAAGGCAGAAAGTCCAATATGAGGAACCATGGAGGTGGCAAGAAAGGAGGCTGAAGATCTTCAGGTGGGCAGCCACGAGGCAGCAGGAGTGGGTTACATCGAGGCTCAGAACATAAAAAGAACTGGCAAGCTTTGCCCCCAGAACTGGCAGGGTCACATGAGGCATCTGAATCCAGACTCCTTATTGTGGCTGACTTTAATAAGGCCTAATAAGACCCAAACTTGTCAAGAAGAAAAGAAATGCTAGGAATTGTTAAGTGCTGGACAATTTATTTTTTTTTTTGGTATGAAGTTCCGGTCAAGAGAGAGGTGCACTGATGGTCTGCACAGTCAGAAGCCACACTGCAGGACGTGCTCGAAGACATGGACTGGGACATGTTCCGGGCCTGCGCGGATGACATCAACGAGTTTGAGGATATAGCAATTAGCTTCATTAGCATGCTTGCAGATTGATCCGTGCTGCTTATAACGCTGGTCTCATCACTGTCCTACAAAGTGGCATCTAGTGAGAGACATGAAGCGCTGGTACCAGGAGCATGTAGAGTCTCACTTCAAGGCCGATTCACGGAGCATGTGGCACAGACTGCGCACCATAACAGACTACGAAGTTAAAGACACAGCGATGGTCAACGCAGACTCTTTTGCTTAATGGGTCCCTGGTGCAGTCCGTGGTCCATTGTTCCCATCCTCAAGAACAACAAGCCCTCATGCCTGAATGACTACCAGCATGTTGATTTAACATCGGTAGTTATGAAGGTGTTTGAGAGGCTGCTGAAGCACATCATCTCCTCCTCCATCCTCAGCAACACGAAGGATGCCATTTCATACGTTCTACACTCCACACTCAGCCACATGGACAAGAAACTCGGGAACTATGTGAGATTGCTGTTTGTTGACTACAGTCTAGCTTTCAACACAATAGTGCTCAGTAGACTGAATGAATCTAGGACTGAACAGCTGTCTATGTATGCAGGTGTTGGACTTTCTCACCAGCAGAAATCACCATCAACACAGGCGCTCCACAAGGGTGCGTACTCAGTCCTCTGCTGTACTCCCTCTACACTCATTACTGTGTGGCCACTCATAACTCCAACAACGCTGTTAAGTTTGCGGATGACACGGTGGTGCTGGGGTTCATCTCGAACAACGATGAGACAGCCTACATAGAAGAAGTAGAGAACCTGGCGTCATGGTGTCAGGATAACCACCTCCTGCTGAATGTCAGCAAGACTAAGGAGCTGTTGGTGGACTTCAGCAGGAGACAGCAGCATGACTGTAAGCCCCTAAAGGTCAGCGGGACACCATTGGAGAGGGCGAGCAGTTTCAAGTGCCTGTGCATCCACATCTCAGAGGACCTGTCATGGTCTGAACACACCCAGGTTCAGACCAAAAGGGCGAAACAGCATCTGTACCATCTGACAATTGAGGAAGTTTGGGGTCTCCTCAGAGATCCTAAAGACTTTCTACTCTGGCACTGTGGAAAGCATCTTAACACAGAACATTACCTCACAGCTGTGTTCAGGATCGCAAAGCCTTACAGAGAGTGATCCATGCAGTGGAACTCTGCTGCAGGTCGGCTCTCCAATTTCTGCACGACAATTACAACAAGAGAGGTAGGACCAGAGCGACCAGGATAATCAAGGATTCATCCCACCCCAATAACAGCCTGTTTCAGCGTCTGAAATCAGGGAAGAGACTCAGAAGCATCATGACCAGGACTGACTCAAGAGGAGCTTCTATCCTCAGGCTTTTGAACCAGGACTTGCCACCACATCTCACACTCTGACCTAACATACACTATTGGTCCCGTTCTCCTCACCACATCTGAAACAACTAACACAAGTTTGAACAGGCTATAAAAAGGAAGGGCTCAGGATACATTTCACTGTACACTGTATAACTATGTATGTGACAATTCTATTCATCTGGTTTTAGCTAACGACTGGATCTGATTCAAACAACCTATGGCTCTTTGACTTTTTATTAAATTGTGGTTTATCTTCTGGCGTATTTGACTTCTACAATTTAAACCTTAAAACGAAACACATTTTAATCTTAAATCACTTACACCCCCCCACACACACTTGTCTACTGGGTCCTAGTGTGGCCAGATCTTACTGTGAACAGTGTAACAAAATGGCAACAACAGTATACTAAAACACAGAAAAGAACTAGATTGATAGGAGGACAAAACTACTACTGCAACAACCAACAGCAAAACCACTAGCAAGAAATTAACAGGAGCATGAGACTAGGAACAAACTAAAAAGAAGCAAACCAGAAATACAAAATGCAGTTTGTGAACTAAAACTCACAAAACAAGAAGAGGAGAATCAAAATCCTAAATAATGTAAAGTCAGGGAACCAGACATAGAGCAAAGCAACATGGGTAGAACAGCAGAGGAGACAACAAAAGATCTGACAATGTATGGCTGTGGGAGAAGGGTATATACACTACCAAAAGTTTGGACACACATAGAAATCGAAAAAAATATATAGTAGAAATAGAAAAAAAGGCTATCATATCAGAAATACAGTGTAGACATTGTTAATATTGTAAATGATTAATCCATTAGAACATTATATTTGCTAATGGAAGTTTATTAAAGAGGATCACTGATCATTAAAAAATGCAATGATGGTAAGACAACTGAAGACATGTATCTTTTCATGAAAAACATGGTAAATCCTGTGTGTCCAAACTTTTGACTGGTAGTGTATGTAGTGAGGCTGCAACCAGTCAGGCCATTGGCTACAGCTGAGCATGGCAGTGGTGCGTGTGTGTGTGTGTGTGTGTGTGTGTGTGTGTGTATGGAAGAGAACCAGGGCATGGTTGAGCAGTGACATAGTCAGGTATGTATGGGCACAGAAAAACAATAACATGAAGAGACTAAGAAACAAGGAAAACTTAAAGTAAAACAAACTAACTGATCTTTGAGCCTTCACTTGTCTTAAATCCTGTGTTGTCTAGTTGATGTATTTGCTGGCCATTAGTGTAAAAATGTAATACATGGGTATAGTAAACACTTTAATTTATGTTCTCCAGAAGCAGCATCTTATTTTTGTCCCAGTCAAAACTCTGACGTTAGTTCAGAGTTCAGTTGCAGTGTTCATCAAACTAATCAGAGATTGCATATAACCCCTGTTTTAGCTTTTCTGCATGGGTTGTCCTTTAAATTCAAACAGCAATTTGGGATTTCTTTAATCACCTAGAAAGTCTTAATATGACATGGCACATTCCTATATCCATGACTTGTGAAATCCTTATTCCGTGACTTTGTATCTTAAAATGTTAAACAGGCTAAAACCTGTTATCTTCCAGCTCAGCCCAAACTGGTTAGAAAAAGGGGCTTAAAACATACACTATCTGTTCTCACTTGTGTTTCCAATTACTGTTGCTTTTTATAAGTTAATAAGGTGTCTTCCTTCCAGTCAGTTCTGTCTTTATGATGTGGTATTTTTAATTGCCTTTTATTGTTATAGTGTTTATGCAGGACTCATCATGTCATGTCTCTCTCATAAACATGTCAACACTGTTTTAGCTAGTCTCTCAGCCATACAGGCGATAAAAATACAGACTAGGGCAGTCTATACCTGGAACCTTGCTTTTTTATAGTATCTGTGAGACTGCTAATGCCTGAACTTCTGACAGATTACACAGTGAAAAAGCATGTTTATTTTCCTCTAGAAAGTTTTGTCATAGTGAAACTGCTTCTGCAACAACAAACCCCACAAAAACCTGCTAAAATGCATATTAATGAGAATAATGATATGGACAACATGAGCACATTCATGCATTGTGGAATCACTTCAATGCTTCTCATACACAAGCAGTGCGATATTGATGAATTATACAATACCTCGAAGGCAGTCGCTGGAGTGGAAATCTCTGCTACAGCCGAAAAAGCCTCTTAAACTTGCTGCCTGCATTGTAGTTTATACAGTTTGCTATTTCATGTTTGATTTTCAAAATAAAGTGGCACATTGAGGAAATGCCAGTTAATAGCCAGCTTGAAGACCTTGGATGTAGGATTGATCTGTCAACACAAATGTTCTATACAGTTGTTTCAGTAAAGTAACTGTTGCATGGTGAAAAGATTACTGCAGAATCTTTACTTACTATAATAATGTTTTTATGTTTTTTTTGTTTATTATTTGTCAGAAATGTCATACTATTTCCATTGCAACCCACAACATAAAATCACTTCCACAGAACAAAGAACATGCAAATATTGTTGGTATTTTTGGAGTTAAAACAAATTCTCATATACAATATGTCATGAAAGTGCTCTGCCTATTTAATGACTGCCCTGTGTAAAATGTATGGCTAGTGGAAGAAGAATGGACTTTATCTTCTTGGAAATATGAACATTCTTAAAAATGTTATTGCCATTTGTCTATTAAAGTTATAGTGACAAGGTCTGTTCTAGTTGTGCTTCGTCCTCTCTCCGTCTCTCTCTCTCTCTCTGTATCTTTCTGCAGGTATCCTCGACCTTGGAGCTGTAGTTACTGGTCCTACCAACCTGGCTGCTGCTCCTTGTTATTTTGATCTCTGTTGCCTGTTGTTATTGTCTCTCTCCTCTTTCCACTCATCCCAACCAGTTGAGGCAGATGACCGCCCACCCTGAGCCTCGTTCCACTGGAGGTTTCTTCCGTTAAAGGGAGTTTTTCCTCTCCACTGTTGCCTAGGGTTTTCTACAAATATTCTGTATATATACACTACCGGTCAAAAGTTTTAGCACACCCCAAATTTTTCCATTTTTATTGAAACTTATGCAGTTTAATGCCTCATTGGACTCTGAAATGAAAGCATAGTACAAATAAGCAATTGGAGTTAAAAAAGAAATCATGAAATAAATTTATAGACCAAAATGTATTCTAAACTCTTGTTTCATCAAAGTAGCCACCTTTGGCAGATATAACAGCTGAACACACTTGTGTCATTCTTTCTACAATAGAAATCAAATATTCTTCAGAAAGTTCTTCCCATATATGTTGCAGAAGTTCCCATAAATGAGTGGAACTTGTAGGTTGCTTTGCTTTCACTCTTCTGTCTAGTTCATCCCAAACCAGCTTGATGGGGTTTAAGTCTGGAGACTGTGCTGGCCACTCCATGTTTTCAACCTTACCATCTTGTTTTTTTTCCTGAGGTAGTTCTGGCATAGCTTGGACTTATGTTTTGGGTCATCATCTTGCTGTGGGATGAACCCCTGACCAACTAGGTGCATACCAGAGGGTATTGCATGGCGCTGCAGAATGCTGTGGTAGCCGCTTTGGTTCAGGGTGCCTCTCACTCTGTACAAGTCACTGACCCTGGAGTCAGCAAAACAGCCCCAGACCATCACACTTCCTCCTCCATGTTTGACAGTTGATGCTACACACTGTGCAACCATCCTTTCGCCTACTCGACAGCGTACAAAGATCCTGCATGATGAAGTGACGATCTCTAGTTTGGATTCATCAGTTCATAATACCTTCCTCCAGTCCTCAGTAGTCCAATGGCGGTGTTTCATGGCCCAGAC
>JAUBNQ010000028.1:4387432-4401371 GCA_032353495.1 Ctenopoma kingsleyae
TGAAAAAATGACCACATAACAAAAAGGTTAGTGCTTATTGATAACACTATATTTTTATTTTGTTTGTTTTGTTTACTTTATATATGTAGAAAAAAATATTTCTTCTGGAAATAATTAAAATATTCTTTTTCACTTACTTATTTTCTAAAGCCATTCAAAATCATTCTAAAACAACTATCCACTGTATTTTATGTAGTGTTGAGGTCACTCGGGTTCATATTTTTACATATCATCTTCTATTTGAAGTGTGTGAGTAGCAGCATTGCACCGTAATCAAATTCAAAAGAAGTTACGTTTGCTGCAGACGGCCATTTATCTCAGGGTCAGAGACCTTCAAAAGACAACTGTGATTTGGCAGTGGTGCGAGCAAACCCATCCTTCACATCTGCCTGGACTGGCAAGAGCTTACACAACTGCTCAAGTATAAAAAGTACACATCACAAACATTCACTAAGACCACAGAGGAAAGCTCAGCTTTCCGTGCAGAAAAACATTACTGGGCACGGAAGAGAGCGGCTCAGTAATGGTTCTTACAGGGTGCAGCAGGTTTAATCCATCTCTTACTGCAGTTGTGTTTATTTCCTTTAGGTTTGTCACTGAAGGCACATACAGCAGCTAGAGTGATGGAAGAGAGGAAATGAGTTGAAAAACAGGCTGTGTACTCACACACACAGACACACACACACAAACAGATTTTTACTGGCAAGCAACCACCATCTTCCCCCATCATAAGCCACTATACCTCTGAATTAGCAAAGCGGAAGGGAAGGGTTATTACAGGCTTTCTAGCAATATGCCATTTAAATCAAATCACTACATTGGACTTTTAAACATTTCACCCACCTGTTGCAGTGACTGTAAAATTACACAACAGGTTGAGAAAACAGGTGCTGCTGACAGGAGACCCTCTCAATTTCATGTCATGCAAAATGCAACATGTTTTGTTTTTAATAATACACTGTAATTGTTATAATATAATTTAAAACAAAAAATAAACTCATAATAAACATGAGCGTACAGATTTTTTTTAATCTGATGTCAGTGGTAATTTGCGCTTACTGCACAAGTAGTGTGAATACACCACTATGCTATAGGCAAGTGCTAAATATGATAAACTGCCTCAAGAAATGTCACTCGAGCTGTATTGCGAGTGATGTAGTCACTAGGTTTCGATAAGGAAGAAGAATGTGTGGAATAAAAAAAGACAAAAATGCTGCATTTTCTCAAACCCTTCTAAAAGAGCGTAAAGTTAATTGATAGGAAAATGAGGCAGCCATGGTTGAAGCAAGTATTTTACATGTCACCAGGGTTTTCTATATTTGATTTTAAATACTCGAATAAGAATCTCAATGTTAACAATAGGTTAAAGATGAAAATACAAAAAAGTCAAACACGTGAACACAGAAACACAGCAGCCTCCTGGACAATATCAAAAATACTACAGGACCCTCTGTCAGTCTGGAATGTCAATTTGGCATTAAAACTACAGTACCCACGACCTTGTACATACTGTACAATATGTGTCCACATGCTTGCAAGTTGACACACATCTGTGCAAACATGAGCACATGCCCACGCACACCTTCACTCAAAGATGACACAGAGCAACTCTTTTTTTTTTACCCAGACATTGCTGAGTTAGTGAAGATTCTTTCTGCTCTAATCAATAAACCAATTAATATGTTGAGAAAGGATTAAGGGGCTTTTAGGTCAAAACCAACATCTCCCACAGTGCCTCAGAAACACTTGCAGTAGTGGAATGCCAACCTGCCATTACCAGGCAATTACATGTAATCTCTTATTACTTAAAACAGGGTGGAGAGGCTTTCATGCGAGGCATCTTAAAAAATCAAATTGTGCTGTCAGCCAGGCTTAAAGCTGAGTTTATACACCAACTCATATTTGTACAGAAACATGCCAGCATCTGTACCCCGGACTATGTAGTGGGACAGAGCCTGGAACAACTGCACAGACATGGTTTGCAGCTCAGACTTCAGTGTCAACAGAACTCAAAATGAACTCCTGTTGTGTTTTTTGGGATAACAGCAGTCTCTCGCTGAGGGATCAGTCCATAAAGATCTTACAATCATCAAAGTGTTAAACAATATTTATGCAAACACAGCAGCAAACTGCGTGGAGAAGTTTAGCGCGTAAATCCATGTACATTTATCAGCAGGAGCCAACCGCGAACTGTGCCACAAAAACAGAGGCAGAGAACATGTAAAGACAGAACAGTGGTGAGGATGAAAATATCAGTGTGTGAACTACATTGGCTCTCTCTCCTCTCTCTCTCTCTCTCTCTCCTGGATAATTGCTGTTTTGTCTTGACTGCATGTGCTGTTATTTATTTGCACAGGAACTGAGACAGTTTCCCTTGGGGCGAAAGATGTTTTTCAGCAGAGTGTTCTGGTTTTGCACAAAAAAAAAAAAAAAAATTTC
Organism: Ctenopoma kingsleyae; assembly: GCA_032353495.1. Taxonomy (NCBI): domain Eukaryota; kingdom Metazoa; phylum Chordata; class Actinopteri; order Anabantiformes; family Anabantidae; genus Ctenopoma; species Ctenopoma kingsleyae. The sequence goes on from JAUBNQ010000028.1 coordinate 4,389,872, forward strand.
AATGAGAGAAATGTTGGTATCATTTCCAGCCCACATGACAAAAGAAAAAAAACTAAAATAAACATAAATAGTTTTTTTTTTTTAATCTAAATTTCCCCAAAAAAGAAGTGCCACTAGATTACCTGATGTCTACCACATAAAAATCATTCACTCAACAGCGCGTAGCTGCAGGGGAAGACAGTGGTTCTGCGGGAAGTGTCCTCTCAGTATTTATCTATGCAGCTAAACAATGGCTACTTTTCAGTTTGAAGTCTGGTGTTTTGAATGCAAACACAAAGTGACGCGTGCAGACATCGGCCACAGTAGTGCCTCGAGCACTTAGTTGGAAAGGTCACATATAACTTTCACTCTGCTTGATTTGCGTTAAATTAGAGGACTGAGAAGAGAAAGGAAGCAGAGACGAGGAAGCAGACGGAGGAAAACGTCAGAGGTCAGTCAGATCTGTAAAAAGTGTCGAAACATTTTGAATAGATGCTGATATGACCGCATAAAACAAGAATGAAAACCTGTGTAGCAACAAAAGAAAATCTGAGATGGTGCCTGTAGCCTTTTATACAGTAGCTTCTTCCATGATTGTTGTGTAACCTGATCTGTTTTATGCATTTGCCACATTATAATTATGTGCCTGCTGAGAAATGAACCACATTACCCCAAATACCCAGCATGCTCCTGAAGTTCACCTCTGTCTCAGTGGCCCAGATGTCAGCTTCAGCTCCGGCAAAGTGAGTGTACCATTGTGTTGTGTCTGTAAGGTCAAGCCAATGGCTGCACAGGGAAACAGGTGTCTCTGACATGCAGTGCAGGAAATGTGACAGGCATCTCCCCGGACAAATGGCAGGGGGAGTGAGGATGAACAGGACCTGCAGATGAAAGTACTCGACCCACATTTCCACGTCCCCCAATAATTCAGCTCCTCAAAAAACCTTGTGATTGATTGAAACATACCACTGTGGCACAATGTGTGTTTGCAGGAGTATGAATACTGTACATATGTAAGTGAAGTCAATTTCTGCATCTGTAATATTGTCTGTACATGTCCGTACATGCATGTGAGTATATGGAACTATTTTTTTGTAGCCTGTGTATGTTTGTAAGAGCATATATAAAAGATTATTACTGGGCCCCTGAAAATGCTGTGGGCCATATAATGGATTCATTGGTATATAGACACTATGTCTATCCATTATTTTTGTTTCATGCATTATGATAAGAAAAAAGTAACATTTAAAAAAATCTATAATTGGAGGAGACTTTGTTATAAATTAACTTGGTTGAGGAGAGCATACTGTGCCTGATACTTTAAAGATATGAAACTACAGTACACTGACAGTATTTCTGAAACTAAAGACCACATTTCACACAGTGACAATGTGTATTATACAACGCCAAAGTTTAAATTGAAATTGAAACCTTTGTGATTTTAACATATTTAAAAAATAAGTTTGCACAGAAAGAAATTAATGAATAGTTCTAATGAAAACTAAAATAAACACAGCATAGAACAGGGGTCATCAACTATATTTGTCAGAGGGCCAGAGTTTTACCAGACAGTCTCCTTGGGGGCCGGACCCCCAAGAAGAAAATCAAATAAAAATCAAATTTTGGCTTAACATTATGTTTAATGTTTATACTTTTTCCATTTCATTACAAAACTGAAGGCATTTGATTCAGGCTCCCATCACCTATACCACAGTCGGACTCGGCCCGCGGGCCGCCGGTTGATGATCAGTGGCATAGAAGGTACTTAAGTCATTGTAATTTGGCTTAGTCTTCAGCCTCCACCTAAAGAGGAGACTCCTGATGAAGCTGTCTTGTTTACTGTACGTGTTCTCTTGTGTTCCCTCTTTGCTGACTTTACAACATTGTCGAGTTTTGTTCGAGGCTGTAGATTATGTGAATCTCCTGGTGATGGAGTGCTTTGTGCAGTTACCAGGGCTAAGCATTATGCTGGCTAGTAAATATCCAAGATCACAGACTGCAAACAAGATGGTCGACTTTTAGCTTTGGCAGTAAGCTGTCAACCTTTTCCAGAAGTCAGTCTTTATGGAATGTTTCTGGGACTTATTGACCTGATCAGTTGTTTGCTCTGGCCCTAACAACCCGACCACATCCCTTAACCTTAACCATCTTTAACTTTGTAACACTGTTCAATCTGTAACAACTTCCTGCTGACATTGGCAGTCCACCATCTTTGTTTGCAACCAGATGATCTAAACCACACTGTCTTCTGTTCTACATATATTAACATATTGCATGTGAAACGTGCAGCTACATGAACACTACTGTATTTTTTTTAAGTCAATCTGAAACTGTTAGAGATTTCTACTTAATTGTTTACATGGACACTGATCTGATAAGAAGTGTGCACATGCTCAAACTATTTCATCAGAATAGAGCTTTTTTGGCATGCACAGTTTGGTTCCAGACACATTGAACTGTTTAATCTGATGGAAATACAAGAAAAGTAGTTTTATTTTTTCAACTTTGAGAAAATTTTGCTCTTTCAATAAAAGATGACCAAGATCGATTTTGTCATAAGAACATGTATGTTTTTTTTGTTGTTGTTTTAAATTAAGCAGCAATCTCAACATACTCTATTTTCTCCTCTAATTTAAAACAGGAGAAAAGTTTACAGCTCATAAAAAATAAGAAATGTCACCTAATGTTCCCCCATGTGGGTCAAACGTGCAGAAATAATATATTTATTCCAACAGAGGAAATGTTTACCTAGTTAAAATGTTCCTGTTTCCTATCACTGATCAGATCATCACACCACCCCCCAGTAATTCTGATTATTACTGGAATACTTGGATGCACCTAAACACAGCTTCTGATGGGTGCCAAATACCAAAAGCAACGTAACAAATAACATTTTTACACTGTGTGCAACTTCAAATGTATATTGAATTTAAGTGTGAGTCATTGGAGCCAGTTAATGAGTCGTTGATTGTTAAAATGTTTTATGTAACACCTTTAGTCTGATGTACAAGAAAGAACCCTGGCAATAAAAAGAGAAACTTGATACATGTTTAAATATGTATTCAACATTTCAGAGGCTGCACTACTTATGATTACCAAACACTACATAAATCACACAGGGTTAAAATTGGGTAATATTTATTAATAGTGAACCACTGAGCTGGGCTTGTTTAGGTTTCCTGCATGATTTATCACAATAATAGGTGCTTGGGTTAATGGTTTCAACTGAATTATCAGTTATATCATTTTGCCACGCCTCTGTTGACAGTCAAGTCTCCGTGGAACCATTTTTCAATTAGGTGATTAATTTCACTGAACTGACAAATTAGGACCTCCTGTGAGGAGCCAAATTTGTAACGCTTATTTAAAAAGACTCTTTATTTCGCAATTAATCTGATCTTGATGAATATATTGCACTAGTCATTTGTTATCCAGTGAGGCAGATAGTGAGAGAAACTGTAAATTCCACTGTAAATATGGATTGCAGGTCTTATTTTTCAGAATGGTGGTTAGGTTAGTGTCTGGAGTCTGAGAGGGACCACCTGGGCCAGAGGTTTGTAACTAGAGAATAAGTTTTTAACTTGCACAGAACTTGTGTTTCAAATCTCATAACTCTCACATGCACTGAGCCAAGATATCAAAGCAGTAATAACTCATATGTAATAAGTGAGATGAGAACTTCCACATGGCCTCAGGGCTTGTCAACAAACAGCTTGTTCCTTTTTACAGGGAGCTGAAGGCGATCAGGGATTGAATTCAATGTCCCTCCTTCCATCTGACCACATTCTTATGATTTTAAGTACACAAAGTGTAGACAGTATATTAGAACATTTCAGAAAGAGCATTTAGCATAAGCAGTGCATTATTTCTCCTGACACCCATACAAATGTTTATGTATTGAAGCAACAAAGGTGTTGAAAATCACTTTTGGCACTGCTTATGTAAACAACATAAAGTGATTGCATTCACTGGAAAATTAATCAAGACAACTGAGACCTCAGGTGTTAAAAGAAGTCAGCAGAACCATATTTGAATGTGTTTTATAACTGTAATTTATTTCCATCACACTTAAAACTATAGTATAAAAAAACATATGTCCTTTTTTCTTCCTCAGCCATGTTGAACTTATGATAGTTCATCAAGCAGACAAGTGAAAACACAGCGAAGTGTGTGTTTCTTCACAATGCCTGAAGCTTTTAGTCTGACCTTCTCCCCTCTCACCTTCTCCCTCTCTCTCCTCTGCCCTGGGGCACCGATGGGTGGGCCTTAAGGAACAGCGAGTGAGGGGGCCCCTGGCATCACCCATACATAGACTTGAAAAAAGAAACAAAAATCTCAAAGGATGATGACTGGCCTTGACGTTGTTGAGACAGTGTTCGGGCGAGGAGAAATGAGGTAAATATCAATGGCGGTGGTCTCACATAGCCCATTAGTCAATGTCTGCAGCTCAGTGTCTGAGCATCAGCACAGAGCAGCCGCAGGGTTTGCACCACTACCACTGTCCTCCTGGAGAATTGTACCCAGGTGAAAATAAAGCAACCCGAGCTGGGCATAAATCACTAGGAACATTTGTTACCTCAGGTAATTGTACTTCATTCATCTTCAGGCCTTTTTCCATTTGTCAGCTCCCAGACCCTGCTGGGTGTCAGCTGAACAGGTCTATGTTCTGGGTTAGTCCGACTGTGCCTAACCAGTGCTGCAGGAAACAATCATGCACAATACACAAGTGTTTTACTACACTAAAACCTCTATTTATTTTTTGTTTGTTTGTGTATTTATTTATATATGGTGCAGTGACATATAATATACTGTACACTACCAGTCAAAAGTTTGGACACACATAGAGATTGAAAAAAAATCATATCAGAAATACAGTGTAGACATCTTAATATTGTAAATGACTAATGTAGCAGGAAAGAGCTGTTTCTTAAAGGAATATTTACACAAACGTACAGAGACCTAATATCAGCAAATATTAGTACTGTCTTCCATTAGAACATTATGTTTGCTAATACAATTTTATTAATTTAAAAGGACAACTGATCATTAAAAAACCCTTTTGCAATGATGGTAACAGCTAAAGACATGTATCTTTTCATGAAAAACATGAAAATCCATAGGTAAATCCTATGTGTGTCCAAACGTTTGACTAGTAGTGTGGTCACTTAAAAAAAAAAAATTGTTGACATATATTGTGTGAACAGAACGTGTTTGCCATAGTATATATTGAGTATAGTAAACAAAAAAATTATATTAGAATTTTTATTATAGAGAATTAGTTTACCCCCATAAAGTGCGTGATTTTATTTGATGAAGACCATTATGCAATAGTGTTTTTTTTTTAACTAGACAAAGATACAGCAGTGCTTTGAGATAAATCATGCTCATAATAAAAATGCTAACATGCTGATGTTTAGCAGAAACAGTGTTTACCACGTTCACTATGTTAGTTTGGCATGTTAGCTTGCTAACATTTGCTGTTTAGTATCAAATGCAAAGTACTTCCAAAACTGACTGTTTTATGTGTGCAGGTTATATGTGGCTGTGTGTAGAGCCCCACTGCCCACTGCATGGCTAAAATGATCACATCTCTGTTTATCAGAACTGAATCCACATAGTACGACATACTGTAACAAACTGCCTGTTGTTCTGCAGCCTCATGCTCTGCTGGCTAGAAAATAAGTTCAATCAATTTGTGGTCGACACATAAACACACCCTAAAACACGGCTAAACACAGACAGAGTACAAGCTGAATGAGTGCAGGCTGGGGGTGTGTTTTAATGTGTATTGTGATACGCTCTTTAGGAAGGCATCCATTAACACCAATTGTAACCTCACCAATTGGAACCTGTCTCAAGCTGTTAGCACCCTGCCACCTCTATTCACCTTAGACACATGTCTTTAACACACTGTTGTCTGGAACACACACACACACACATTTACGCAAACACATACAGGACCAACAGGACTATACTTAACAAAAGGCAGTGTTGGATCTGAAGGGATCTCCCAGGTCTTTTTTCTTCTTAAAGCCCCACTGCACCTTGCCTTTTTTAAAGAATTGTAGCAGGAAGACACTATTGGTATAGATTCATGCAGGTTTGTTAATATTGAAATTAAGCTGAAACAACCCCTATGACATCATTAACGTACTTTCTCTGATGTAACAAGAGCCACAGATGTAATACAACTCCATTTCGAAGGCTTTTCCTGCAACCAAACTACACTTAACATGCCAATTCGGTGGAGTCTTATGCAATCATATGATATATCTCTCCCTGTAAATTATAAATGAAAGTAATGTATTAAACTGATTGGGATAATATACAGCCAGAATCAGAGTAGAGGGGATGTGTGATTGAGACATGAAAAGAAGTAACTATAAAGAGGGACGACACATTCAAAGAGAGTTGAAGAGAGAGACGGCTCTTCTAAGGATCGGGCCCACGAGTGGCTGGGTGGCTGCTGCTGACAGGTGAGGATGTCTTTTATCAACAGGTGTTAGGAAGCCAATGAAGATATGAGGAGAGATAACACAGGCAGGCGGTACAAACAGCCCTAAAAGAGTGAGCCAGAGAGAGAAAAATGGAAAGAAACCACAGACAAGGTGTGCGCAACCACAGACACATTCTCAGCCAGCAAACACCCTTTCACCACTTCCAGTCACACCTCCCCTCCCTCCGCACACTTATCTCACCCAAATCTAAAGGAGGCGGATGCTCTGAGGAGCTACATCGTCAACTCCAGCATAATTAGTAGAAGACATTCAGCCAGCCATTGCCCAAGCTCACTAGCACACGTTCGGTCCCAAAACAAACAAAGCAGCGATCTAGAACAAACAGTGTTAATGCCCTCGAGTAAACCCAGCCTCTCATCAGGAAACACTCTCATCCTCAAACGCTCCCGAGCTCTGTGCGTAGATTGCTATTATTATGTTACATCAGACTGATACAACATGTGCAAAATGCAAGCACACATGCCATACAATGCTAACCTTATTAATTTTTTAAAATTCACTTGGAAGTAATTCATTCAGCCATAAAGAAAATATTTGATATTTATAATGCATGAGAGGCAAGAACAAAGCTATACCTGTGATGCAGATGATCCATGAAGCGTTTTTGTATAAACACAAAAAATACACATGCTACTGATGATAATACTCCAAACATGAAAGACAAACAATATGCAATATACCATGAATAAATCCTGTATTACAAAGGACAGGATGGATGGATCAGGACAGAGAACAAAGCTTCCTGTCTGCTCTGCCAGATGGGCAACTTCACTGTTGTGAGATATCCAAGATGGATCCAGTTCAGACAACAGGAGCAACCACAATATCTGTCCCCAGGGAAACAAGTCTATCTCTTAGTCTTCAGGTAGCAGAGAGGGGAATGCCGGGGGTTAGCATCCTGCTTCTAAACCTGGAAGAGGAAACTAATCTGGGGTCAAAGAGGGCCACTGTGTTGAGTGAAACTTCACATGGGGACAGGGTGTTCAAAGTATATTCTCCTCTCTCTAACTCCACCATCTTCATTAAAACTGTGCACCTGGGCCTAGGACTGATCCATGGGGAACCCTCTCATGGTCACCACCAGTCGGGCCCTTAAATCTTTCCCCAGTCCCTTATTCATTCCCCACTTATCCTTTCTTCCTGCCTTTTTTTTTTTACCCTCTCTGCCATTGTGGGTCAAGCTCAGAGCCACATTACTGAGCCAATGTGGACAGGAAAGGGATGAGATAGGATTAGTGAGATAACTGAAGGGCAAAGGTTGGTTTGTAGCTGGCAAAAATAAAAAGCTCAGAAAAATGATCACTCTGGTCTCTGCTTGTTACTCACACAATTAATAATGGGGTGTAATCAGAGATATTTTTCAGCACTTCTCCTGGGTTTCAGGATCCCGGTTGCCAGTTGTCATCCGGTGTTGAGAGGGCGACACAGGCCCAGACCCAGCTGACACCTGATGAAAAGCCTTCATTCATTGTTACACACACACACATGTGATTAAGTCCTTACATTTTGGACAAATTCTTAAGACATGTTTAAACATACAAAACATCACTGGCTTCATCTAACTAATGTTTTTTTGTCATTCAGACACCAATGGACTTAAATACTTATTTTGTTTAAAAAAAACTTTAAATGTGCCTCAACTGGTTTTATGGAAACCATAAAACAGTTTCTCAACAGAATTCATAAAAGCTGAGTCTGTTTAGTTTTGCAGGAAAACATTTACTTTGTTTAATATGATTGTTACACCCATGTTTACTGGCTAGCAGTTATCTTTTTCATCAGTTCTGCTGAAACACTGTAGCATCAGCAGCATGCTCATGCATATATACTATATGAGAACAAAACAATACAGGAGGATAACAGTGAAAACATTGCTCCATAGCACTGCTACTGGTCAAAAACTAAGTACCTTATATTATAGTGAATATAAGGGACACCTACTGCTGCTTTTCACCAGTGAATCCTAATCCTGCCTAGTCTAACCCCAGCAAACACCAGTCTTTATACCGCACATTCAATAAAGTGAAAACCTTTGACCACATAAATATTTGTTAAAATTGTTGTCTGCATGCCAGCAATGCAACAATATAATTAAATGCTTTAAAGATAGTAGTGTTATGTGATACCATGACATTCAGAATAAAAGTATTGACCTCATCTGATGTGTGGGCGTTTATTGTGAAGCATAATAACTCAAAGTTATTTGTGCTATGAGGTGAGCCTTCTTTAACTGCCATTCTAGTAGGTCTGTCTGCAGGCTCAGGCCATACGTCCTGCCAATATGTGTTTACACCACGAGCCATTCCCACTGAGTCACTCTGTGTAGCCGACCAGGCAAGCAGTGGCGTCACGCAGCTGCTCCAGTCGCGGCCTGGTCTGATTTTGTGTTATTGTTTCTGGTCGCATTACCACGCTTAAGTGCGACAACACAATTTGTAACAATAAGAACAAATTAGCTTGATGTCACACGTACGTACAACATATACTTATAGCTCTGCAAGAGGAAGGATAGAGAGACACAAACCACATGCACAGAAACAAGCCTGCACCCAAAACACATGTGAGCACCACGTCTTGCTACAGTTTGTCTCCCAAACACAAGCTGGGCTCAGATTTCAGGCCTTGTGGTCTCCTAAATATATATCGAAGTACACATCAGGCTGCGTGTCACTACTGTTTACAGGAAAGTGATTTATGGGGTTTTTTGGGGAGAAGAAGGAAGGGTGATATGGTTTGAATGAGTTTGAGAGAGAGAAACTGAGAGGAGGTCAAGCTAGCGTGGCCTTTAAATAACCAGCAGAAAATTCATTAATGAGGATTATTTATCCAAGAAAAAAACTGGGTGTTTTACAGTATCTCATGTCCATTGTGACATACAATCACATCAAAGAACCATTAGTGAATTAGTCTACACAGTTAAGCTCTTTTGTGTTGTGGTTTGTTGGATGTGGAAACTTAGCTTAATGCTTGTGCAAATGCCAGACATAACTGCATAGGAGTAAGATAAACATAGTTTGCATGTTGTCAAATAAAGCAACTGTACCAGACTGCAGAAGATGTATGTACCTCTATACTCTCTTTATATGACAGGCTCATTGTGTTGCTCTCCACAGAGAGCAACTAGTCCAACTGGTAAGTTTCCATTTTATTTAGATTAAATGCATCTATCCATGTATATGTGCGTAGGAAGTTTGTAACCTTGCGTATACAGTACATGGCCATAGCACACGTCCACACTTCACAGGCTCATAACTGTGTGTTCTCAAAACACTGAAGTCTGCCTTTATGGAGGCATGGTGGCATATTGTCAGTAAAGATAAAGAGCGAGATAAGAACTCTCATACAGGAAAAAGAAAAGTCCACTCACAGTTTAACAGATATAAGGGCATGTAGCTTTTCACATGTGGAGGCGATTAATTTGAGTCACAGTTTTTGTGAAATACATACTTTTGATAGAAAAATAGATGTGGGCGGGGGGTTGCATTAATCAATGATTAGTACACAGGAAATCTGTTCTGATACAACTCTTAGAGCTCTTAGACTGTTGACAATGTGTCTGAATGGTAGAAAAATAAACCCTCCTGCTGTAGCCAAAACATCAGCTCTGCCTTTCTAATGCACTAAAGTCAAATTTTTTTAGGCATTTCCAAGAGACATGTTGTCAACTTCCTTCCGTGTAATGTCCTAGCCCTGCATAGCCTTTGAACATTCAACATAATAATGTGCTTTTCCTCTTTTCAACAATCCCACATATCAATGTGTGATGACATTTAACACTTGAGAAGACAAAGCATGCTGTAACATTTGTATTAAGCTACGTTAAGTCTAGCTTTCATTCTGAAAGCAGATGCTAATTAGCTTAGCTTGCTAAGATTAGGTCTAATATGCTTACAACTCATGTATAAATTTGTAAATTCTGCATGCTAGCTATGATGAAATAGTGCTCTGTATATTTTCATGTTAAAACTAGCACCATATGTCAGTATGTAACTAGGAAACATGTTGATACGCCACCAGTGCCATAGAGACAGACTTCACTCTATTTATTGTACTTGGCGACTGATGCAATTTTAATTCTGATAATGATTTTGATTGGGGTCAAACTGTGAGCAGAACAATATAAGTCACATGTGCTTTACTGCAGTTACAAACCACATGAAACAAAAGGAGATGTGGGTAAGTGGAGGAGCGGGGCACCAATTCAATCCAGATATGTCCAGATTCAAACACTCAGCAGAAGGTGGCCTGGGCTCAAACACCAAACGACCACCCCAAAGTCACGCTGTGTTCTCAAAAAAGACAAATGGGTGGCTGAGGTTTGGTGGCATCACAGAAAAATAGATCTGGTTACGGTGATACACGAAATAGCCTGGTGTTTGAGCTTTAACTGTTGAGATGAACACTGCCCACTTCCAAGTATGTGAGCTATTCCAATAAAGAAGGCACAGAAGTGGAGGAAAAAAGAAAAATCAAATCCATTCATAATGCCTTCTGTGCTTTGGCAGAGCAAGAATGGCTGTTTTTTTTTTTTTTTTGAGGGTGAGACAGAGAAGGAAGTATATGGGTGGGAGTGTAGTGTTTATTGGTTTCTGCCAAGCCAGAGAAGCAAACACAAGCAGAGTGAAACCTGATCGACTGGCACCGTGCCTGGACCAGCGGCAACGCAGTGCACTGTCAGGGGAAAAACACTGACAAATACACACAGGACCCAGGTCTCCAAATAATCACAAGATGAGCAGAGCAGATAAAAAAAATCCAAACACATCACGGAATTTAGGGCAAAACCCAAATATTCCTCAACACGTTTTAGTGAATGGACGAAAAAACAGCAGCTTTGTGAATGCTTGTGTAAGTTTGATTACGTTCAAGCATCACCAAAGATGCAAGGAAGTTTTCCAGTTGAAGTTTACTAATTCCATCCCTTGATCCCGTCCCACTCCACTCCTGCATCACCCCCACATGCATACATACACATGCACGCACGCACACACACACACACACAC
>JAUBNQ010000028.1:4443533-4458222 GCA_032353495.1 Ctenopoma kingsleyae
AAAAAAACACAAAGTGAACAAAATTGATGTACAACCCTCTTCTTCTTAGTCATATGTAAACACAACTTGGTATCTAGGACAATGATGTCAGATACGGTAAGAGACATACAGCAAGCAAGGACATGTTTTAATAAATATCATTACATTCTAGCCGGCTGAAAATATGCCAGCCTGCGAGACACACTGTATAGCTACAGCCAAGATTAATGAGCTGAGAAATCAGACCCAAACACAAGGGCTATTTTTCCCCCGCCCCACATTCAGTGTAATCCAATGTTTAGGTCTTCTTAGCGCAAGCCACATGGGAGGTTGCTGCAGCATGCATGATGAGAAAGTCTTCTGCATGTCTGTGCTGCATGTTTCAGCTGTCACTGGTTCCACCCATATGTTATGGTGCAGGAGGGGATGATAGGGGCCTATGGAATTTCTATATGAAAGTACAGATGATGTAGAGAAATATCAGTGTAGGTGAACATATGTAACACTGGGACAAACAAACTCAAGGAACTTTAAGCCAGCAGCAAACATTGGTAAGAAAAAGAACAAGAGCATCCAATGCGTACTAAGAGTTTTATTGTGAAACTATAGCTTTGACTGAAAAATATGTCACCACAGTTTTTCAATTATAAAACATCTGTGTTTTGGGGGACTCGGCTCAATGTAATTTCTATAGTTACAAGGTCCTTTTTTAGGTTTAAAAAAAAAAAAAAAAAAAGGTCCTCTCTGTCAATGAATCAATATTTAGACTCAGCACAATAAATAAAAAAAATAAGTATTTTTATTTCCAAAATTAAAGTATTATTCTGTGATTTATTTAGATGTAAAATGTCTGTACAGTGTATCAGGTTTTCTACAGTTTAATTGCCTATTTTATTTTACATAAAGTTTTTACACCTACAATCCAGTTGTTTTTGTTTTCTCAATTGCTTAAAAAAAAATACTGGTTATATATTCAGGAGATGAAATTATTTTTAAATGCATTTGCTTTTAGTTATTGTTTCCTAAATTGTCTTTTTAAAATGTGTTTTTGTAATCAGAAATTATAAATAGCTTGATTAATGAAAAGTTCTAATAATAAAAAAGTCCCTGTACAGTGTGAAATTACTACAAAAGCTATATTTATATTTTATTCAAACACATTGTGAGACATCTTATTTTTATTTAAAGACATAAAACTGCATTTTAAACAGCAAAGAATGGAAAAACATTTCTGAATAAAGTTTATAAATTCTACTGACAATTTAATCAAATAATAATATAATTTTAAACTATGAAAATGTGCAAACAGAATACTGCATCTAACTATATCTATAATATCTTATCTAATATGCCCAAAATTAATGGATTCCTTAAGTGAGTTTTGTTTCTGTCTCAATACAATAGGCGAGGGAACTTTTTCATTATACAAGAGCCATTTAAACTCTGAACCTTTTGTTTTCCTGCGGTTCTCAAATGTTCCTCGCCACCTCCAGAGCTGGCTAATGGATGCAGATGGAGGAAGTGTTTGACATTATGGACACAGCAGTGCTTGTTTTAGAGGAGCTGGTCATGTGGTCTGCCCTAGCAGGCCACACAGTACCCTCTTAATGTGACCCAGACCCCCCAGCCAACTCCAGGGGGTTTCAGGAACTGTCCGCTCTGGAGGAACTAAGTGTCATTTTAGCCCCCCCAGTGAACACAAGTCAACATGCCTTAATACCCCCATCACCTAAAGTTACACTTTTGAGTCTGCAATTAGCCAGCCGGCCAAATTTCCTACACGCCCCACTGTGTGTGCTCTTTCTGAGTCCCAACAAGGAGCTCCAGGCTGGGACTGTGGCAGTGAACACAGCTCCGTGCTGGGACCTAGATATTTTGTACTGCTGGTTTCCATGGCAAAGTGTCGGCCTGGCCACATGATCCCTCATCTTTCACTGTCCCTGTGCTGGAGAGGAAGAGATCAAAACAAACATGTGGTGGCAGGGAGTGCCTGACATGACGAATAACTGTAATCAGCCTCAGACAGCTCACTGCTTGCTGTGATTGGTGGAGACTGTGTTTGACAGATTCTCTGAGTGACAGAGCAACAAGATGTACAGAGCAAGATCTGTGACCTGAAGGTCAGCACAAGACATGAAATATAGCTTATCCGAGCTTTAAAAAAAAAAAAAACGGAAGGCGTGCAGGTCATTCTCCACCAAGCTACGCTGAACGCAAACATTTTCTAAGGCAGAGAAATATTTGCAATCTGGAAGCACGGTGTTTGGTGGGCGCCATGTCCATTATCAACTGGCCCAGAGCCATGCCAATGGGGGTTTAAATTCCAAGCCTTAGAATTAGCTCCATTCTGCACATTGTTTACCTCCTGTGTGACTTCCTGCTTCTTCATCTTGGAAGAGGAGCACAGGAAGGGCCGATATTCCCCACTCAACCCAAATCTCCTGTACGCCTAAACAAAAAGCCACACTGTAGCTCATTTTCCTGTCTCCTCCGCTGTGCATTTCCAGTCGGGGGTGTGGTATTGGCATTCCAAGGTCAAATCTCTGCACACCTCTGATCCCCCTTTTTACTGTCTGGGATTGGTGTGGGGGCCTCTCTAACGGTCATGTTATCCACTTCCTGCTGCTGGTACGAGGTAATCTTGATCCCACTGTCACAGAACAAACTGCCACGTTAAAACACCTTCAACGTTTAAACCTGGAGACACGTTGCAGGACACGTTATTACCAACACGTGAAGTTGGCGCTTTTATTCAGATGGGCCAAAGGGATGAAGCTAGTGAGTAGGTAGAAATGAGGAGGAGTGAGACACATGATCAGCCCCTGAAAGGTGCATTTATTGTCCAGACTGATTTTAAAGGAAATGTTCTCTCAGCTGAGTTTTTGGAAGAAGAGCTGCAGACCTCTGACCTTGCTGACTAAGGTAATAACTCCACTAGCACAGTTAATTAATTTCAGCTACAGATGGAAAGTGGTTAATAGGATATGCATGCATGCACTCAAACACACACACACTCATACACATGCACAGTGGCCTTGTCTGTAATGGCTTTTGACTAGAGCTCTGTGGTTCAAGTTCACGAAAACAGCAGAGGCAGGGGAAAAGTGAAGGAAGGACACATGGAGCAGGCGGTTTTGGGATTGAGGGATGGAAGAAGTTGGGGGGGGGGGGGGGTGAAGGGTGGTAGTGGCAGTGGTGGGGAGAGGGTCTCAGCCTTGAGCCCCCTCTGCCAGAAACAACAAGCAGGCCTTCTCATATTCAAATAAATACCAAGCCAGTGGGGAGCAGAGAGGGGTGGCAGATAAGGAGGAGGCAAAGGGTGAGAGGCAGACTTGAAGATGACTTCCCTGCTACACTGAAGCCTATTTAGGACCATGGGCCAGGCCAAGAAGAGCAAAGCAGGCAGTGACAGATTTATAATGAGCGTAGACTGTGCCCTCACATTTAATACCGGGTTTAAGGCATATTACAGAGACAAAGGCTGAGGCTCTGGCTTAGGGAGAAAAAAGACCTTAATTAATTTGAGGAGATCATGGAGGCCCCAAGCCCACATCATTGGTTCTTTGTGGCAGGAATGTCAGCTATTTACCAGCGCTCCAATAAGGCTGCAGGGAGAGACAAGGTGATGACGACTGGGACCGCTGTGCAACAGATAGGAAAAGGATACTTTTCAAAAGCTAAAAGCTTCCCAGTTTTAAAACAAAGACGGGAGGGAAAGAGAAGACGTGATTTTGAAAAAAGATCTGACTCCAAGCATCCCCCCCACCCTTCCTATGTCCTACACACACATACACACATTCCAAACTGTTTTTGCGCTCTCTCTCTCAGTCTGAACTGATAACTCTGAAAGTATTGTGTGGTTTACCTGTACCTCACATACTGTAAATACACAAAGATACATCGCCATTTTCCTTTTCTGAGAAGATAAGCAAATCCATATTTATGCATTTGTCTATGCTACCGTGTACTGTAACATACACCATATACGACAGTAATCCAGTAGATCCAGTAGAGTATATGAATAATAACAGTCTTTCCATGTCGCTCTCCTTTACAGTGTTGCTTCAGGTGTGGGGGGGTTTGAGGAGTGTGGAGACCAGCCTGCCCCAGTCTGTTGAAGGGCATAGTTGGCAGCTGTCAGGACTATATTTGTTAACTCTAAGACATGTGGAAAGAACTTTCCATCCCAAAATAAATAAATAGTAGTGACACACATCTTCCCAGGCATGTGCAAACGGGAAGGAGAAAGTGACAATTGTGCTTTTCTTTCTTTGTCTTTTTTCTGCACGGTGGCTTGGACAAATAGATCAGGTAGTGAAGTTGTCGAACTTTAAGAACAAAGCAATATTAATTATAATGTTTGTGGTGTGGTAATGTTCTTTCTAAAACAGGTCTGTGCTTCCTTTGACATTGTTAAATGAATAATATTAAAAACTAACATATACAGTGTGTTTTTCCCCATATTTTATTAACGTGTGGGAATATATGTTGGAATTTGCCTGGGACAGACACTAGGGATTCATAATTTTCACCTTTGGTCAGCCATTGTGTTCATGTCCATTGTGTTTTTATGCACATGTCCTTTTATGATGACCCCCAAAATACAACAGAACAGAACAGTACAGAACAGGGTTGAACAGGAAAGCTACATTTATATGCCAACAAGGAAATGTGTGTTTTTTGTGTTTATTTTAGTTAACATGTCCTTTAAGGCTAGTAGTCAAATAAGTCTCTAAAGGGCCCCTGAAGGTTGACAAACCGATTAGTACAATCATGTACAGGTAATATCTGTGCACATTAGTCTGAATCTTTTGGTGATTTCATGGAATTTCTGTATCATATTATACTTTACTTAAACTACTTCATCTTCTTTTATGGGCTTTTCGCATTGGCGCGATATTTGTTTTATTGTTCTATCTATTGAAAATGACTACAGGATTATCGCCTTTACGCATGACTGAAAGCCTGCTGAAGGACGATGTAAAGCTGCAAACACCTGTAACACAAAGTACAGAGCACAAACCCACATCAGTATTTACGATCTGCCCTGATACAAACGCGCTGTGAATACATATACTAGGTTTACACTGTAATAATTCTTTTCTATATCAACATGAATATTTGCAAATAATAACAAGCTTACCGTTAGTGTTAATGGCAACTAACACGCGCCACAGACTGACTCCCAAATATACAACTAACCAACCAATGACAGATGATAGAAACGAAATTATACATAAGGAAAAATAAATAATGACAGACATAGAACAAATATCCATCACCGTGGTGAAATGTTTGCACGCTTTTAATGAAAAACGTTTAATTTGCGCTGATACGGACATTTTATTTCGATGGAGGAGATTTTTTTTTAACCGAAGGACTGAATAAAGGAATTCACAAATTTCCCCAACCGACAACATTGGATCACTACTTGTGCTGTGACACAGCGGACTGATTGCACCTGCACAGAAAAAAATTAAATGTAAACTATTAAAGGAATATATGCTTCTATCAAGTTTTTGTACTGTCGAGCCGACGATTAAATGATTAATTAAATTATAATAAACTAAGACACGTGATAAAGAACATATGATAATATTAAGTTAAAAAAAAAACATTTTTCCAGTGATATGAATCGCTTACACTGTTCTGCTTATTTATACATAAAATGTAAATATAATACCGATTAATTGATTGTCTTTTTTAATCTCAAATCCTGCGGAGTTTTTGAGCTTCGAGCATTTCCTAAAGCCCTGCGGAGACGAGGGACACCCCGGGCCCTCTAATGTCAGCGATCAACTGCTCACTTCCTCAGCTTCTTATTCGGGATTAAGACTAATATTTAGATAGGAAAGGGTTTTATACGTGGAGCGCACCGCCTGAGCAACATGAATGAAAACCGTTGTTTTTATGAGCAGTGGAATGATTTGAGATTTATTGGACTATCTGTTAAATGATGAGAGCGTGTAATTAATAGTTTTGTCTGTTTGACTGCGGTAGAGCCGGCTCATTAAGTTAAATCTCCACAACACAAGCATAAAAATATCAAAGTGGATTTTATGCTATTTTATAGTGCGTCTGGGTGAAGGAGAGGGCAGGAGAGCGCCCACAGCTCCTTCTAGATAGACCGATGACCTAATCACATCTCTTTTTAATAATAACACTAAAATAGCTACTGAGCATTGCAGTGTACGAGATCTGCGCCATTTAACGAGGCATGGGAGACTTTTGGTTTGGTGATTTGTCATGTTACCACAACAGGACACACAGGCCTCTCCTACATGAAGCCTGTAAAAGACAACAGGAAGGACACCAACGACATGGGGGAATCTGTGCTGTGTGTGTGACTGGTTGTCAACATGTCATACAATTGCTTCTGAGAGAATTACAAGATATGAAAATATGCGCAAAAGCGCACGCCGAATGACACCTTCTGTTGCTCCCCGTCATCCTTGAGTAGTAGCCTGTCAGTTAATTTTATACAGACTCTCACTGTGCTTTCCGAAAACTAGTTCAACACTCAGAAATGCAAAGTAATCAATTAGAAAATGAGCCGTAGTGAGAACGGCTGCCAACTTTATGCGCAAAATAATTGTTCGAGATGGTACAAAGCTGCAAAAATATATATATATATATATATTAAAAGTGTTTGTTTAAAATAAAATGAAAAAGAAATCTGTGAAGTTGAGAGTTCAAACTGTTTTACAGCTTGTGGACGCTAATTAAATTAAAATGCTTAATTAAATCGCGCTGTAAAGATGCAGGTTAAGCGGCAACTTAAACTAGTCCCTACACACTAAATTGAAGGCTGTTTACTTCTATATGGACTATGTTAAGGCCTACAAATGTCTTTATTCAGGTAAAATAATATGTTATTTAATAATTAAATTTAATAACGTTAAATAACAATTTGAACATCAAAAATATTTCCAACAAAAAACAAACATACAGTGATGACATATCCTGACGCTGACGCTGTTCTGTATCCATCAGTCGGTGAACAGAGAGACGCAGCAGTCGGTTTTCAGGCCTGTGTCCTCTAATCAGTGAGAGCTGTTCACAGTTTGCTCACTTTGTCTAGTTGTTGTCAGGTTTGGAACCTACGTGCTAAACCTCGCAGGATAACCTCCGGTCTAAATGGCACACGTCGTCCTACAGAGAAGACATATTTCAAATGTTTGTTTGTTTTTTTTTAAGTGCGTTAGAAAGCAACTGTATTTTAACTAATTATAAATTATTATCCCGTTAAACAGCTTTAAATGCAAACGAGAAATCAATAATATTGTAGAAACTTGAAGTTATTAAAATGTGCTTATTGTACTTTAAGTTTACCTCCGGTATCACAGAGAGAACTTGTCTAGTATTTAGTTTATTATCGCTTACTCATCTCTGAAAGTGAAACTGTAACCTTATTGAAGTGTGTTTTGTATGACGTGAACCACTGCTTGTTTTTCTTTAATCTGCTGTAAGGTTTTTTACTTTGTTACATTATATTATTCGAGCCGGAAATGCAGCTTGTCGAAGTGTTTTCTTTTTTTACAAAAACATCAACTAACTCTCAACTTAATCTTAAGACTTAATCAGTCTTAATGCTCATACGTGCAGTGCTGAATGCCTGCGCTGTGTTTTGGCCGCTGCTGAGGCCTGCGAGCGAATTCCAACACACTCTCTTCCCATTTTGATCTGCTCCTGTATTTTGTCTGTTATCACCTGAGTATTTACAAAGGAGGCTTCCGACTTGGCAATGATGAAGTGAGTCGGTATTGATGGCATCATATCTGATTAAAAAAAAAAAAGTCGGCATACACTGGGAGGAATAAATCATCTGAGCCACGGTTTACACTGGTTTTGACTGCGCCATGCGTGATTGCTTTTATGAAGTAATCAATGCGCACAGGCCACAGAGGAATTTTCCCACTTTGAGAGTGCTACGAGTTTCTATCTACCCATCTATCTATCTAAATATTTGATCAGAACAACATATTGCAGTGGTTTATTTATGCTCACCGCCTCCCATGGAGAAACATCCAAAACAAATAGGGCTAATCCCCTAACTGCGTTATCTCATTAGAACCCTGCTGCTGCCTTCACACTTAATTCACTGACTCTAGTGTAAATTAGATTTCTATCCGGTCTCTATCACAGCAGCTCCAACAAAACACAACTTCGGTTGCTGCACATTAAAGTTGAACCTCGATAAGCTGAGAGCCAACTAGGTGATACTGGAGGTGCAAGGCGGAGAGGTCAAGTCCAGATACGGCCTCACATGCCACGCATTTGTCCTCTTGTTTACTGACTACACTGACGCACACATTTCTGTGCGTTTAGTCTGTCTTCAGCCACGAAGGTGACTGTGTAAACATGAGATACATTTGAGTGAAATCATGGGATTTGACAATATATTGCCTGTAATCGGTAGAATAAGATATTGATAAAAGGTTGAATGATTGGTATGAATGCGTGAAACATATCGTGTGTAGAGTCAGTTTTGCCTAAAATAGAGTGAAACATCTCGAACTTGTTTCTGTATTTCGTTTTTGAATACCTTCTTTTTCTCTTTGAAATAAAAGCATTATTAAAGCACAACAATCTGATCTTCCTACTTTTCATGCATTTTTGCAACTTCGTTTAATGCAAAGGGATTTTTAGTCGCAACTGTTGCTGCAACTGGTAGATTTGGGTATTTTTGCAGCGCAGCCTCTGATGTTGCAGCAGCTCCACCTGGGCTTGAAGAGCTAGAATATAGAAATGCATATACAGTCCCGTAATTTACTGGAAAAGTGGCACACTTTGAAGCCGGACATTGTAGTGACGTTGGAGTTGATTCAAATGACTGACAAGGTCTTATTGAAATAAAACATCCAGTGCAGAGCGCAGACACTTTTTTCCTAGTGGTGCAGGGGAGGCGTGGATCTAGCTCACTTTTGACATTCTCGTAGCAGTAGTAGCTTCTCCTCAAGGCACGACTCAGATGACACCACCCCGCCACCGACTGGAGGAGAAACAAGGGAAGCTCTCTCGCTTCACTGCGGATGAACTATGTTTTGACACCGGGACATGTTAACGGGTTAATCAAATAATTCTGAGCGCCGGGGATCGTTTCGCGTCTTCTGCGTATTCGTGGAAATACAGTCTACACAACACCCTCGCACCCTTTGAGCGCCGGTGAAGGAATGTGAAAAACCCACTTGGCGCATGTTCCTCTCCATTGTGCGCAGCCTTCTCCTGCTTTCTGCGCGGTTGGAAAGCGGAGGAGGAGGGACGGCTTTTCCCGACTCGATCCTTTGCCTATGGACGACGGCGGTCCTCTATCTCCAAAGGCAAATGCTTTCAGTATTGCCTCTCTGATTTCGGCTGCAGAGCAAGCAGGAAACGCAGCGTTTGAGAAACAGAGCACCGGCCTGGACAAGCCAGACCTGCACAACCACAGTTCCTTTAAAATGCATTACAGCACTGTCACCCGGGAAATGGAAGGTAAATCTGTTTATTGATGCCCGTAGAGACGCTGTAGCATTTACACATCTTACCAGAAATGACACAACACCCTTATATCTGATCGGTTAAACTACATTTTCAACAAGCACGACTGAGTTGCATTGCGCAAAACCACATATGGGCGCGTTGTTTTACAAACACGTGAATGGAATTACTGTAAAAAAATAAATTCTGGCACAGTTGCTGAAAAATAATGCCGAGTCAATCCTAGAAATCACAATCCGAGAAGAGAAGTCTGCAAACAAAGCAGTCAGAGCGGGGGGGAAAGTTTCCTATTCCAAAATCCCAACGCGTTGTACAAAGAGTCAACTTTAATTCGTGGACAGGATCACATACATTAAAAACGAAGCCAAGAGAAGGAGGGTTTAGACGGGTACCCTGCGCATAATGGTAAAAACAGACTATAATAAGCATATCCAGCCAGATAGGGTGTATGGCCATTCCATAGGCTACACGTCTTTGCCCAATAACAAAAACGCATCAGTCACCTGCTGCCTGTTTGTTTGTTCATGCAAATCAATGTTTGTTTACCTTGTGAACCGTTCACACTCCGCTCTGCCGGTCAGATCCTATTGTTTGTTAACGGGGGTGATGTGGGCGATACCCTTATCCAATAGTTAAATGGGTGCCGGAAAGCACATTAAAAAGGGGCGCACTTCTGTGTCAATCAGTCTCGTCCCAAGGCGAGGAAAAGGCACATTACCTGCAGTTCCTTATCTAAATAGAAATAAGAACCGGTTTTATCGCAAAGGGGAGGCCCTCTGCGTCAGATAAGAGAGGAGACAGGGTTGTAGAGTAACACACACAGCAGCAGCGCGCAACAGAGGCCGCTCAGAGCGCAGTCGATCCGAAGCTAAATCTACTTGACACGAACTCGAAGCTCGTTTCTCCCAATAGTTCGGAGATTCTACGCGACTGCTACAGTTTTTGGAAACACTTCGGCACTATTCGGACGTTTACTATTTTAGATGAGACAGGGAGTAGTATGCTGGCAGTGGATAAAACCTCAGAGATTAACGAGAAACCGAGGCGGAAACTTTTAAACCGAAACGGGTGCTTTTTGTGCCTGACATCTTCATTTGGAGATCACTGAATCCTGCTTCTGTTTTCACTATCTGTGTAATAACCGACTCAGTGCAAGGCATATTTAGTAAATCCAGTTTTTTGGGATGATTTCAGCCATATCCAGTCCGTGGCTGACGCAGCTGTCCCATTTTTGCGATGTTGCAGCCTTCACGACGAGCAGCCTGAGCAGCCTCAACACGGCGGGGGGCTACCACCTCTCTCCGTCCCCCGGGGACCCCTACAGCCAACATGAGTCCCACTTCGAGCCTTGCCCGGCCACCCAGCACAGCTACAACTACCCGGGGTCTAACCCCGGTCAGGCCCCGCCGAGCGACAATGGGACTCCAAACTGCTCCTCGTCGTCCTCCAACTCGACACCGAACAGCAAAACTATAGTGAAGAAGAATCCTAAAGTGGCCAACATTAACGTCCAGCTGGAGATGAAAGCTTTATGGGACGAATTCAACCAGCTGGGCACCGAGATGATCGTTACCAAGGCGGGCAGGTGAGCACCAATTCTACACAGGCCACAGGCTTGGAAGTTACTTTTCTCCACATGCATTTAGGGACAAAAAATATAATATTTAAAATCCTGCCTAAACGGACTAGTGTGGTGTCAAAATATTTTAGTTTTCAACTGAAACATTTTTGAGCATTTGTGTTGATCAGATATATTTTCGATTTTGTTTAATTGTGTTTTTATTTAAAAAAACTATATTTGGTGGCAAATAAGGACCAAAGAGTTTCATCAGACAAGAATATTGTTTTGTTTTTCTGGACTTCATAATGAACAAACTTTTTTCTTCAACATTAAATACTTCTTCTCTAAACTGTCTTGCGTTATACAGCAGAAATCATTATTCTGTTTACTGCATATTAACCTGAATTAAATTACTGAACTATGTGACAGTCTTTGTTTTGGAGCATGAGGAATGTTCGTTTTATAAAACTCATTTTATGGAGTTTAGAGCTGCGTAGGTGGACGGGGTTGGATGCAGCACTGCAGAAGTTTTAAAGATGGGGTCAAACGCACGGAGGCCTGTGTGTGGATGTGTGTGTCAGCAGTAAACACCACGTTAGTCCGATCTGGTTGCGTTTTTTTTGATCCATTAAGGATATAAGTGACTTTTTAGCTGGTTTTCTTCACTGTCAGAGTGGATTTTACGCGCGGCTGTTACACTGAACATTACAGCCTTTAATCTGTGAGAGTCTTTACATGTGTGAGAGAGGATCAGCTCAGTGTTTCAGTATGACGGTGATGTTTTTATTCGGGCCTCGACACGTGTTTACCTTCTTTCTTATTTCCTTAGAAGTGTCTGTCTGCTCCTCTCCCTTTCTTTTTTTTTTTTTACTCATACAGTTTTGGTTACATACATTACACGCATATATAATAACGTGTGTTTGATTTGGTTATTCATTTTTTAAAAATCGGACATTCAAAGAGATCTGGTCAGTTTTTAACTTACTAATTTTGACTTACAAGCAATGACCTCTGACCCCTGTGGAGAGCCTATAAAATGTTACACTAATATTCAGCACACTATTATTTTCAACCAGCACACAATGAAACATTGAACATTTAAGCTTCAGAATTTTCTGTATTTTAACAATAATACTACTGATATGAAGACGCATGAGATAATTGATTTAATGTAGAAAGTGAGGCTTGAGTTTCCCCGCTTTGCACTCCCTGACAGGAGAAAGGAGATCTGCGGCAGAGCACTTTAAAAGCTCCTTCAGCCTCACCTAGCCACAACACTGACGTTAATTGAGCGTTGATTTTAGGATCCCTTTCACTGACTCGGCGGATTACTCAACTTTCAGTTGATGTTGTAGGGGGATATGGATCTGTCTTACATAGTAACCTAACCTAAATGGGGTGAAGGGGGATAAACAAATGTTTATATGCATGGGCGCCAGCCGAGTCGCTGCAACGATGGCACCAAAATTTACGTAAAAACGTCCAAAAGCGAAACAATTTCCGTCTGCGAATAATAAAGTTTACTGAATCTTGAATTCAAATGTCTGTGCAGAGAAATGTGAATTCATTAATGTTAATTAATTTATAGTCTACGGGTCAATATATCAACATGCACACAACACGACCTCCAAATGGTCCCATTTTCGTTTTTTCATATATAATTCTTGACATTTTTGCTTTTCCAGCTTCATGATAGAACGAGTACGTGGTCCACATCAGTAAGCACAGCTGCGCGTGTACATGTGTGTAGGTCTGTCTGGGATTCGTCAGAAGAACAGAAGATAAGTTAAGGAGTCTTGTCAGAAGTTAGAAAAGCGAAGCCAACAGACTAAAAAACCCAAAGCTCCATTCAGATCAGAGTTTGATCTGGTTGCGCACGGACTAAATCACGTCATTTCCAATAGTTTGAAGCTTCAGTCTTTTAACAGCCTCCAGCTCAGGCCACATCAAGTATGTAGGTCTGGAGCAGCGTGTCTCTCTGCAAAGTGCAAACATGCTGGCTTTTATTCTTTATACTTTAGCAAAACCATTTGTTGGCTAATCTGAGGAGATGCAAGGAACGCTAACATTCAAACAGCACCGTGCACACACACACACACACACGCAGTTTGGACATGAGAACACAATGTGCAGCAGTGCAAACAGTAACAGCAATAATTTGAAGTCCAGATTTAACAGTCTTACTGTATTTTTTCCTTTGCCAGGAGAATGTTTCCAACTTTCCAAGTGAAAATATTTGGGATGGATCCCATGGCAGATTACATGCTCCTGATGGACTTCCTGCCTGTAGATGACAAACGTTACAGGTACGTTTTTGGAAGTCTTTGGGCAACTGAAACACATTTCTGTCACCACAGGACCTTAGTTCGGAGGTACTGATTTGCATAACAACAAGCAAATAAAAAAACGATAGTAAATAAATTGTCTACACACGAATTCGTTAATTAATTCTTCCATATTTTACTGTATTGAGTGAAACGTCGATAAATAACTTTATAATTAACCGATTAATTTATCTAACCTTCATGTGTCTCCATACATGTCAACACTTAAACTGACATTTTATGTGCGTTAGTAATTTAGACAGTGGGGACTTCGTGTCTAACTTTGTTCCGATCTTGCAGGTATGCTTTCCACAGCTCATCTTGGCTGGTGGCGGGTAAGGCTGACCCCGCCACACCGGGCAGAGTCCACTACCACCCGGACTCTCCGGCCAAAGGCGCCCAGTGGATGAAGCAGATCGTCTCTTTTGATAAACTCAAACTCACCAACAACCTCCTGGATGACAACGGACATGTAAGTAGCTGTGGTTAATGGGAAAAACGCATGCAAAACAGACCTTAACGTGACCACAAAAACACAAAGTGCGTGCGCCCAAAATAATCAAAGGCTGCACAAGTCACCATGCACAGAATTTAACAAGAAATCAATCAGTTTAAATGACTGCAATGCCAGTACAGATAAGAGCATTATTTAATCATAGTGTAAGATTTTTACTGACAGAATTGCACTATCACCACACTATTTAGTCATTAAAGTCCTGATAGGAAATTTATCGTTAAAGTGAGGCTGAGCAACTTATTTGGACCCATGTGGATTAAACAGTGATTTATCAGTAATAACGTTGATATTTAACTAACTGTCAATGCTGAAAAATGGCTCTCGACACCAGGATGTATTCCAATGATATGACCGCAGAAATATTTCACCACTGGAAATTTCAGCCTCATCTTCCACTCTGAGTGTCTGTGTGTCACTGTAATAGTTGTGGAATCAGAAAAGGCGACAACACTTCAGCAAAAACTGAAACGTTTCTGACATACGAAATTGGGATTTAGCAAAACTGCCTAACCTGGACCTGAAACAATGAGTTAACGATAATCAGTGGTGATCTTATCATTTTGTTACACAGCTTAGATTAAACATAGTTTAACTGTGTTTACACAGAGTTTGATAAGAGCGTTAGGTTGTTTCTGCATTTCATGGCATTTATCAAAATAAATAGATGACATTTACTTGTTTTTAGTAAACAGGATTATTTTAAGATAGGTAAGCCACCAAACCAGTCTGTTTTAATGTACTGTTTATTGTGCATGATTTTATTTGATCATCATTTATTTACTATAACCTTTTACCAATATGTCTAAAGATCAAACACAGTCTGAGCTT
>JAUBNQ010000028.1:4458322-4504880 GCA_032353495.1 Ctenopoma kingsleyae
CATGATTTTATTTGATCATCATTTATTTACTATAACCTTTTACCAATATGTCTAAAGATCAAACACAGTCTGAGCTTCTGTGCGCGCTGGTACATCCTCTGTCTTTTACAGATCATTCTGAACTCCATGCACCGCTATCAGCCCAGGTTTCATGTGGTTTATGTGGACCCCCGAAAGGACAGCGAGAAGTACGCAGAGGAGAATTACAAAACCTTTGTTTTCGAGGAAACCCGCTTCACCGCGGTCACGGCGTACCAGAACCACCGGGTAAGCAGCTTTTTCTTTTCTTCTTACACTGAGTGACACTCACTTTGTGCAAATACGCACTTCTTTTTTGCATTTATGTAATGAGACCCGACGCACAAACAGCCTATAAAATACCAAAAAGAGGATATTTTACTTGAAGATTACGGCAAAAACGTTCCCCACATTACTACACATATTATAAAAATATTATAAACCAGTAAGTCTATTTTTCGGTTACGGCTGCGTTGCGTTTTACGCAAGCATGAAAGGAAGAATGAGTTTTCCGTAAGACTCATTTGCCTTCATGGAGCTTTTTACGCGTAAATGTTGTCCATCAGTGTCTGCGCCTGTTTACGTTCACGAATCTGTGCATCCATCGCTTTTTCACAGCGACCAATAAGGAGCGAACATCACTATTAAATCGGTTCCTCTAAGGATCCTTCATCCTAATGATGAAGAGTGTGACAGAGATTGTCCAGTTACCAGGCTACAAAGAAATTAACTATACATATTCTAGACTTAATTCCTTTCAGCTTCAGTTAGAAATGGGAATTTATCACCTTTATAACGTGTCTCACGAAATAAAGACAAAATGACAGAAATGAGAAGAACTTAATTTGAAACATGGTGATTTTGAATCGCTTAGAATTGGGCCTGCGCTGTACCCGTATGATGCAAATAAGCTCTTTAACGAAATATAATATAAGCTCTGCAATAGTTGGTTGTTACAGATGTTGTGTAGATATAAAAATGCAAATATAAGGGACGGAAATGATGCTGCAGACCTGTATTTGTTAACTTACATGTTTTATTAGAGTCAGTGTTGTGATTTTTTTCAAAAGCATCTGATTTTCCAACTATGTTTTACTGCTATTCCTTTTAATAAAAATCAAATGCATCGTCAAATAAAAATGGCTATCGCAATGTGTATGTATTTTGTATAACTACAGTATGTAGCACTGATATTTATTTGATCTGGATTTCAGATTACACAGCTGAAGATAGCCAGCAATCCCTTTGCAAAGGGCTTCAGAGACTGTGACCCCGAGGACTGGTGAGCAAAGCCCACTCAAATAATACAGTCTTTTTGGCTGGCATGTTTCCACATGATGTAAAAATGTACAACAGTACCACCCAGTCAGATTTGCAAGATAGTTTTAGTGTTTGTTTTATCTCACTCAGGTGCCAGATGAGTGCTATGAATGTTCACTGGATATTGTTTGAAAAGTCAATCGACTGTGCTTTTCTGTCACTGACAAATTACCAGACACTTTTGTAATTGTAACAATGGCGTAAACCCCACCCATCTGGTATCCTCAGGCAGCTGAAAGCAATGCAAAGACTTCTTGCAAATACCGTTCATCAGGCCCTGCATTTGTTCCCTTTTAAAGCATTAACTGAAGCATTTATGCCACATTTTATGGGGACTTTTGCTTATTTTATTGAACAAGTCTGTCGAAGTCATGTAATAGGTCACTTCACATTTATTTCATTGTAAATTGGGGCCCTGTCAGGGTGTAAATGCTCATTACATGCATCACTGTAAACTCTTAAAATGTGCATTCATCATTTTAATATATAATAAAGAAATTGTGCCCTGGACATTCATTAAATGTGTATGTAACTAAATCCATTCTCCCTGCTCCAGGCCCAGGAATCACAGGCCAGGCTCCCTGCCAATAATGAGTGCCTTTGCCAGAACAAGAAACCCAATGTCATCTCCCCCTCAGCAGAACGGCTCAGAAAAAGGTCTGCAGTTCATTCTTTGTTTGATTTTCAAAACTCAAACATGAAATAGAGTCACATTTTGATTTCTTTTTCCAATTTTTGCCAAATTTGACTCTTGCTGTTCTAAACTTAAGTGCATTGGTGCATTCACATTAAACATCAAACAGCCATACGGTGTCATCCACTGCAAATATAACAGAGGCTGAGCTATTATATAACTGACCACAGCTTCTTAACACGCTAAATCCTGTTATGAAGATGTGCTTTTCTTGACATGGTGAAGATTTTATTTATTAATTCCATAATAACAATTTGGTAAATTGAATGTAGTTTTTTTTTTAAAAATATCTCATGAGTGTGAAAGAACTTTTTGATTATGTTTCTGTTGAGAAGCTCCTATTTGGAATGTATTCTAATTCAACACTGAGTGAAATGAATGATTTCACTGATTACAATTGTGAAAAAAGATTTTATCATATCACGGCACACTGCAGGCATTCACATCAGTACAAAAC
The DNA here is from genome assembly GCA_032353495.1 of Ctenopoma kingsleyae. Taxonomy (NCBI): domain Eukaryota; kingdom Metazoa; phylum Chordata; class Actinopteri; order Anabantiformes; family Anabantidae; genus Ctenopoma; species Ctenopoma kingsleyae. The sequence goes on from JAUBNQ010000028.1 coordinate 4,460,812, forward strand.
CTATATCTGTTATAACCTACTGCAGGTTGGAAGAGCTGCTGCTTGAACAAAGTATTTAAACAATGGCTGTCTCTGACTGTCCCTGTGTCTTTTCTACATAGACGATGGTAGGAGGGAATATGAGAGAGACCCCACTAGCACACCCATACACGCCGACCCAGCTCACCAGCTGATGTCCCGGGTCCTAAGCCCTGCCCTGCCCGTTCCAGGGGGCCTCCACGCCGTCCCGATCACTAGTGGTCGACCCAGCCCTCCCCACGATCTTCGACCAGATCCCCATCCTCTCCCACCAGACACCCTGCACCACCACCCTTACAAGTACCCCACCACCTATGAACACTACCTTGGGGCCAAGACTAGGCCATCGCCCTACCCTTTACCCAGTATCAGGGGACACACGTATCATCACCACATGAACCCAGCTACAGCTAACATGTACTCAGCCACCAGTGGCCCCTCTAACTACGACTATGGGCCCAGATAATGACTGCTGCCCACTGGGGCTAATGGCAGCATTGTGGGAATGGAAACAGGCAGGAAAGGCAGCACAGTCCTGTCAACTGAGGGTTTCCACAACCTACGGAGCATGTTCAGGAGCTGAAACTCTGCTGGATAAATCCTGTCATATTTATTTTAAGGAAATGCATCTTTATGGGAAGCATGGGCACGTGCTCTGAACCCTTAAAGGGGTTCTGATTTGAACTTTGGACCCAGATGGCAAGAACTCTACATCAAGGCACCTCTTACTTGAGTGGTGCAGACATTGAGCCAGCAGAAAGTGGAGACAGGAGAAACCTCTCCTTAACACGGACAATACCTTTTGCTCACAGACTGGAATTGAATTCTTCCTTTTTTTGTGTTGGATGCACTTTTTGATTTGCCTTGTTTTTATTGCTTTTAAAAAAGCCATATGTTATATAGTCCATCAACCTTCTAGGTAGACGAGATGTTTGCATGTTGAGCTCATCAGAGTGGGTGTTGAAACACATCGAAATGTTTTTGTTTGAGGAAAAAAAAATTACAAGATTTGATTTTGAAACATTCTCAACATTTTGAGCCGCTCTGAGAAGCTTGTACCATGGCACTGACTTGCAGCAATTCAAAGTAAATAAATGAAACAGAATGACTGTTCTGTATCTGTAAAATAAACATTAAATTCTTGTAATTCATAAGGAAATGATCCTTGTGCCAGTCTTCCATTCAAATTTTCCTCTGTTGTTGCACTGCAGAAGGGGGGAGGTTAAAAATAAAAAAGGCTTACCTCACTGATAGCATTGTTCAGGTTTCTCCATCCGGATCTGCCCTGTTGAAATAGATCGAGGTGTCTGCTGCACCCGTAGTCATTTGGAGTCAGGACGTGGAAGCTGTCTAAACATTAGACTGCACTGTAGTTCAAATGTTGAAATCTGCAGCTGGTTTTATAAAAAAAAGGCACAGATATATTCACATAAATGACTCATCAACCATACTTCCTACTTTTACACACACTTTCCTCTAAACCATGTGTGCACAGACTGCAGACTGCAGTTTACTTTAAAATCTCTGTCTAAATCTTCTTTTTGCAGTGAAACACTTTCTTTTAGAAAATCAAGTGCTTGTAACAATAGTAATATCTTTTAAATAAATTAAATTAAATATTTATTGCCTATTGAAGCATTAAAAGTTTAATTAATCATAATGTTGTGTACTCAAGCACTACCTTGCCAGAACACCCTTTCATAACATACAAAGTGGAAAAGACTTACATTTCCTTTGTCCTGAAAAGGATGTCATTGCTCATATTTAATGGGACAGTTGGGTGATGTTTTTAGGAACATCACCCCCACCCCACCCCCTTATTTGTGCAGCCATTTCCATCTCTTATTTGAAGTCCTGTGAGGAATGCTTTCTTGTCAAGGTTGATCTTGCTGAAAAAAAAAACCTCCTCAGCTTTGGGATTTTTTGTCTGTCATGTTACAAAGGAAAACGCAGGCTAATGATTCATTTCAATAATGTATTTTTTCCTCCTTGAGCTCTGCTGCCATTGAACAGAGAGCCGGGGAAAAGGATACCCGAGGGCGCTTGACCTCTGACTGTTTAATGGCTTGTAAAGGTGTCAAAGGTTAAATAATGTTTCCACTCATTTAAACGCAGACCAATTGGCTGTATAATATTTTGTTTGTTGTGGCGGCGACTGCGAAGTTGACGCCATTTACTTGACAATGTAAGTTCATTATGAAGCTAATATAGACGAAACGTCTTAACCAGACTCTGAGCAAATTAAATTTAAGCTAGCATGGACATACATGCTAGCTAGCCGCGTGCAAACGTTAACTATTTTAACAATTAAGTAACACTTGTTTAAAAATAAACCTAGTTTTTATGTTTAGAAATTGTAGCCTACTGAGGCTGTTTTTATTATATATGTCTAGTTTGGTTGGAAGGTTTTCTGGCCTATTCATTTATATTGAATGTTTTCTATGTAACGTCATCGTGAAGCATAACATAGTTTAAACAATTTGAAATCACACAAACATCTCATACAACCTTTTTTAGTGCAATATTTTGTATTCCTGTGTCGTCTGGTCCAGGAAGCAGCGGCCTGGAGGTGTGTGAGTTCCAACTTATTTAGCTTAACCTGAACCTAACATGCTCCTACTCCGCGTGCAGGTGCTCAATCAGGCCGCCGGAAGCCGACAAGCACCACGAGACCATACACTGTCGGGGCTCGTGAGGGTAAAACGTAGGAGAAGAAAGGTCAAAGGTGATGTTCAGACTAGGTATCATACACAGGAGACGCAGGTATGAAGCTTAATAAACGCTATAAGATATGCAGGAGGAAAAATAGAGTTCTTAAGGAACCTACTACTACAAATTATATTATTCCTTAAAATTTCCAGGGTGATACTCACTGCATTTACTTTGATCTAAGTCTTAACTGTTTAAATAGTAAACTGGGTTTAAATCCACTTAGATCCGGTATAAGAGGGTTGGAGCGAGCAAGGAAACCTAACACACTGTGCAGGTAACTATTCAGATCCATTACTCCAAATAAAAACTGCAGTATAAAAAGTCGCAAGCATTTAAGCGCTTGAAATGGTCAATTAAGTAAAAGTGGGCAATTACTACTATACTATACATGATAAGCCAAATAAAGTGTATAGTACTGTTAAAGTTGGTTAACGTAGTTGGTTTGATCTTATACAATTAGTAATATATTGTGTGATCTTGAATGTAAAATCTTAATTTGTATAGCCTACTTGCCGAAAAATTATAATGAATTAGAAATATAAAGTAGCATTAAATGTAAATTCTCAAGCACAGTACAAGTACTTCAAATGTGTTCTTAAGTACAGAACTTGAATAAATGTACAGTACATTATGAATGCCCCTGTTACTGCACAGCAACAAGGATTATTTTTTCTCTCCACACAGAGATTATTTCCCTGATATCACTCTGTAGCACCTTAATGAATCATACTTTCACTGAATTAAGATAAAGATACAGTTTAGTAGAGTGAAGTGAAAGATATTGTAAATCCTTGATTTTTGTGCACTAAGTGGAAAATCTGGGAAATTGCGCCTACTGGAGGCCATATAGAGCACTGCAAGCCAACACCAGCTCAATAATCAGTGTGGCGCTTTTACTGGTTCAACAGGCTCAGGCTGTTTTATAACACAATAATTCGATGTATCAGTAATTTCACACAGAGGAAAATACCAACCTGCTTTGTGCCAATTACTCTGCAGAACAGTTTATGTGCCCAGCTGTTCTTGGCTCCAGAAGACACAATGCCAGGGACCTGTTAGTGAAGTGTAAGGAGGTAGTGAATGGATGATCATGCCACCTGAGGCACCACATGATACTCATGCTGCATCTGGAACATCTGTTATGACAGGCCCACCCGGGCATCCTTGTGTTCACCTCTATGTAGATCTCTAAATAAGTAAAGGTCCTCCACCTAAATTCACGTTGCACACGCCAGCCCCTGGCCTCTTAACTAATACAAAAAGTGTGGTTTATGGTTTGCATGAGGTTACTGACGGACATTTTATGCGGAACATCAAAACACATCACTACCACTGGGCAAGAGCCTTGATACATTTGTATTAATTCACGTTTGAGAAAATAAACAAAACCAAGTGAACCATGAGGCGAAACATTGGTTTTGGCTTGTACAGAAAGGGATTATTTTCTTATGATCATTCTTTTTCACCATTTGTTTTCTAAATAATCAGACTCAATGTGACGTCTGGGTGGTAATATAATCCGTGAATACACCCAAAGGCTCGGGGAGTGACAGCATCAACCACAAATATACTCACACACACAGCACATCCCGAAGGATTATGTGCTGTCCCAAAGCCAGGCTGACCTCTGACCTGTGAGGCCAAGGAAGACACACGTTAGGTGATAAGTGAAGCACAAGGCCTATTGTGCAGACGGTCGCTCTGTCCATTTATTGACTTCCTAAATGATCTATTATGAAGTGATTTACGAGTTCCACCAGTGACTTCTAAAGCCGATGGGTTGCTGTCTGCTCCATTCAGCAGACATCTGCACCAATGGACGCAGCATTTGATTTATCAGAGAATGGACGGAAGCTGGTCCACATCACGTCTAGTGTTTGTTTAGAGCCAACAGGAGAGTTGAGAAGCTATTGTGCATGCAAAGTGTCATCAGCGGGGTCAGGGACTAATGGTATAGATGAAGCTCAGGACAACATGTAACTACTGCCAGACAAAAAAAAGCAGTCAAGAAAACCCTTTTTCCATTTTAAAAATGATATCAAAAGATATCAAAAATACAAAACAAAATGTTACTTTGAATACAAGCAAGAAAACTAGACCTCCAGCTGTACACCTTTTTTACGACAGTAGCATCACAGTTAGGCAGCTTGTCTAGCAAATGACCTTGTCTTTCCTCTGTTTGCTAATGATTTGAGGTCATTACAAGTAGCTAGCTCTTTGATTTCTCAGGCCTTTCCTGTACAGCATGATGAGCTTCTCAACTCGAGGTCATTCCAGGAGACAAACCCTTTATGAAGCAGAACGTCTAGCGTTTGAAGCCCTGGCCCTTGGCCTCTCGGGCATGAGCTCCCATGCTGCTCATTTACTCACAGAGATATTATTAGAGACACTGGACAGAAAAACACCTCTCTATTTTCTGTGGGACTTTCACAACAAGACCCTTGGCCTTCTCCTTGACAAATGTCAGTTCCTTAAAAAGACATCTGTGTTAGGAATTAATATTAATAGGAAATAAATGTACAAGTTACTGATCATTTATCAAGCAAATACATCGTATTGTAAAGTTATTTTTTCTCTATAATGACATTTGGGTTTTTCCTGTTTTTCTCAAATTTTTGATTGCAAATATAAGTTAATGAAGAAAAGAAATTGAGCTCAGAAACATATTACAACCAAGGAGAGCAACTGCACATCTCCATCTATTCTCTATGTCCCTGCTGTGATTAACCTTGTTGGATAAACACAGCTTAGGTCAGGCTGGAGGGCCTCTGTGTTAAGCTAAGACCTGCTAGAATAACAACACAGGATTACATAGCTGCTCAGGTGCGTCTTATACCGCAAATTCAAGTCCACTGGAGCAAATCTCCTATCAGATAAGTCAACACAATCACATAGTGTCACAAAGCATCACATCAGGCTTTAGTAAACAGTGAGCACAAAACGTCAGCTAGTGCTTAATTAACTAGACAAACTAGACAAAGACAGACATTATTTCAGCAAGAGAAAGAGTGAGTCTGCAGCTCTGACAGGTTACATTTGTATGCAATATTTGAAGGACTGAATTATGTTTTGGGAAAACCAGGCCGTGATCTGTAATGCTGTCTTCAATGATGTGGTACACCATACTTTTCCTAAAAATAAATACCATGGCAATCTTTCAAAAAGCCTAGTACGCTGTAAAAGAACACATGCTGCTGTTGTGAAGGTTTTTCAGGAAGTATCAAAAACATTTCCAATGAAAGTTGATGGAAAAAAATGTTCCTGCAACTGCCAATAAAAAGATTTTTGACCCATTTCAAAAGACCTAACTCTATTTCTTATGCAGGTAGGTGGAAATGACATTTGGCTCAGCTCTTTTGGAAAAGAAAAACTAAATTTTAATATGTCATTTAGTATGAAAAGTATTGGAAAGAAACATTGATTTATATCAGTACAACTGATGTATAACTCTTTTGGGTCACAAAGTGGGAAAGGGATTAAAAATCATTTTTATCATGCTGAGGATGGATTTTTTTTTTTTTTTTTTTTGCATGGTTGGTCAGCAGAGCCCTTTGCTGATTCTGGAAATACAGCATGCTAAATTTTACTGAATGACCCTCCTTAAAAGGTTGCCAGGATTTAACTCAGGTAATAGACAAGAGGCACAAAATAGGGCAACAGCCACATTACATCAGTGCAGATGACAGATGACAAAATATTTACTAAAAGTCTGTATCCTCCCAGAGCTCAGCAGCTTAGTCAGTGCTGGCTCCCTCATTATATATTGACCACATGGTGATCCTCTGGTCCTTAGATCCAGCAGCCAGCAGTCTCTGTCTAGGGTCCTGGTGGTCAGAGAAGGCCACACTTAGCACCATGTCAGTGTGGTACTGAAGCACTGCCAGTGGTTTCAGCTTCTTCCAGCCAAAAACCCGCACGCGATGGTCCCAGCCTGCTGACGCCAGAAGCTTACCATCCTCCCTGATACATAGCTGGGAAACCCCAGGGTTGACCAGCGTCACATAGTCCTGGATCTGTAAAACCATAAAGAGGAAGAGGATTATACCAGGTGTTTTCAGGTTAGAAGCTGGAATCTAACACGCTGCTGAGATGCATTTAGATATATTCAGCTGTTCCTGTATAGTAACTTAACTGTCCACACAAATAAGAGTCAAAAATAATAAGAGAAGCTAATTAGGTCAGTAAGTCAATTATTCACTGCCATCTAGGAAGCTGAGGCCAACACAAACACTGACAGGGAAAGACTATCAGCTGATCTGACGACTGAGGTCAGTGTGTGTGAGGCTGCATGTCTGTTGAACCTGGCTGTAGACTCCTGGGAATCAATCATCAGCCATAAAACACTGCTGCATAGGCTACAAGCAAATCTCTCTCCAGCCCAGTATTAGGTTTAATGTTTATTGGGGGGTGGGGGGGGGGGCTATTCTGGAAGCCCGACGGGACTTTGAGTTACCTTTGTCACAGTTTGCAAGAAAGAGAGAGACCATCTCGTTGAATTGCTTGTTTGCAGAGGCCTTGCTGCCTTAAGCGCCTCTGATGAATTATATTTGCACTGAAAGGTCCGGTCAACGGGAGAAGAGACACAATAAATACAATGCTGTAACATCTGCCTGCTAAAGATTAGCCACAGCTCCCTCTCCCTGTGATCTACAGTGTCCCAAGGATTGTATCAATCTCTTTAAAGGGGCAACATTGTGACATAACATAATGAATGGTTGTAAAGACCACTGCTTAAAGGGCAGGCTGTGATGGGCATTCCTAGGGAGCGAACGTGCTCTTTCTGCGGGGTAACGATCTCTAGATGGGACCCAAACATCTGGATATGGGAGCTGCAATCAAACTGGACAGCGTAAAATTGACTTCATAAGTTGTGTCTAGGGAGACTAATGGCCTTGGATGAGAGGAGACAGTGGAGAATTTATCTACATGCTCCTGTTCCGGGCAGGAACCATCCACAAGCTGCATGTGGAAGATATAAGCCAGGTACTCACAGCCCAAGTGGATAAAGTGGAATGCAAGGGAGAGAGAAAGCAGCGAGGAATGTCATTGATCAAAATAGAGCCAGAAAGCTAAATCTAGTAAGAAGGCTCAGTTCAGGACAGCTAGTGATGTGATTTTTTTTTGTTTTGTAAATCAAACCATCATCACTGTTACCAATAGTATGAAACAATGTGTGGTTGGTTAGACCAAACAAGTCAGATACAATGATACAAAGAAACCTGGGGGGTGAAAGACTGTTTAGAGCTTATTACCTCAAGAAGTTGGTATGCCCCTACCTCTCTCCATCTGGTTTGCATTAGAGGCCTGATAATGATGGGTTTAAGTGTCTGTTTTTGTTTGTTTTGCTTCCCATAGTTTGTGTCAGGAAAAGGCATTTGTTTCATTAAAGGGTCAATTGTAAGCAAAATGGCTAATGATGCAGTAATGGTCATTCAGCAGGGCTGGTCGGCTAATTGTTTTTACTTTCTATAGTTGGAGAAAGCAAAAGGAAAAAGTGGTGAGGGGGGAAAAAAGTTTATGCCATAATTAATGATGCTTATGTGAAGCTGTGCTGGTTCCTAAGCTGCCTATATGTTTACTTTGATATTAAAAGGCACTGGAGCTTGACAGTTATATCACTGAAAATATTACCTGATTCAATGATTAGCTTCAACTAATTATTTTTAGTCATTAAATAAAAAAATTCCAAATGGTTCATGCTTTTTCTACAGCTTTACGTCATTTTATATAATTATATATGAATGTCTTTGGCCTGCCTTCTGCAGTTTCCACTATTTTCTGGCATCTTAATTTGTCAAAATAATAAACAAATAAAGAAATGATGAAAATAAATATTTGCTATTTTGGAAAAATAGTTTAGGTCATATAAAGAACCTGCAGACTGAGCACTGTAGTATAAGAATGCAATTATTTGGATATACTGCAATTATGAAACAGAAAATGTAGTATTTATTTATTTAATTTAAAAATTAACTATTACCTAATTGGTTAATTAGCAATTAACAATCACCAAGAATTACATCCATTTAAGGTAGGTAACAGTGATAATGTTAAGGGCTGGGCTACACATTTCTAGTCTATGAGATACAGTCAAATGTGATTATTTGCTCATATTTTTAGACTTTTAAGAAAGCAAATATTTTAATTATAATATATAATTAATAATATTTTATTTAGATTTTGGATGGGTGGGCAGACAAAACAAGCAATCTGAAGTTGTCATGAATTATATTGTATTCCTAACATTCTCAGTGTTATGATGAAGTGAAAATGTCTAAATTATGCTACATTACATTTGAATTCTTATGTTCTCCAGCAGGAGTGACAATGTTTCAGCTGCGGCTCTTCACCACTGTTTCACACACTGCTATTAACTAGTTCTCAGTCTGTAATGAATTCCATTAACTCTGCTTAGCTTTTACTGATGACGCCCCATTTTTCTTCCCGTTGCTTCCTTACTATCTCATCATAGAAAGAATCTGTTTTTTGGGCTTCATCATTCTTTTTTTTTTTTTGTTTGAACACTCCTTCCTGGCCTTTGTTACAGCATGCAGACACACAGAGAGCAGGCTTTGCTGTCTAAATGCCAACTTTCTCAGTTGTCAGGAGGCTTGCAGCTCTGCTCAGCAGCTGGGCCCACATGACTGTAGTTCTACAACGAATCCAACACAAACTCACACTTCAGGATCCTCTTTTAGAGCATCTCAAAACAAAGGAGATGTTCAAAAGGAGCGTCCACTTGGCAGATGTCACTCAAGCCTTTTCTCCCTGCCTTTCCCGTCAGTCTTGGCACGGATCTTGGTGTTCACGCTCACTACACGCTACTGAAACATCCCATCATCGCTCACTCACTCCAGCCAAGCGACTGTGAGGCTCTTTGCAGGTATTTCTGACACACCCTGTCCCTGAATCACACTCAGCAGCAGGGAGATAACAGCCTTTTGTCACCTCGCCTGACAGGTATTGGATGTGTCAAACAGGTGAGCAGTGCCACTGAGAAACAAAAAGAGTCATACTTTTTATGACAGCCAACTTAGACATACATCAGTCCATTGGCAAACCAAGACAGGGACAGATACGACCTGACCCATAAATTAGGTCAGATTGGGATTGGCTGATGGATGCAAGACTTCACAGAAGACACCATGCAGGTGACAGCTGAGGGGAGACAGTGGAGATGTTTTTACACTGTAATGAAAATGGAGACCAGCAGTTCCACCTGCACAGAACTGTCATCAGTGTCAGAAATAGCTTGCTGTCAGCTATGCTTGATTTATGCTGCTAATCTTCTGTCCATACCTGCTTTCTCTTTCTCCAGTCCATGACCTCTGTCTTTTTCTTTCTCCTAGAGCAACCTGTCACTGCACTTGTCAATACATTTAGAGTGGCCGCCTAAACATATGTCCATCTGGCTTAACAGCTTGTAAACCCTAACACCCACACCCTCATAGTCTCACCCTGACACATTCCCAAAAATGCATGCTAGGATGAAAAAAAAAGGGCTGAAGATGATGCCTCACTGCTATGAAAAGAAATCAGGCCAGCCAGGTCAAACAGCAGATAAAAGGCTCTGGGAGCCATGTGTAATACATTAACCTCCATTCCTGAGGCTATCTGTCTTTATCTGGCCTTGATAAGCTCACTTCACAGCCCTTCAGCTTCACTAAATCATAACTGCACTGTGTTGTGTCACATTCAGTTTCCCCTCCATTTCACAAAAAGCATCTATCGGCCTTGCCAGCCAGTTCCACTACAAGTGGGCTGTATCGCTGGGGTAATTTGTGGGCAGTGGGATGCTGTGGCACTTATAGCCTCCTCAGTCTTTATTGCAGCCTCCCACTGTGAACTACTGTTCCCTTTACTGCAGATGTGTTTTTTGTTTGGTTAGGGGGCCTCCGAGGTTTTGATATTTTTATTACCTCTCACGGGTCGTCCGTCAGGACCCCGAGCCTGAGTCCGCCACCCGGCAGGTCCCCCCGCCCGCTTACAGCTGCCACACAAAAATACTTTTGTGGGAAGAACTGAGGATAGCTGTCTGGACGTCACACTGAGCTGCACTTCAGGATAATTTAAAAGCCCCTTTTGGATCCTTTCCCTCTTCTTGTGCTTTTTTCCTATCGTCCTCGTCCCGGATTACATGCTGAATCAATATTTTGTTGCTCGAGCAAAATAAACCAAATAACCACGCTCCTCCTGTTTTTGGTATATTGAAACAAATTCTTCGTAGTGTTTTTCTAGATGCATTCTTAGGTTGAAAAAAAGATTTGCAAGCTTTGCAAGTATTTCTAATTCAAGCATTCATTTGTAAAAAGTCTTGGAAAGAATAACACAACTTCACTGTGCTTCAGGTTCACCTTAGCTTTTATCCAGTGAGGCTGGCTGAAAAATTCAGAATTCTCTTTTGCTCATGAAAGCAAGAGAAATTACAGCTTTAAATGAGGCTTTAAACATCTGAAGCATTGGCTGTTATGTAAAATGAAATATGTTGCAAAGCTGAATCTCTTTTGCTGTGACACAAGATGCTCTGGCCTGGAGCTATAGTCTGAATCACTCCCAAGTCAATATGTGTGTGTGAGAAGTATGAATATTGAAAGTATTAGCAAAGTGTAGTTGTTGATTTTTTAACTGGTACTATGAGACAAATACACACACAAATACAGTTAGTGTGTGTATATTGGGTACATTGGTTATATATAATTGCACTGTATTGTATCCAGAATTAAAGATACTATGGAATTACAGATAATAATGTGTGACTATGCCTCAGTGTGTATGTGGGTGGTTTAGCTCTGGAGTGACAGCCCTTGGCCCCTGCCCCTGCCAATGCTGTGTAACCAGCAGCTGATTTATGGCCCCCTGGAGCCCTGCTGAGCCTCTTCCTCTTTAGCCCCTGATGTTTTCCAAGAGAGCCCAGAGAAAGGCAACACTCCTCTCCTCCCATTTTCACCATTATTATTATTTTTTGTATGATTTAACTGATTGAACTGATTATCCTGTGCAACAATTAGTTATCGGCTACAAGGTTCAGAACCATAACCATGGAATATTTTATAACCAATCATAGAATAATCATACCCACATGGACATTATAATTGCTAGCCTAGGAGTACTTGGTAAGACTACAAGTAGACAACTATAATAACTGCAAGTAATTTGCAAAATAGCTGTTCTTATTTGATTGAAACTACATATTTAGCATGACGCCTGAACATTATATGTTGCAACTGACAAAACAAGAAAAGTAGTTGGCAAGTGATTAAAGAAGTGTAAACTGTTCGCTTCAAGGTACAAGATAAATGTTTGCAATGGTTAGCTGCTGCTAAAAACAACAAATTGTTACAGACTTAGCTACAAGTAATAAGTAAAGGGGTAGCTTCCAATAGTTAACTAAAAGTAAGGCACACATGGTTTAAACAGTTAGCTAATGTAGTAATTAAACGGTTGAAATAGTTATAAATAGTATAAGGTCCAAATTGTTTGCTAAAAACTGGGTGAATAGTTTGAAATTTGCAGCTTGGGCCACTTAAGGTTAACACTAGGGATGTCCGATATTATCAGCCTACCGATATTATCAGCCGATAGAGTTAGACAATATCGGATATCGGTAAAAAAGCCAATATCGAACGGCCCTAGTTAACACAAACACAAATTTGGTCAAACCAACATAAACATTGACAATTCAACTGTATACAAAAATACAATATCCACTGAATAGTGATCTACCACAGGAATGCTCTCCCAACGTTTGGCACATTTTAAAGGTTATATTTAATAGTTTACAATAACAATCACTTAATAGATTATGTAAATAAAGACATTTAGAACATGGTGGGTGGTGTTGATGAAGAGGTACTTTGGTTTGTCTGACAGGGCTATGAGGGATCCAGACAAAAAATGTTGGGAACCACTAAACTAAACAATACTACTCTAAGCCTGTCCTCTGCTGACCTGCAGGTTGTTCTGTCTGTCGATCATCCAGGAAGTGAGCTTCTTCTCAGAGGAGCCTGATATCCCCCTTAGACATTTGGTGTCCAAGGTGAGGCACATGACAGGTTCAGGGTGGACTTTGGCTTGACTCAGCTTGGACCTCTGGTTGACATCCCAAAGCAACAGGGAACCGTCCTCGTATCCAGCCAACAGGACAGGTCCGGGACCTGAGTCTGCCTGGGAACGAGAGAGGATAATAAGTGAGAGACAGCAAGATAGGAAGAGAACACCAAGAGCTGAGAGTTAACATGTGAGATGAGTAGTAAAAAACCACAGAAACTGCTTTGTTGTGCTGGAAGCTGAACGGAGCAGAGGTTATCAACCTAGAAGCTCCCACTGACACTCCGAGAGACGCTGTGGCCCCCATTTATCAGCCTTCTGCTCTCTCTTTGCAGCACTCCATTACACCACTCCTCACTTTGCTCCTCATATATTACTGAGCCACAGGCCTCGCTTTAACTTAGATTTTTTCACATGTTCCAATTCAATATATATGTTTAGGTATGTTTTTAATTATTCTAACAACTTGTACCAAGCAAATGTAATTATACGCATCTAAATAGAGAAAAGTAGGCAGTATAAAACTAACTAACAATAATAAAGTGTTGCCTTCCTAATGTAGGGATTCAGACAAGACATCTCAGTGTCTGGCAGTCAGTACAAGACTTGTATGAACAGACGGGCAGTAAAATTATGTGGAGGTATAGGTTAGATAGTAAATCACTTCTGTGAACAAGAAAATAAAGCTGAGCTGATTAAACAAATTAGATCTTCATATATCTTTGCACTGCTAGAGGAAAGACAGGAAGGCCAGATGAAAGTAGATAAAAGAAGGAAAGAGAAGAAGGGAGGGATGGCTGTATGATCTAACCTCTGTCCTGCTGTTCCCAAAACCCCACAATTCTTCTGCCTCTTGCTACCTTCAACACGCTTCACATCCATATAAGCCTGGAGTGTTCTCCGGTCAATCGTTTTCCAAGCTTGAAAATACTGGCCTGTGGAACGACACAATACATTTCGGAAGACCTAAGAAAAAGCATCACAGATATACACTTTGTACTGACTCGTGCCGTTCCTTTAAACTACCATCAGGCCCACAGCAACAGCACTGTGCCCTGCCGAAACTAGAGGGAAAGAAATTTTTTCCATATGTGCGAGGGGGCCATGTCTGCCATTTTTTCATCCATCTCCAAGTCTTCTTCTCACTTAGCGGTCTATATTTCTCTTCGTCCAGCTTTAAACAAATTATAGACACAGTCATGTATTCCTTCCAAACACATCAGCGAGGACGAACACTAAGGGATTATGAAAACAAATAAAAACAAGTGAAAATCAGTGGCCCCTGCTTGCCGGCAGGTCCCAGGCTAAGCGTTCCTAAGCTTGGGGCCCACCGTTTCACTTAAGTGTAGGACCTCCTTGATTGATGATGTCATGGGTCAGGGGTCGGGGAACCCTGGGTAGACACCTAATTCATTATATCCTCCACAGGCCTTTCTACAAGAGGGCTCTCTGTTGGAGTAGGGCTGGGGCTCTGGGAGGAGATTCATCAGCACAGAGTAGCTGGAAAGACAGAAGGATGGAAGCTGGTTGAAGAGGCAGAACTGCAGCAGGGTCTTCTCTAGATTGTCAACTAGCTGGGGGTTAATCCGTCATGTGAACCAATGCCTTTTTTTGCATAGCCAGTTTTATACAATGCATTATAGTGAAACAAGAGCACAGTAATTGTGTGTTATCATGTATTTTCACATAATGGAATCCTGTCATTTTATCATGTAAAGATCAGTATCATTATTAACAATTTCCATTTTTTTTTATTTTTGAACCTTTTCAAGTTTCGTCTCTAAAACCTGTTTATTGAACATGTATCATCAGATTTGGAAAGGCGTAACCTCCTTGAGGTTGTGTAAACCAAATACAAAGATGTAACCTATGGAGGCACTAAGACAAGACCTAACAAATTGAGGCAACGTAATAACAATTGCTGCACCATAAATCTAAATAGACTTTTATTCCTCTGAGGTTCAAATTCAAGACAAAGGAATTTATCTCCAGACAATTTTCCTGTTCAGACTGCAGCTAACAATTGTTGTCATTATGGATTCATCTACAGATTATTTTTGATTGTTATTTAATAAATTGCTCTGTCTATATAACAGCAAAGACAAGAGAGTGGAAATCGCAGTTTCCTAAAGTCCATAGTGCAGTCTGCAAATTCTCTGATTTACACTCCAAAATACATATATATATATAAATGTACAATCACAATTGATTCAAAATTTACTATCACATTAGACAAGTCATTTTTCAATAATAGAATACGGCTTTCAGTTAGGGTTTAATCTCTTGAAATTTCTAAATTGTCTTCTTGTCCTCAGGGTTTAGAGATTTTCCACACTCATTCTAGTACATTTTATCAAATGCAATGACAACAAAAAAATCTGTCGTCATTGCATTTGATTCATGATGTTGGTTATTGTTTATATTAATGAAACGTAAATTCAGACTGTTTCGACGCTCTTCTTTGTTTATTTTTATGCTGTTTTAATGCAACAATTTATAAACTTAAAAACTAAACTTGTTTTTACACTATGCATGATGAGATATCTTGATTTCACTTGTCCCAGCCTCACAAGACACACAAACCAATACCTCCCAATAACAAACAGAATTTAAATTTTCTGAATATAATTCTTTCAAAGTTATCACTATGCAGCTTAAGCTGGCAGCAGCATGAGACTTAAATCAGTGCTCAAGACACAATAGCATCAGGAAGTGGACAGAGGCCACAGTTTTGAATGCAAATGCAAATTAGTATTAAATTAATTCAGGTCAGTCTATGGCTGCAGTGTAAATACATTTCCTTAGTAGTGTACTGTACTTCAGTAAAATATTAAGGTATTTCTATTATACTTAAGTATTTCAATTTTCTACAACTTCATACTTTGACTTCACTACATTTCAGCATCTGATCAATAATCCAAAATAAAGTATGATCATAAGACTTTATTGATCGTGATCGGTGTGAAATTTACAAGATATCAAGCAGACGATACGTAACTGAAAAAATAATTATTAGATTTTAGATATATGATTATTAAAACAGCAGGTGTTATAAAATTATCTTCATCATTACCAGCTGCAACATTAAACTATAACATTTGTAGTACTTCAAGTATTTTTTTGAGTTAATACTATTGTACTTTAACTTTGTAAAGAAAAATATAATATTTTCAATGCAAGAATTTTACCTGCAACAATATTTCTACTCTGAGGTATTACTACTTTTACTCAACTAAATGATCAGAGTACTTCTACCACCACTCTCCATGGCACTGACTAAATAAAGTGGAACAGTGCTCCGTGTCTTTTTTCAGCTTAACCCAATGTTAATACAATTCTCCTGATGTTGTTCACATTAGCTCTCAAATCAAGCTAAATTTATTATATACATTTTGTGTGATAACCAACAAGTAGTTAAGCAGAACAAAGGGACCTCTGTCATGGATTGTCATTTTTTATTATTCAAAGGTGCTCAAGTATTTTTACTACAATCCTGTACTTATTTAGTTTACGTTAAATTTAAAATCATAATGCTCATAGTCACTCGCAAAACACTACTCTCCAGCTTAGTTTGTATAGATTGGCCTACTGCCCTGTGTTGTGGCATTATCTACTGGGGTATATGTGGGCATATTGTGTATATTTATTATTTTGTATATATGACTTTAAAGGATGTGTCATTTTATATTTATCTCTAGGGTGAATTTTAACATCTGGCCATGAACAAAAGCTGGCCCATTTACAGTTTTTTCTCTCTTGATCAATGAGTTCTGTCCCTGTCAAATAAACTAATACAACAAAAAACTTAAATAAATAAAATCAAAACGTATTGTATATTCAGCACACACTTCTATGCATGTAATCAACCAAGAGACCAATGGCTTGTTTACTGATGTGGCTGCCACAGGCCCCAGGCAGGCACTGCTCCAACATAAGGAACCAATAGTTTCCTCCAGTTTTTGTCCTGGTCCGCCATGATGTCATGGCCACGAGGCAGCAAGGTGATGAGCTGAGAGTGATGGATATCTGTATAGGAACATTTCCTTTTCCCAGCCAGCCTCTGTTCACATTAAAACCCTTGCACATAATACATCAATGCTGTCCCCCTAGCCAAGCCCTACATCCCCTTCAAACCCACATATGGAGGCACTTTCTTCCATCTCGTCTGCTGTATTGTTCTCCACTTCACAGCTTCAGATTCAGAGAAGTGTGCTCTGTCACCTTTTGGGCATACTGTAGCTCAGCATATGAACTAAAAGCCGGGTGGGATTTTGTTGAAAGGAAGGGGAATTGAGAAGAAAGTGAACTTTAACACCGCATTTAATCTCTTCCATAAACTCCAGCAGAGAGGGTGTACAGGCCGACAATAAATCTGCTTGCCAATCTGTCTTGGAAATAATGGAGGGTAATCTCATCCCAAAAGTGGGAAGAAAGACAGAGAGGAGATAATTGTTGGTGGCTTCTTCCTGGAGTGTGTGTGATAGAGTGAGACAAGGTGGAGAGAGAGGAGGACTATGTCAGCAGTTGCCTCCTGCCACATGAGGTTAAGGAAACAGTGGGGAGCATATGAGAATCTGATGTGAATGACAAGATTACCTTTTTTCTGCTTGAGACTGACAGAATTTGTTGGTAGAATTCCCAACCTGTTTCTGTCTGTGTGTGTGTGTGTGTGTGTGTGATTTTATGTGAGAGAGGATTTACACACTGGGTTTTCAGCTGTTCCCTAGTTCTTGGACCTCTAGAGCGGCTCAGTCACTGTATAACAGATGAACATGCCTCGGCCTTGAAAGAAATCAGCCTGAAATGATTTAGAATCACCTGGGCTCTTCGGCTTTGAAGTCTGACATCTGCCTGTGCTATATTACACTGATATTATATAATTTATAATGATATAATTGATCATTATGTTTCCTGGCACTCAACACTGAACCAGTATTGGTTAATAAATCAGATGATGAAAGGTGGGTGTAACAGTGAAATCAAAGGGAAAGAAAGAAAAACACAAACACAATGTCAGCATGTTCTGTGAGACTCGAACTTGTCTACATGTCTCTACAATAATATCACAAACACAATGTCATCTTTATGGCTTTTGTATTTGTCTTATATGACTTAAGTACAGTAACTCTAATTAGTATTACAGGAATACAGGACTGAATGTGCACGGGCCAGCAACTCAGCTCCCTCTGGCTTAAAAAAATCATGTGTTTTGAGTTCTGTTGCCTGTAAACTGCATAGCCCATAAAGTATTTATTAAAAAAAACACCCCTCCCAAAAGCCCCAAAACCTTGGTGTTAAAAATTAACCAAGAAAATAATTACAGGGTCTCATTAATTGCTGGAAAATAAAAGTTTCAACAGCATTTACAAAACAGAAAGAAAAACATTTTGCTCTGATCCAATTGGATGTACAGCTGCAGGCTGATATATGGCTGTGAACCCCCGGTCCTTCCAAATGCTCTAATTACAGTGTTGGGACTTGCTGCCAGCTAAAGAGAAACACTTGGAAAATGGTCCAGGGCAAGTTGCTGGGCTGTAAATAATGTGCCATGTCTCACATGTGCATTTTTGTTGCCTTTTCTATTATTGAATGTTGTTATATGCTGTAGAGTACAGTAGAGCAGGTAAATAAAGAGAAGATACAGAATCTGCTGCTTTTGACAGTAACTGCCACAAAGAAGTCATATAACTTGACATGTAGCTGGAGAGGGACACAAAGCTTCAGTTAAGAGGATAAGGGGGAAAAAATGGTGCAGAGATGTCTCTTAAAATGACAAGTAAACCATCTGGTGCTTACCTGCCACAATTTTATACACATGACCATCCCCAGCTTAGCTTCTGGTACCAGGGTGCAGACCGGAGCCTTACTGGGTAGTTCAATAATTTTAATCTGTGGAGAACACATGACAATTGCATGTTAGAAATCACTAGAGACAGCTACATCCATGCAAACTGCTTTATGAGGCTCTGCTCTGCAGCAGTGCTCTGAGATATATCTGAACTGCAGCATGCTATCAAGCATAATTTGGTGTGTTAGCATGAAAACATTTGCTAATCAGCACTACACAAAAAAATGAAAGCTGAAGGTCACCAGTTTTTAGGATACATTGTTAGGAATACATGTTCTCATCCTTACTAGATGTTGAGTCATGTAACTAGACAAGTGAAAACTGTGACCATCTGATGGGACTAGATAAAAAGCGAGGGGCTTCATCCACCAGTAACCAAAGATTTCAGCGCAGAACCAGCTGACTGGAACTGCCGTCTTAATAGCTACACTGCTAACGTGGCTAAAAAGAGATAATTGAATGTAGTGTGCAGCTACTGTAGCTCTTCGCACATTTCAGAATCAGTATGCTATATAATATGGGCAGCTTTAAAAAACATGCTTTTAGAAACACATAAGCTGAGGTCTGCACTCCTGAATGCTTAACAGATGACAAACGTTCAACCTTATTCTGTCATTAAGGTGGAGGACCAGGATCAGAGTGCCTCCAACCATCAGTGCAGTACCACCATCAGCACAGAGGAGCCGTCCCACTGTCTATAATAAATCCTGCTAAAGCCTGACCCTGTGACATGAATGGTGTTTTCCTGCACACTTTGGCACTGATTCTGATAAAATACACAGCCTAATGAAGCCAGTGATAAAGTGTGTGCCTGAAAGTGTGTGCATACCCACACCACTACCAAAACTCATTTCTTTGACTTCCTCTGTGCTGATGATCCGTATATTCATCCTCATTAGGCCGCAGATTAAACAGCCCTTTAAGGGAACAATCTGTATTTTAGCGCTAGGCTTCATCTGTCCTGCATGTTTATCTCTGCGTGCCTGACAAAGAGGGCCTTTGAGGACTTCTCTGCGCCTCAGGTGATCACTGTTCTTGTGTGGCATCACACTGCCCATAAATAAAACACCCACAGTATTAATTAATGTTTCTGCCATGGCAGCAATCTGCTGGCAGGAATCTCAGTGTAAGCAGTAAACCATAAAACCACCTGAGATAGCTCAAATGGAAAATGCCTGTTTTCTACTTGGTTGCATATCTAAATATTGACCTACCTGCATGTTGTTTATGGCACCAAATCATGCCATTGTGCATGGCTTGTGGTAAGTGCATATGTATTGGGAATTCATTTATGTAAGTGTTTTGTTTGTAGATACATGACAGGCGTCTGTCTTGGCCATTAATGTTGAAGGAAGGGGGTGGAGAGACAAAATGACAAAATCGGCTGTGGCTGTTTTGGTCTACCCTTTATGGGTGTGTGTGTGTGTTACTGTCTGTCTGTCTATCTATCTGTCTGTCTGTTGGGACAATGGCATTATTGAGGTGCTGGGAGTCACAGGCGCCCTGATGCCTGGCCTGCTGGACTGGGGTTAGCAGAGGCACGTTTGGCTGGATCAGGTGACTACTCTGTCCCTTTCAAGTGTGGCTCCTCCACAGTGGAACAAGTAACATGAATCTGGAGGCAATAAAAGATGGCTGAATCGCTGGCTGCCTTCTCACCATCCTGTTTCACTGCTCAGATACTGGCTCCACACAAAACCCTACAGACTTGTGGGTGTTGAGACAGACTGATTTCACTGCAGTGCACAATCTAATCAGGCCTGGGAATTTTCTGTGTCTCTAGCTAAACAGCCACTCTGACAAATATGACAATAGAAACATTGTCATATCTGAATAAATCTAAGGCTTGATGTTTGTGTTCTCTTTGTGCCTCTGTGCAATATGTTTCTATGCAATACTTTTTGATTCTGTTTCTTTTTATACATTTATTATACCTTGTGGACTTTCTCTTTCTCTTACCCTTGTACTTGTAACAATGCAAATTTCCCACATGTGGGACTAATAAAGGTTTATCTTATCTTATCTTATCTTATCTTAGTGTGGATGCATTACTTTTTCATTTATAGATTATACAAAGTATATTTATTAAACTTGTTTTCTTACACTCTTATACATGCTTTAGACAAAAGCATCCACTGTATGGCATGGCCACAGCCAAAAGTAACCAACATTTAGTGGTGGCTTGCATTAAGCTTCAACCTTTGAAATGTGCATACTTACTTATGACATGAAGGCTGGTTTGTTAATGGCGCTATTTAAAACTGCATTCATCAAATTAACACATGGCACATACGCTGTCTATCAGCCAAAAATGTTACGTTGGCCACCTGACTGAATTCAACTTATTTATGGAGTAGATCACGTGCAAAAGATAACTGCAGTGCGGTAACAGGAAAAGATGAGAGGACTTTGAGGTAAGGGTATGTAAGGTAATTTTCCACTAACTTAGTAAACAGTACTAAAAGTCACAAATATGTGTGAACGCTTTAAGTCTAATGAGAAAGCTGGAAACAGCAAGTCTGGTCAGGTTCATACAGGTTGGCATTTTTATAGTCAATATACCATCCCATCTGCCAGTAATTTGAGACCTTGCCTCCTGTCATGGAACAACATGTACTACAGGACCAATCCTCCAAAATGAACTGCTTTAATGGCAGAGAAGTCTACATATCAGTGATAAACTTCACCATATTATGATTAACGTTTCATAGATATTCAATTTCTAATATATAAGATATTTAAGATCAATTCCAGTTTATATATATTGTTGCAAATGAAATAGCAAAAGTATAATTATTATTATTATTAAAAACATTTTACCATTTGGCAACTATGCTGGCATTATCTGCACTGTGTAGGGAACTATGAATCCATGAGTCATTGTTTAATGGTCCTGTGAAAGGCAAATTTAGAGGTAATGTTAAGATAAGCACACAAAGTTCATTTCATTCATTTTGCATGAAGACTTTTTTTTATCAGAATTGCACGGAGCTGGAAGCTATTCCAACATCTACTGGGTGAGAACCTGGTCAGTACACCCTATAACACATTCCCTTATCTAACCTCCTCTGTCTGCTCTCCAGCAAATGCCAGCAGGAAGGTCCCAGGACTTGTCTTCAGCAGGGAGCACTGACAGAACCCAACACTGCCGGTCCACACAGAATCCACCACCTCACTACGACCTTCACCCAGATCCCACAGGCAGACCCTCATGTCCCGTCCCTGACTGTTCCACCAACAAAAAGAACATGACAGGACATTTAATACAGCAATAATAAGTGCTCAGTGGAAAATTTAAACAAAATAAGAAACTTTATCAGAAAGCCATGAACAAGAAAACTGTCCTCCTGACCTGATGAGGGCGTCTGTCGACTGGAGTGTGCTGACCCACATGACAGAGCTACCAGAATGGCCTTCAATGATCTTCTCAGCCCTCCTGCTGTTCAGGTTCCAGATATGGATGGCACCCTCCGCTGACCTGCAAAACCAAACACAAAAACAGTCAGAAAGTCTCTTGCGCGAATCAGTGTCAGAGGTAAATCCTGATTGGCTGGCTTAGCATTATTCAGCAAAATAAACCTGTCTATATGTACAATGAGATGAATGACTAACCCAGAAAAAAGAAGGGGAGCATTTCCTGCATGGCAGTTAAAGTGGAGGGTGTTGAGGGGCCCTCCGGCACCCCTCAGGGTATAGACGGGGACCGGAGCAGGACGAGACATTCTTGGGTGATGCAATCGATATATGGACGAAAAAAGGTCACAAGCTCATGTCAAGATGACCACTGTAACAGACAGCAAGAAAAGTAAGCAGAGAGACAGGTTACTTGTGATTCAAAAAACAAATCCAGTTTGAGCTTTATTAAGAATTTCTCCAACAAAACCGCCAGTTCTGCATTTCTGTTTTTGGACACTAAGCAGAGATTTTCAGAGAGCAGCTTCATTTTGCCTTGAAGCTAATCTCTTCCACACTGCAGACACTTGTGTTTAATGCACTGTCTGTATTTTCTCTATTGTTAGTAGCTACAAACCCTGTGGCTTTCTCTCTGTCTTCTTCCTCCTAGTCTACATGATAACACCTCTCTTACTCAATATGTCATAAATCACAACCTCTGACAGCTTAATTACAGTCAACAGACTGAGATTTGGGCTTCTCACTCCTCTTGTGATCAACAGCCGTTGTCCCAGAGGCAGAGGCAACAGCTAGGGCTTTTAAGTCGTTTGTAGGCCGGGCAGCTGAGGAAACCCAACCAACCGCAGGTATGCTGCAAGGAAATGATGCATCAGCACAGTGCAACACACTTCCACCTGAGCGATATCAGAGATCGCTTCAGAGCTAATATCCATCTATTCGTCCATTTTCTAAACTGCTTATCCTGCTCTGAATTACAAGAGGTTTATTACCCTTTTGAACCTGACCAGACATCAATTGTGTGTAGTGACCATGTTAAATAGAATATTTTCAAAGCATCACTGTTGGTGCTAGCAATTAGCTCAGTTAACCACTGTGCCGAATGCAGAATCAAAGCACTCCTAGCATGACTGTATGCTCTTAGTCTTGGGATGGCTATGCATTTTATTTTGTGTGTGTGTGTGTGTGTGTGTGAGGATGTGTATGCACAGAAGTGATGTGACAGGTATTCTTTAGACTTCTTCCTCGCTATTCTGCTAATCAACAGCCTGCTGTGATAACACAAACAAACTCACTGAAGCACCAGCAAAGACAGGAAGAGGGCTTAGTTAGTAAACGACACACAAAACAGCAATATTTTAAATTTTAAATGCCACTGCAGTTTTGTTTTATGAAAAAGGAAATACTCTTTAGGTCAATGATAAACACTTATAGGCATATAGGTCAGTGTCATATATTGTAACTTCTCCACCGCACCATTCTCCAACTTCACAACTGCCCCCTCATCTACTTTTACTTATCATAACCCCTGCTCCCTGCAATCAGCAGAAGCTGAAACTGGAGCCTGAGGCATTCAGGGGTAGCTCATTTCAGAAGGTTAGTGGTTAAATTGTGCATGTGAACCTGTGAAGCGGAGAGACAGACCACTGACCAGCCTGCCTAATTAAGGACACCACGCTGCAGTCTGAGGGACTCACAAGGACACAGTCAACCCATCAGGTTTACTACATTATCATGACAAGAGACTGATGCAAGAGACCATGCAAGAACACTGCATGCTGCAAGGCAGTTTTTTCCATGTTCATCACATGAAAAAACAATAACATCCCTCGAAATATGTAACAAGACAAAAAATATTTTTCAGAACATACAGCTGTTTACGTTCCATATCATACAGTTCTCTGAACTAAACCAACGGGAAAGCGGTCAGCCATGAACTGTACAAACTTGTTTTTGTGTGGTATGAAGAAAATGGCAAAAACAGTCAATGGTGGTTTTGTGAGGGTCTGTCTGTTAACCTGCTCCTCCTGTGAATGGGTGGGTAAGGCTGCATTCCAGAGCCAGAGTCCTGTGCCTGTGTGAGTGTATGACAGAGGGAGGCACACCCTGATAACAGGTGGATTAAGCGCCTCTTATTGTCCTCTTACAACACACCAGCATGGAGCTGTGAGTCATGGACACAGCATCCTGATACTGGCTGTTTTCATTGTTTAAGGACCAGGGGCTGTTAAACTTTCCACTGGCAAGCAAAGCTCACTGTCAATCAGTGAGGGGACAGCGAGGGAGACGTCACTCTGCTGGTTTCCAGGACTGCTGAACCAAACCTGCATCTGAAAGACGAGTATATTGGCCACTCTCTCCTGCCATTACTTCCTCAGTGGACTGTTCCTTCTGTTTTCTAGGCGTCAGCATTTCCAAGCGCTATATTGTTCCAAACAATGGCTGCAAGTGAGTCACCCCGCAAACCTAAATACAAACATGCAGGCAGCCGAGGAAGAGAGAGAAAGATAGTGTAAACAAACAAGACAGTGGTAGGATGTCACTCAAATCTATTTGCAAGGAGCCTTAAATTGTCCCACGCTAACAGAGAGAGGTGGTCGAACAAACAATCAAGCCCGTCACTTGTCAAGCTTGTATGTTTGACATCACATCTCCAGTGAATGCAAAGACAACCTGCTGGAGCAGCAGCAGTATTTAGCTGGGACAGATGTACTCCGCTGGTCGAAGATCATCAAGGACAAGTAACGATCTCTTTTTAATTCTCCAAAGTTGTCTGCACCCTGCAGTTTTACTGAACCTAATAAACTTTCAGAAAGTGATTGAGCAATAGATAACAAATACCCACTAGGTCAGTGAACATTC
This sequence comes from Ctenopoma kingsleyae, assembly GCA_032353495.1. Lineage (NCBI taxonomy): Eukaryota > Metazoa > Chordata > Actinopteri > Anabantiformes > Anabantidae > Ctenopoma > Ctenopoma kingsleyae. The sequence continues at coordinate 4,485,710 of JAUBNQ010000028.1, forward strand.
TTATTAGACATGTCCACAAGAAAAATCTCAAAAATTACAGCTAGGCCTAATTAAACCTGTGTATCATGGACGGGGCATAGTAAATCAGACTGACTGATTAATTTACCTGAGCTGGAAATGGGAGCCAGTGGGAAGAGGCAGGAGAAGAGGACTGAGGCTCCTGCTGGCCCTGTAACAGATAAGACAGCTCGGGGTAATCTGACTCTAAGTCCATGGATAAAGGCAGTTTGTCTCTTCTTGGGCTGTCTTTCCACACCTACTGGGTAATTAGGCCTAATTATGAGAGAAAAGTCCGCTTCCCCTTCATGTTATTAAATAAGAACCAGTCTCATCCGCCAAGGATCTCTCAACACCAGCAAGGGGCTGGCGACCTTCAGATCAAACGCAGCCATTCCCCTCCTCAGCATTGTTTCACATATTGAGGAGGGAGGGGACAGAGAGGGCATTCGTTATGATACGGAACATCAGTGTTTTTTTTTTTAGTAGAGGTGAAAGGGGGTGGGGTCCTGTCCACATTCCTAACTTGGCTCTGTGCTGGTATCATGTGATCGGCAGCTACTCACCTGAGCTGCCCCCTTGTCAAATTCTGCCATTCATAAATAAGAGCAGGGAGGGAGGGATAACTGATCACAGGGGTTTATTATAGAAGCTTTATAATACCCCAGCTTCACAGAAGCCATTATGGAGGCATGGGATCCCAAGATCCCCTGCTGATATCAGTCTCATCAAATATGAGATCTGAGAAGCATGATGAAAACTGAAAGTAGATTACAAACTGCTCAAAAGCTGTATTCTAGATATCCCTTCCAATGAAAAGCCAACATTATGACCTATCACACCAATAGTATTGCTTTTCTATTACATCTATTTCAACAAACTTTTAAATAGACCATAAATCTGTCCATTGCAGCTACATCATACTTCAGCTATTTCTCTTTTTTTTGTCAAAGGCTTATCAGCTGTTTCCCTGCTTCTCACCATGTCACTAAGGAGACACTTCCACCTCGCTGACTGGTCAGTGGGTGGGTGGTGAGCTGGCTCTGCGACCATTATTCAGCCCTTCTCTCCTAACCTCCCCTCAAATAATACAGATCCATCTGAGGAGGAAACCAATGTGCCAAATGGAGACCGAGCTCCATTATAAAAGTCCAGTTAGACAAACAACATGGGAAGTGGTGAGGAAGACACACGCCCTTTATTGTGTCTTGGTGGGGGTGTCTGGCCTGGACGTGGCCAGCGTCCAATAGAGGCTGAAGTAAGACACAAGTGCACCAACACCCACTGTCAGTCACAGATCCAGTGAGCGGGAAGAGGTGGCATTGTTCGCGTGAATGGCGTGAATGCTAAGCAGGGGCCATTGCAGATAACAGCTCAATGCCTTGTGGGTGTCATTGAGGCAGACCCTGATGGAGCACTATGTCAGAGAGTCTTGATTTAGGAGGTCCTGACTGTGGTCAACAGGTACCAGGAGCCTTATCTATTTACATTATCACCCATTTCCTCCATGAGGTCACTTGAACACTAGAGGATAAAGGGACACAAGAGGGTTGACAGCTCCAGTGTCATCATACATCAACACACATTTCGGGAGTGATGGACTTTGGCTATATGTGGATTTTGCTGTCCATACAGCAAAGACGTGAAAACAAGTACACTTTGAGTGTGTTGTAATGCTAACGACAGAACGGATAAACAGTGGAAGCAACAATACGACCCATTTTGTCAAACACAGCACAGATCCCAGTGTTACAACTGTCAGTCATCATCAGGGGTGTGATGAGTGACTACATGAAGACTAAGCAATGAACGATTAGAAGTTTGAAAAGATTGCTAACTATTTGCACATGGACAGCAGCTTCCGGAGTTCAGACAGAACATTTTAAAAAGTCCCACAAACTACAAGAGAGACCAAAATGAACACAACTATCGAAGTTGTGAATTATCATGGGAGATGATATGAAAAGCACTAGCATGCATGGATCCACCAAGGCTGTGTAAACCATTGAAGTGGTTATTTTAATCTAGCAGATAACATAATATAAATTAATGTAAAAATAACATAAATGGAAAAAATAAGAGACAACAAAATAAGAAAACAAAAATGCGTAAAAAGGTTCAACTCTTAATTTTGTTTAACCTTATTAACCTTAATTTTCAATCTCACACACAACTCTTGAAAAAAAAGCTGCAGTTACATTGAAAACATCCAATGACCTTAAGCTTGAACACTTGAACCAAACTTCATTCAAAAATTTGGAAGTTTCTGCTCTTTCAGTAATTGCCCTACTTGAACGACCCTGACTTTCAGTAAATGTGAGACCCATCATCTAAGCCTATCTGATCCACAACCAGCACCTTAGTTTAAATAAAAGTCAGCGTCCATGATAATATACTATTACTACACAGTAACAGCGCCGTTTAACAGCATCATTTTTGAATGGAGTTTGGTATGCTCCTCTCTACATGTCACTCTAGTGAATGTTATGAGGTCGTTCACGACAGTGTTCATTACTGAGAACAAATGTTGGTCTGAAAACAGAGAAAGTAACACTACAATATATCTCTGCAAGCAATTAAGTTTACCTGTCAGTGTCGTGAGGTTATTCACAAGACAGTTAGCAACAAGCTAGCGACAATATCTATCAACAGCAACAAATAACACCAGTATCATTACACATTAAAGCGCTTTCGTCGAAAAAAAATACGTTCATAATAATAACTGGCTTTGACAAAACTTGATAAAGTACCATATTATTGAGACACCGGTGTTTTGACAGTTCTCAGAAAGTCTCAAGATGCTTTGCAAGGAGAAAACATGCCGACACCGGACTCGAAGGACCTTTATTTACGGCAGTTGAGCTGTCCATGAAAGTGCCTGTGTAGAAAAGTCAAAACACACGCTCTCTCTCTCGCTCTCTCTCTCTCTCTCTCTCTCTCTCTCTCTCTCTCTCTCTCATCAGTTTCATCATTCAGTGGCCTGTGTGGGGTTTCATTACCTTTATATTTTTGTGGTGTGTGTCGGGGCGTTTATAATATAATATAATAATATAATATAATAATAGCCTGTGGGGTTTTCATCTGTTGAATAAATGCATGCAGAGGACATTATTAGTCTAATATAGCCTCATTACAATGACGTTAGATTATATTTTAATTTCTATTTAAGAGAAGAGTAGATTTTTCTACTTTTCTAATGGGCTACTAAACACTGACTTAGCCTAAAAACGTCAGAACTGAGCAATAACTTGTAAAACCTCACAATACTGCTTCAACAGGAGAGTCTTTATTTCGTTCTTTCATCCTTTTTAGTCTAATTGAGAAAGAGAGACAGAGAAAACACAAGGCCCTAATCCACAGAGCACACAGACCCCTTTCATGGGAGTGCTGGGAGAGACCTTTATTTGTCCATTCCTATGATGGAGAAAGCGGGTTTCAAGCTCAGCTTGGTCTGAGCTGGAAGATTAGATGAAACCAGAGTGTTTTAAACCTCTTCTGTAGCCATGGATTAGAGTCAGCCAGTCCCCCTGCATTCTGAAATGAAACAATAAAGACTAGGCCTATAGGTGGGAGAGCGAGAGAGAGAAGTTTCAACCCTAAATAATCTATTAGTCCAAGCAACAAAAAAGACCCAAAAATCTGATGTTGACATTCACTTAACTTTAAAAAACAGAGAATATCTGTATGCACCAGAATTTATTTTGGCAAGTCAATGGCAGCACTTTGGCAGCCCATAGAATTTGGTGCATTATGGAGACGAATTTTGATGTGCATGGAAAATTGCACAAGTAATGTGCTAGCCATACTCAAATTATTGAGGATTACTGATGAGAGATCAAATACATAAGAACTCAGTGACATAAAGAGAGGGGAAAAAAAAGAAAAGGGCAAGTCAGCAGTGCACAGAAACCAATTAGTGCAAATGGAGGTGGCAGGACAGTACCCCTCAGCAGGAGATGGGAGAAAGTGACTGCTGCCCTGCCTGGACAGATACCATGGCCTATATTGTCATCAATTATTCCTGGCATCTCAGCTTACCCAGGGGCAGGGAGGGTGTAGGGGACAATGCCAGGGTGCACTTAAAAGCTACTGTCCTGGTCTCTCCATGGGTCTGAGGAGGAGGACAGAGTGGAGGGGTGTGACATGTTTGGGGTGTGTATACAATATCATCCATCCAACCCAGTAGACAGACTGGTAAGGAAATCCCTGGAATCCCACTCATGCTCCAGCCGCCCAGCCGCGAGGGCAAGCTGGTCACTTTACAGCTCATCACCAAATTAGAAAGGCTGCAGGTCAGCCTATGCAGCTGCCAGACCACAGAGAGTAGAAATAGATGGGAGTGCTACAATTCAGTCTGCTGGTGATCATCTCTTTTGAGGCAGAGGACTTCACCGTACACCACGAAGTGCAAAACTCCAGGAAGGAACACTAGACTGTGTTTTTAAGTCCCCTGAGACAAATAAAGACTGAGATCATGTGACCACAGAGTGAGACACATGAGGGCTGCTATCAAAGACACTAATGAGCAGCAGGAATTTGCACTGAAATACATGCAATTAATGCAGCATGAAAATGACACGTTGAGATACCAGGATAATTCATTTTTAGATGTGAAACTGTCTGGAGGCCACACAACATGTCACAGCAGGAAAAAACACAGGTTTAAGTGTTTTAATTGATGCACGCTGGCTCATCGTCCCAATGTCATAGCTTACTGGGAGTCATCATTAATGTCATTAATAACACATTTGCTTTTCCTACCATAACAAGTCAAAATGTCTACTAGTAGAAGAGTAGAAGGTTTTTTTGTCAAATCTGTTGTCCAGCAACTCAGACTTCATTTTGTTATTCCCCAGAAAACCTTCTGACAGCCACCAGTGAGGCTGAATGAATGTCTTGGCTTCAGGAAGAATGAACATGTCCGTGAAGACAGGCGTTTTGATGACCCACCCCTTGATTAAAACATTTCGGATGTTTGGGACTATCCTGGATTCTGTGAGACTGAGGCTGTTATTATGGGTGTAGAACCTTCCCTCTGTGTCTGGTAATTGCTGGTGAAAAATGTCTACAGGTGCTGTTCTTGGGGACTAAAAGTAAAAACTGGGAAGAAAAATCCTGCAGGTTACACGTTAAAAATGAGAATATAGAAAAAAAAAACACCAACAATGTAACAAACTGATTTTTTTCTTTTAAGGTATGACACTTTATGTGCAACTTAATGTCTGCATGGATTTACTATTTGTCAGTGGACAAGTATGCATCAGTTATCAGAACAGAAGGAGAAGATAGTGAAGTTAGGGAGTATGTGTTGGATGTGCAAGTATTGTAAAATGAAATGATGAGGCCTCCTCAACTGATGTTTTCCTTGGGCATCTGAGCAGGTGTGAATGGAAAGATCTCAGGGAGGGCGAGGAGTGACTGGCCGCCTTGTCACTCTGAGGCATAGAACAAAACACAACTTTAATGACTCAGTATGTAGCAGGATGGAGAAAGCAGATGTACAGGCGCTATCAGCACCGCTAAACCAGCCTCCCCTGGAACAGTGAAGAATGGGAGGCACTCACTGTCTAGAGTTAATATTCTTATCAGTTCTTTTTGAAACTCCTCTTTAATGATGAAGCTATTTCTCATGGTCAAGTCTAGAGCAACATGCAAGAAAAATAATTTCCTCTGACTTTTATATTATACAGAGCAGGAAGCATTTTTCCATTTTGAGTATTTGACACTGAGTTAAGATCCATAGACAGCTTGATCCCACAGTAATGCACAGGCATGAACTATTCATTTAAATAGGTTTGTCTTCTACCTGCAGAAAACGTTAAAGAAATGAGACTGATATTTTGCAGAAACTGTAGGAGCTATGTTTAATTTCTATAGATCAAATGAGGAGGTCACCACTTTCTCATATCTGTGCAATAACTAGCCGACAGAGATGAAGCCAGGAGGAGGCAAATAACCAGGGAAACAGCAAGACTGTATGAAGGTCAAAGGTATGCATGGGTGCAGCTCTAACCTGATGACTTCAGCTCAATATTTAGTGCACAGGCACGAGAGTGGTATCAATCTTATCAGCTATCTTTAGGCATGCCAGACTGCTATGCTCTGGTAAGGAAAAGAAATGACAAGAAATAAGCGTAACAGGCAAGCAGAAATAATTCCTCTCTGATTGGTTAGAAGAGCGAGTGTCACTCATAAAACGTTTTGAATGCACATGCTGCCAGGCTGTTTCAGTGAGTCTGGACGCCTTGTTAGCACAGCTATATATAGTCTTTTGCTTTTTTTGAAAAAGTAACACACTGTAACTTTAAATATTCGTTTCGCAAAATTACATTCTTGGAACAGGAGATTACTATAGTTAAGCTCTATTACCCAAATGTTTGTCATTATCATCTGAGGACTCAGGCCATCTTCGCTCCACGGGCAAGCAAAAAGAAGGTAAAGATGGTCTAAAAATGCCTTTGGGTGGACAGAACCCAGATCAGTCTCCTCTTCCAGCAAACGCCTCAGCACACAGTAATGACCACTTCTTACTGCTGCTGCTGCTTCATTTATCATACATGATGACATCGAGGCCAAAGGTTCACTCTGTGAAGACTAATTACTGAACTGGTTATATATACATTTGTGTCTGTGCTTGTGTGTGTGTGTGTGTGTACTGTAGTTTGGCTGTGACAGTGACGCTCCTGTTATAGAACTGTCTGAAAATGTTGAAACTGTTTAGGAAACATGGAGCAGAGGTACAGCTCTCCACAGCTTTATTTATAGGGAAACTCTGTGTGTAGCGAGCTGGCTTATGCTGTACCCACACCATGCCAATCAAACATGCAGTCAATGTGGACACTGAAATACAGACCATACACAAGAGAGCTCACATTGTCAACACCCACACATCCACATTCCCACCTGCCCCCACACATACTACCCCACACACACACACAGAACATACCATGCAAGCCATCTCTCATCAGATGAGCGACCAACAAATAAATACAGAGATAGGCATGACTGTGAGCTCCAAAAGCAAAGCTAACACATACGCTCGTGCGTTCAGATTGTCAAGTGCGTATGTGTGTGTCTGCGAGATTAATCCAAGCCACTGGTCCCACCACACAGAGCTTTTATTGGCTAAACAGGAAAGACAGAATCAGTCGGAGAGGTATCAACAGCAGCCGGGGGGTGAGCCCAGGCCGCTTTCTTAAATCTTCAGCCAGATGAGTTGGCTGCAGAGCGGGAAGCCTTCATGGCATCAGTAGGCACTTTGATTTATACGATGTGACTCAAACTGATAACACTGGAGCCCTGGAGCAGACACATTCAGAAGGAAACTGTCACGTTGGTGAGGTTACTGATGATGGTGTTTGGAGCTTTAGGAAGTGTACTGGCAAAGTTTGTTATTGTCTGTGTAGAAGCTGATTATCTCCCATCAATGTGTATTTTCTCCATCAATCAGAATATATGAAAAATTTTTAGTTTACTTCAGGATATTCTGAGCAGGTTTAAATAACAATCAATCCCTTCGCACTGACTGTGACTATTCAAGTCAAAGCACAAAATCTAATTTCTCTCAATTTGAGACATTTGCTCAATTTAATTAAAAATGTCAGTCAATTTAAAATCTGCTCCATATTTTAACGCGAGAGGTGGTGTCGAACCTCCTGACACACTGAACAGCACTGGTACCACCATTCCAACCAATCATAGAAGCTCAATCATTTTTGCTTCGTTATTACATAACGTCGAAAAGTGCTCGGCAGATCGTTGTGGAGCATCCCTTCTAGGTGGAGTACTTTTACTTTTGTACTTTAAGTAACATTTATAGGTTGTACTGTAGTACTTTTACTTGTATAGAAAAAACTAAATAGTACTTGTAGTGGTGTATTCTTCTAAGAAAGTACTTGCACTTTGACTTCAGTATTGAGTTTGTGTACTTTAAACACCACTTTAATCTGAGTAGCTGTAGGTTAGTTTCATAAAACAGGTTAATACTGGTTAAGCAGTGACAGGCTTTTCACATTAAGCTCTTCTGTAATCCTGTTTCATACATAACGTATACAACTACAAAGCAATACAGCGCTGAAGTACTGCGAAATTAATTGAGCAATTAATCTACATGTCATCTGTTTTGATGTCAAAAGAGTGGCTGATCAAACAGTCAGTGATTAAGAGCTTGTTAGAGGTACGGCAACAAAATCATCAAGTCCAACGACAGCATACCAGACATGTCTTGTTTAGATCCAAACATCAGTATGTTTTGTGTTGATTTTGCGTGCATGTCCCAATCCACGTGGTTTGGCACGCAAACACACACAAACAATGTCCCTTTGTTGTATGGCATCATCAAATGTCAGCTCAATAAATCTCTGCACAGCTTCCATATGTAATAAGACGGCTTCCTGTGTGGCAAAAGACCTGACTAAATGATTTACTAGTTGAAGCTGATGATCAAAATTACTCTCTCAGTGATGTCTGGGGATAGGAACCACAAAGTATGACATTACAGCACACGCTTTTTACTGGTATAACTGGAGCACAGAGCTAGATCTCGCTCCTTTACTAACACCCACATCCCCTTAGATAACAGCTGCTGCAACTGCCATGTGTATTGAATTTTGACCATACCTTAGGGTATCCTGTTCTTATCAGGGGTCAGATAAGCTCATTTCACAGGCCCTCACCTCTGCTGGGCTACTGCCACTACCCCACTTAATCATGGGCTGACCTCACCTAGTTTTTCTCAGTGTTTGCAGCTAAGGAAGGAGCTAACTAGATGATACTGTAGCAAAATCAAAAATGTGGTCTTAAGGTCTGTGAAAGCCTTGACATTCCTAATGGGGAGTATTCAGACTGCACGCTCAGTCACAGTGCTGAGGAAAAATGAAAATGTTCTGAGGAGAAGAATGCAAATGAATGGAAACAGCCTCATCTCAGTTGTTTTGGGGAGCCTACCGTTAGGTTTAGTATAAAGTGACAGTTGGTTCTTTGAGATAATTGTGTTGAACTTAGGAGGCCAGAGGAGGGAGAAAGCACTACAATCTGTCAGAGCAGTTTGGAGGTTCACCCTGGTCTATCAGTCTGAGGGTCCCTTTTCTACATCAAGCCTCATGAGGACCTCCTCCCCGGTTCAGGCCCTGCAGGCATCTCAGGCTGACAGCTTATGAGCGAGATACAGGCAGTACAACAGAGTAGACATAATTGGCCCCTATTCATTTCTGAGGGATAATCCTTGCCTGGGTTGAGCCTTTTCTGTTCCTAGCGTCATTTTTTCGCTAGTGTTTACACAAGGTATGTATCAGTTTCTTCTCCTCCTGAGGCTTTTGCTTTGGCTGAAGGCTGTATACCCAGCATGTGTGTTTAAACGTGCGCCTTTGGCTTCTGCTCTCCCAACGAGGCTGCTATGGCTCAAGACCTGAAGTGACAAAAGCCTTGTGAATGTCTGACTCACAGACAACTGTCAGTGTTCAATAGGTTGGATTAAGACGAAGCGTAGAACCGAGTGCACCTTGACATGTTGACATGTTCTACTAAGTGCATTTCAAGGTGGATTTAGCCTGTTTGCTCCATTGTGAAGGCACAGAAGAGACACAATTGCTAAATGGGGCAGGCTATTCTTGAGGCGGTGGGTGAACTTTACTCCCACTGTCTGGGTTTGGACTGACACTGGCTTCATTCTCAGGGTGACTGAGGCTGCTGTGGATCCTGAGGAGGTTCAGGGGTTTCAGAGAGCTCTGTCCTTAACCAAACAAACACAGTGGAATTTCTACCATTGTTGGTGCAGAGGGCTGAGTGACAGGGCTGCATAGCAGAGGTGCCTGTCAGCAGAGACGACTCAGGGTCAAAGTGTGACCACCCGTTGTGACACTGCGTAATATTAAGACTGAGCTATTTAGCATAGTTTAATATAAACCCATACAAATCCAAGGGGAGACATATTTGCATTGACATTTGCACCTAATTATCAACTCTAATTATAGTTATAATTTTGGGTTTTCATTAAAAGAATAGTTTTTGCTTGTTTTCTTGTCAAGGACGAGAGATTGAAGTCACTTTCATATTCGCACAGACACTTCCTAGAGTGTTGATTAGCTGCCTGGCAACCTCACTATCTGAATGGAGATTCCCAAACGTAGTCCCCACTCCACTTGACTTTCCTTTGGTCAGATCACAGGTTATCACTGTAAAAATGTAGAACTTCCTAAAAACCTGAAGTCTTCCTTCAGGCACCTGCATTTATATACTATGTACTCTATTTACTTTGTTCTACTATTTTATCTCTTTCTGTGACACAGCTATTAGTTTCATATTTTCTCAGTAAGTGCACACATTTTGTTTTTACAAAATGAACAAAACCCTGTGATGTGCCTCACGTATGTGTATGTGTACACATGATTACTCATGAAAACAAAATACAGATCTAAAGGACCATGCAGCTATTTTTGTAGAACACAGAACACCCAGTTAGACATCATTACTTTAATGGTGACACTGTGAATGTCCAACATGTCATTACTTTACAGATAAATTATGTATAACAAAGCTTTAATGGAAAATTACACGTCTCTCTTTACAAGTACTAAAGTTGGAGACCAAGTGACATCAGACCTGCACTCTCCAGTTTTGGGTTTTAGTGCAGGTCATCATTAGCTGGCCAACTTGAAAATTGAACCCTGACCCCCTGTGGGACACACCTGAAGCTCATTGGTGTATAAGTCTTAGCCCTAGAATGACTGATCAACAACAGACAGAAATCAATCAAAGTAGATACAAAAGATGTAAAACATTACTGGCAAACTCATTTTGTGCGTGAGCAGCTATTATGTATATAGAATACAAGAGCAGGTGAGAGAAAGCAGAGGGGAAGTGGAGGGTAAAAAGAAAACAGACATTACAGTTCTACTGATGGCCTCAATGACTTCCCTCACGTTGCCTTGGGCCCGACCTGGGGTCTCTGAAGTGGCTCGTTAAGCACAGGAACATAGACTCAATTACCCTGGGCAAACATGCTGCTACCGCTCCATGTTGTGTTGGTTGGCTGGCTGGTTGGTTCAGTTCATCCCCTGGCCATCCTACGCCCTTTCCACCCACAGCCCCCTAAGCCCATACTGTGCAGCGCAGCAGCATGTGAGCCCTCTGTGCTCAGAGTGATAGAGTCAAGCTGTTCCTGCTGAGCGGAGGTCAGGGTCCTTCAGTCAGCACCTCAGCCCTGAACAGAGCACAGGAATCCCCCTTCCCTCCCTAACCAGGGCTGAAACTCAGCTCTCTCTCCTCCTGCTAGGGTCCAAATAAACCTGGTAGCATGCTCTCTCGCTCTCTCTTTCCTCTTTCCATCCCCTGGCACGCTGTCGCTCCCCTCATCGAAATCATTAATCAGACTGCGCAGATTAGACTTCAAATAAAAATAAACTACACCTAGCAGCCTCCTCTTAGCAACCCTCCTTATTGACAGTTCTCCTCCTCCTTCTCTACTTAATAAACCCAAGATGTCCACTGCAGGAACAAGCAAGGTTCCACATTCAAGCCCTTTGGGCATCTATTATTGCTTTATTGGTATAAACAACTTGTCTTATCTTCAAGGGCAATGACTCTTGAGTCCTAACCTGCCATCCATGTAAATACACAACAGATAACCCTTATCAGTTTGGCACCAATAAAGCCAGTTTGCTTTCCAGCTTCATCCTAAAGCACATATCTTTTATAGGGATTAAAAGGATTAAATGTGCGACCTGAATGTGTTCAGGGTTATGTTTTATCCAGTGACTACTTTATCCTGTCTCCTAGTATATGCTCAGAAATAGGGGAGAACTAGAGGACAATAGTGCCACCTTTGGGTGAGGCTGAGTAATGCAGATCTCACAGTACCAGTACCAGTACCAATACATAGGGTTACCCAGTCCCTGGTCTGTGACAACCACACAGGTTTTGACAGCACAAGTTTGTAGTCCAACTGTATCTCTTCACGGTTTGGGACAGAGAAGGGCATGGGAAGAAGAGAAAAGGGCCTGGGGTCTGCTGGAATCTGGTCGGCCTTAAACAAGCCAGGGCTCCAGGTCTTTTCTGGCTGACTGACAGGCAGCCCACCGACTGTTTGTGTGTGTCCATGGGAAATGGGGTGGTGTCGCTGCGGCGACGGCCCTGGGGCTATCCATCAGTGTCATGGGGGGTGGGGGTGTATGGTATGTGTCACCTCTAAGACTAATGGACAGGAAGTACAACCAGAGAAACAACAATATTTGCAGAATATATATTCAAAAAAAACGTTAGGGCTCAGTCCATATTTCTCCTACAGTTTCAACAAAACCCTGAGCACAGGCCTTAATCCTGATTGATGAGCCTGTTTATTTAAAAGTCGCTTACTCTTTGGCAAGGACTCTCACTAACCTGATCTATAGCCTTGTGCTTTAAGAGCATACACACATGTCCCATGTATTTATATGGGATAATCACAGTCTTGGTTATCACACACAGCGACCGTAACCTGCAAAGCCAGTAATGACCTGCAAGACCGGCCTGCAGGAGGTGCGGCGAAAAATCCCAGAAAGCACTTTGAAACTAAGAGCAGCCAGAAAGAGAGGGAACAAGGAGAAAGATCAAGATAAACCCTGGTTAACATATTTCTACTATCACTCAGGGACCCTGTGCACTTGCTAGTGTTCAGAGGCTGAGGTGCTTAACCTCAGCAGCCAGTGACTGTAGCGTCCAAGCCGGAGCGCTTTGTGATGTTGACCTTGACGACCTCCTCAGCACAGGTTGGGTGGATGCCTACTGTCTGCAACAGGTGTGAATATGTTGCTCCGCACCTGAAACACACAGAAACACACAAAGGCATCGGTCAAGTTATTATTCACACTCTTTCATAAGTGTCAACTATGTAAGATATCTACTACTACTACATCTACTTTAATGAGTTCTGTATTTTCTTATACTTCATATAATGTGTCTCTTATTTTGAAACACAAGCTTAAGTGTACTGAGCTCCAAAGGATGGAGCCAGCTATAAATTCTATCTGTGTTGTATGTGTTTTGAGTGTCATTAAGCCACTCTGCAACACACCACAGATAAGGCACTGTGTAAATCAAGAAAGATAACACCTGACTTACAACACCTGCTGTAAGTCAGATATTATCATTCTTGATTTACAGATTAGAAATGTGAATGAACAAAAATGAATCTGAGATCACAAGCTATGTATTACAGGGGCCTTTTTTCATTTTATGCAAAATATTTCATTTCTTATTATTAGTGAGGAAAATGTTTTTTCTCTAATAAATTACTAAAACTTAAACTGCCTCCCTCTAAAGTGCACTTGCAGTAACTGGTCCTCTGTTAATTAAAAGAAATAATCATGAACAAATAGAATATTTTTCAGAAAAAGGGTTAAAATCAGCATCAGTGTTTGCCAGATCATTCCTTTAAGAAACAAATGCAGTAAAAACAATTGACGTTACCTTCAGTAAAATCTAAAAATTCTACCTCACAAAACTTACTGGAAGCCCATAGCAAAACCCTGTGCGACTTCTCCTGCATTTGGACCTGTGAAGTGCAGACCCAGGATCTTCTGGTCTCCACTCTGTTCACATACCACCTGAAGAGGTTCAAAAACAAATGAAAGTAAAGGAGCTGAAGCCACAGAGGTGTTAACAACACTTATTTTGCTGATGCTCCTTCCTGTTTTGGGCACAGCTATATACTACACACAAATACCATGTCTCAAACCCTGCAGTACAAAAAAAAACATTTACTTAAAACACAAAAACTCTCACAGTAGGTCTTCAATTTAATCCCACCTTGATGTAACATTGGCTTGCATCACGCTCAGCGACAGTGAATTCCAGAGGCTTGTAGAAAGCGTGGTAGACCTACACAGACAAAAGCACAGATTATAAATCATTTTAAGATGTGAAGTTAATTCATGTTCTGCCTAATGCCAGTCAAGTGTTTCACACATTTTAAAGTACATTGTTGGAGATCTTCGTTTTAACCAGCAGAACTTATTAATCTGATGGAGTTTCTCACCAATGATGTTAATCTATTTTGTATGTTTTGCAAAGTGATGTTAATTTTTTTATGATATGAGCTCCTCAAATACAAACATGAAGCTCTTCCAGTTATAAAGTTATAAAAATATTATTGAATTTTTTTTATAGTTTTAGTTGCTGTTAAAGGAAGCAATGCAATAGAGTAAATCTAAAAATGGGGAGAACTCAAAATCACAATATTTTTAAACTCCATACAGAGACGTGCATGTAGTGTGTTTTATTCTAAGCGAGCGTGCCGACACAAGTTGTGAGAGCCATGCAGCTGTCGGGGGGCCGGTGCTACAGCTCCTCCTTAGATCTCAGCGCGCCTGTCATCGCCCCATACACACCTCAATCAGGCCTCCTACTCTCCTGTCACTCATAGCCAGGAGCCTCACCTCGCTGGCTAAACCGTTTATCGAAGACTTCGTGCAGGTGTTGGCTAGTACCTGGAACACCGCTCACGTACACAAACAGGTAAAATACAAAGCTGCGTACATTGTGTGTCTCAGTGTGTCTGTGTGTTTAGGGGTTATGGGGTATTTTACTTTTATATACAAACACTGCTTGTGTGGGAGTGTTACAGGCATGCAAGTTTAAGCCAGCCCATGGTATATCGGTTCTTTGTTTATATTAAACATAAAATCTACTCATGAATTCATTGTACATTCACTCAGATTAGCAGCTTAATTGAAAGCTCAAAAACTTGAAACGTGGACCCACAAACAGCTTTCTACAAATATTTACTCTCCACAGATGTATCATGGAGGTAAATCTTACCTCTATACCGTCTTTTCCATGCCTCTTCTCAGCCTCCTCCTCAGACAGACCTACACAGCTGTACTCGAGAGGGGTGAACACCGTGGTAGGCACCTGACACACAATACACACACAGTTAAAAACTGTATTAATTCTAGAAAATCCAGCTAATGACCCCAGTATCTGCAGAGTTCTCAAGCTGTCTAGTCTATTAAAATGAGGAATACTTTAGGATGTAGAGCCAAATATTTCCAACATCTTTATTTGACAGGAAAGCTATTAAACAGATCGTAGTAGTATATCACCACTATAATAAAACCTCCATTAAGACTTGCAGAAGGATGAATTTCAGTGCATATAGGATGATGAAGAATGATGATATTTTGGAAGATGCAAGTATGTTTATCCTGACAGTGGACTGAGGTACAGTTAGATGAGGGTAGAGGATCAAAAGGGCACATAGATGTATGTAACTGTAAAAAAGAGAGGAAAATGATCACTGTCTCAGGGTGTGTTTGTGTGTGTGTGTGTGTGTGTGTGTATACGTGTCTTACGTTGTCATAGTTCATGAGCTTCGTGCTCTGACCTGCCAGTCTGCGGGCGAGCAGCTTTCCTGCTTTAATGGCCGTTGGGGTTAATTCAGGACGACCCTAAAACATAAGAGAATGTAATTTCAAGAGTGTGATTTTCTGTATATCTGCACCTCAAATACATATATGATCTAGGTCTAGTTCTTGAAGTTGCTAATTTTTTTAAACACGTTTTAACAACCATTGAGGCTCAGTGGTTAAACCCTCAGGTCGTCTATTTTCATTTTAAAAACATTTGACTTAAGTCATTCTCATTTAAAACATACACCATAGTGTATACACAAAAAACAAGATTTGGTAGATGATGAATTAGTGACTGACATGTGGCAAGTACTAAACATTTAAACCATCTAACACACTTAAACAAATATCTTTCTTCTGTGCCTTTGACTGTATTGTTCTGGATGTCTGCAAAAGACACAAACATGTAGCGATGGATACATACAGTACCCACACGCACATATAGAACTGAACAGTGCGGCGTACGATAGGGCTGTGGGGCAATTCTAAAGCTATGACTTAAAGGTGTTAAATTATCACTGCACGTCCTGTTGTCCAAAACATCTGTACTGTATGTGGATGTGTGTTCTGGTATTCCAGTAAGTGTTTACACACCAGACAGTATGTGTCATTATAATGCATTTCTTGGAACCCAATTCTGAGGGAAAAAAAAAAGCCACTGGACAAAGTAAGCAGGATATCAACCTTCCTGATTAAAAAAAAAAAAGATAAGAAAAGAAAATCCTCACTGCTGTGAAAAGCTGACAGACAGATTGGGGTGAAGCATGACTCATCAAAGGCAGCTGTCAATCAGAAAATGCTCTGTGAGTGTGTGTGTGTCATGAGGCCTGGGAGGCAGGAAGGAAGCACACAGCTGGTCGTGGTTAAAAAACAACATTGACATTACATAGAGCAGGTATAACTAGTGCTAACATGGTTTTGAATACATTGCAGCAATGCCAATGATTATATGAACACGAGCTGGAACAGCCTGACTTAATATTCAGTCTTCTGACAAGTACACATTTGTTGATAATATGTTTAGTATGTGTGCACAGATAAATGTCCTGCATGTAAGAAAATGACTATGCAATTTTAAAACTTGTTTTGCTTTTGAATTGGTTTCCCTGCACAACAGGGGGAAAAGAACAGCTTCACTATTTTATTTATATTTTATTTTTATCTAGAGTTTTTTTCACTGTTTTATATCAGACACAGAAATCTTAAAAACCTTAATGTAGAAAATGAACAGAGGAGATAGGGTGCAATGTTTTACTGACTGGAAAATAAATACAAATTTTCTTGCTTATTCTATTACTGCATACATAAGGGATCCTGCTATCACTGAGTGTCACTAAATGTAGCAGTTTCAATTTGACTGATCGGTGACTATAAGTAATTGATATATCTGTAGTACCAGCTACAATTTATTTCACTTAAGTAATGACATGAAAACTTTAAATACATAAACATTATGTACAGTACGTAAGCATTTTCTGTGAAACCAAATGATCTGAAGCTGTTACATGCTGGTGTTTGATTCCAGATTTCTCGAAGAGCCGAGAGACCTCAGGGCAAGCTGTTAAAACTATGCAAAGCATTTACAGTAAGTGTGATATGAAAGTGTGATTCCAGAGCTGTGTTGATTTGAGGAGTCTCGGTTCAAATTAATAACTAAGTAAAATGTTTTCCATCCAAGACTTAACAGGGTTGTGTGTTCTGTCAGTGTCGAGCCCATATACAGTGCCTACCTCACCAATGTCACCAAAAGCATAGATGTTTGGCACTGAGGTGGATTCATCAGGGCCCACAACTATTTTCCCTGTCTCCTTGTTGAGTTGTACATCGAGCTTGTCAAGACCAAGGGCCTTGGTTTCAGGGGCTCTACCTGAGGTCAGTGGGAAGAAAAAGACACAAGGAGAATATTACATTACAATTCTGTAAATTTTTTATAACACATTCTGCTCAGGTTTTGAGTTACAACAAGAATGACAGGAGTTATAAAAAGCCTTAATACTGGACAGAGGGTGTTTGAGAGGACAGTGTACATATAAACCAAAAAAAAAAAAAAAGTCACTTAGGGTTACAAAAACAATAAGGTTGTCTAAAACCAATAGGATGGATGAATGTTCACATTACTTTCAGAAATTAGCAAACAAGAAAAAAAAGTGACTGCTTCTCTGAGACATTTTCCATGATGAGAACTGTTCCACTACAGCCTGATAAAGAAAACTACTGCTGAAACAATTAGTTGACTGACTAGAATTTAACCTCCATCATTTTTAATCATTGTTTTCATTTATTATGAAACCACACTAAGAGTCTGTAGACATGTGAAGCTGCACCAATTGCACACGATATAGTGGCATTTTGAGCTAAATGCTAACATCAGCGTGCTAAAAAGCCTGTTGTCATGGAATCCTTGCTTACCATGGTCAGCTCCTTAGTTTAGCCTGTTAGTACACAAACATTCACTAATTAGCAGCAAGCACTAAATGCAGCGTGGATTGATTTGAATAATTTTGTTGATAATACAAATAAAGGTCAAACCCTCATTTAAATCTCTTAATTAAAAAAACACCTCAGGCGAGCGGAAAGCTTGAGAGGAGGCAAAACTGATGAGCAGCTGGGAATCCATCCTTGACCCACAGGACACCCCAAGGTGTGATTTCTGACACTTCCTGGGGGATGGTTGACTGATACTGTCGTCACTGAGTCTCCATGGTGATGGAGCATGGACCACTCGCACCGCCATCCTCTCCACAGCTCCTCACAACCTGCCTGGGTAGCATAATAAACAGCCAGCCCTGAGGTACCCATGTAGATGCTATCGGACAGCAAAAATAACAAACCCCTGAGACCCTTTTTCCTGGCTGGAGCCGAAGAACAACGTTCCCCTCCCTCTTCTCAGACCAGTGGGGCTACAGGGACTTGTCTAGTGCTCCACAGCATGGGTGGTTGAACTGGATAGAGAGCACAGCGGAGGATGACAGAGGGGAAGTTGGGCAGTCTTGACCAATTCCCAAGACCAAGAATTTTTATTTTCTTGTCTTATAAGGTCAAAACACTGGACTAGTCTGTATATACACATGTCATTCTCTAGCTGGTGCTGTTTCTACTGTATTACAAATTATTATTATTATTATAGATTATACTATAGTTCTGAATAGTTTCTCTAGACTTAGCTATCTAAAGGAAGTGTTGCATGCTTACTTATTTCAATTCTAAATTGAAATATGCCCTTATTTACTAGTAAAGGTCAGTTACCATCTACATTACCAACAAAACAACTCAACTTCAGAATTCGGGTGTGTTATGCTAGGTGAGGTGAGGAATGAACTACAGAGGCCTGGTAAACTCACTTCTTTCTAACACTTCACTTCCAGATGTTTTTCTTATTCAAACATGCTCTTGAGGCAATTAATCAGATTTTATTTATCTACTTCTGGAGAAATATAGGCTTTATACCATTTTTATTTACATATGGAGTAGTAGACCCCACAAAACTTTACACAGACCTGTAAAGTTAGTGGAGTTCCCCTTTAAACGTTTAAGGTCAACATGTCTTTAGGTGTTTAGAGCACATTAACAACTACATTATAGTTACTGTAAACATAAAAAATGCAGTGTGACCGCAGAAATATCTGCATTGGCCTTCAAAAACTCATATCAGTAGAATCTGACGAGTTACTATAGACATACTCTTTACATATTTGGTCTTCCTGTCTGTAGGTCCACAGACACACACACACACACACACACACACACACACACACACACACACACACACACACACACACACACACACACAC
>JAUBNQ010000028.1:4504980-4522828 GCA_032353495.1 Ctenopoma kingsleyae
CACACACACACACACACACACACACACACACACACACACACACACACACACACACACACACACACACACACACTACAGTCCAACAGATTGGCCAGTTTGAACAAAGCCTGCTGTGACATTAAGAGGAAGCTTCTGGACCACTAAGCTAATTAGTCACAACATACCTCCACAAGTTGAAATGAGAGCTGGATGTTTATCTGATCAATCAAATGAACAAAGACAAAAAAGAGAGCAAAGTGAGGGCGGGTACTGTTATTCTTGGGGGAGCAGTTCATACGGCATGCCAAAAATTGATTATGTGCTCTATTTCAGGCCAAAAATGGTTTTTAACATGCAAATCAATAAAGAGCTCAACAGCTATAGAAAAAAACTTGTAATGTAATAATAGAAGATGTCAAGAGATTTTTGTGGGTTCTTTATTCTCTTAATAAATAATAAATTAAAATTTTTCATTTAACATTTGAACACTGGACAATGCTTTACTTATTAATATTTAATGTTAAAAACTGTTTACAATTGGAAACCTTTGAGTGACAGTTGCAAGAATGACAATAATGTTTATAATTCTTTGTCTCTTTTGAAAGCTGATACTGCTACATTATTCAGGAGCTGATATTAAATGACTTTCAGAATCCATGTTCTTGGCCCAAAAGCGTCTCTATAGTAGGTATATTATATGGGAAATGTTTTTACATGACATCCTCGAGTACAGTGTGGAGGAAGATATAACGTGCGCACTGTCTACATGCGGACAGGAAATGTGGAAATGTTCTGTTTCCTGGTGTATTTCTGCAGGCACACCTGGACAAGGGAGCGGCCATGAGACCAGGAAAGAGCAGGGGAAAGGTGGAGGGAGGTAGGGCTGAGGAGAAGGATGTGGTGATGCTGCCCCCTAGTCCCCTCTGGCCTTTAATAACTCCACTGAGGCCTGGGACCCTGCCTGGCCCCTAGTGTAAGGTCACAGTTAAGGGAAGTGGCCTTGTACCCATGACTCCTGCATGCACACATCAAAGAGCAGTTGTTAGTGGTTCTCACTAAACTGTATAGGAGCAAAAACTCTCATGGATAAAGCTGGGTTCACGCAAGAGTTTCAGCTAGGTGCTATGACAATTGCTGGAAACCCCTTTAATATGTGGTGTAGTTTATATAGAGCTGTAAGTTGTTGTGACAAGGCTGGTGGTGCTCTTGGACTAATAAACTAACGATAACAAAATCTAACTTGCTGGATTTAATTGTAGTTTGAAAGAGACTAAAAAAAAAGAGACTACAATTATATTAGTTTGGTGCACTGAGGATTGAAATCCAAAATTATTTGTGTCAGGTGCCCAAAAGTGTCAAGTGCTTGGCTGAGGTCAAGTGAAACTCTCATGCTAAGGAAACATGAGGGTTGCAGCATGTCACGCATGTACGAATACTACTGATGCATACACTTGATGCAAAGGTCATTGTCACACACCAATCTCACTCTGAGACGAAGTGGGAAAAACACCATCTCAGCTGCAGGATCACGCACATCCTCATCACCGACACATGCATAACCCGCGTCAATTTCACACTGTCAAATATGGCAAAAAGCTGGTAGTCAGATTTTCGGAAGCACCACGTTGTCTCAACATAAATAAACACACGGTCGTGGCCCTGACAGATGTTCCCTCCATTGTTGTTCATACTACTGGTGGAACAGAACAGCAGAGAAATGATAGAAAAGAGAATCAATGGATGAGAAAGAGCCGGAGGAGGGCTGGCAGAGAGCCGCAGGCAGGGACGGCAGTGACAGATGTAGCGTTGGTTTCCGCAAAAGCTGGCACAGGCAGGAAGGCCCAGAGATGGAGAACAAAGAGGGGAATGCACTGACCCTGTGCCTAGGTACATCCTGCCCCGTCCTGGTCCTCTCTAACCAGAAAGCCACAGAACTAGCACTGGGTGATTAACACTTCCCCTGACTCAGGCTTTATTACTTTGTTTTCAGCCTTGATTCCTCTGCTATCTGCTGACACTGCACTCTATTGAGGATGACACTTAAATTGATAGTGGCAAGAAGACCACAGTCACACCAGTGTTTTATTTCAGGGATGTATAGTTTCTTTGTTGTGTAATCCCCAAAGAGGTTTTGTATAGGAGTTATTAATCACTATACTGTATTGCACTGTTTTACTATCAATTTACCAAATTTTCAAGGATCTTTTTGTCATGATTTGATGAAGGTGTTTTAATATCCGATTTACAAAAAAAGAATATTTTTGTTTTTACCAAGGTGGCTTCATGATTTAAATAACTGTATCTGATGAATCACTTAAATTTAAGTACAAATCCAATTACAGAGTAAAAGTCAGTCAAGACATGTTTTAGTCAGGTTTCAAATCAGAACTTGTACAGACTTAAGCATATGAAGTCTATTTCAAGGTTTACATGGCAACATGCAAAAACTCACCAACTGCCCATAACACAGAGTCGTATGTGCCACTGTGCTCGTTGCCCGTCTCTGTGTTGACCCACATCACCTGCAGGGCTCCTGAAGGGAGTTTGTCTACTCTTGTTGGGACACATTTCCATGCAAACTTGGTGCCATAAGACTCCATGTAGTCTGTCACCAATCCTGCCATTTGCTGTTCAAACGGGAATAGAAAATTCAACTTCAATGCATGACCAAAATCACTCTCATGACGCCCAGACGAGGTGAACTAGAGCAATACCTGATCAAACCCCCGGAGGGCAATGCTGCGAACCATCACTGTGGTGTCCATGCCAATACCTGTGAGGAACCCTGCACACTCCAGAGCCACATCTGAGTAAAACTGTGTTGAGGATTAAAAACCGTCCTTGATTTACATGTGTAGTAGCATTGCACATGCATATTGCATCTCAGACTGAATTATCTGATTGGTTTCATGGTATGCTAAGTTTAAAAAAAGTGCTTAGAGTTATTCGGAAATAGTAAATGAGTTAACAGCTTTTATGCTAGTGTCACTTTTTCTAAAGTTAATAACTTTACTTTTTCTGATTGTGATTACCAGCAAACTACATAGTGGCTCAATTTTCATGCTCTCTGACAAACAAAGGATACAGCTAGCTCCGACCACAAGTCTGAAAAAACAAAGAAAGAGAAGCTGTTAGCTGAACTAATACAATAAAAATCCATCTCATCATTTGTACGAAACAATTTAGCCAAATAAAACAAAGCACGTCCAAAGATGAAAATGTTTATTTTAAATCCTAGAATAAGAGGGGTGATGAATTACAAAACTTCACAGCCTCTGAGGGAAGTGAAGAGATGTGGTGAAAATGTAGAAAAGTGACACAGTAAAAGCTATTTGTGTGTGTGCACTTGTAGTGTCAGCATATATTGGTGTGTGGTCCAGGTGAATCACACGTCTAATCCAGCCCTGAGATCTGTGCCGTTGAGAAGGGCTAATTGCTAGCATTTAGGCTAATCCCTGTGGATGGGGTGTGCCATGTTCAGGGCTCAAGTCCACAAATCAGCCCACTGAGTGAAGCCCGTCACCTGCATGGATGAGGCCCCTTTCTCCCTTGTTTTTACTGCTTCTACCCAGACCTCCTTCTCTTTCGGTCTGCTCCTCCTGACAGCTCTCTGTGCCTGCGGCAAATCCTGCTCTTGTGAATGCTATCGCTAACCACTAAAAGCTCCAGTGCCCATTTTCCCCATGTCTGTGTAATGCACAGCTGCACTTAACACATATTGTGAAGTGGCTTAAATATGATTAGACAAAGGGCTTTAGCCTAATTCTACACTTTCATCACTGAGAAACTGTCTCTTCTCCCCTAACCCTTCTTCCTCTTCATTGTGTTCGATAGCTGTATTTTACACCAGTCTGGTGTCTGTACAGCTGCAATACAGAGAAAACATTTAAAATCCCAATCCTCCACTGGCATGCAGGCACTTTTGGGAAAATAAACTTGGTAAAATGCTATTTACAACATGAACTCTGGTCACTGGCCAGCTATACAATGATATCAAGGGACAAATCTAAGATAATGAAACACAAATTTACTAAAATGCATAAGGGTTTGTTACCTATAGTCATATACATATTAGAATTTCAGTGACATTATTTCCAGCAGGTATACACACATACTTAGGATTCTTTATAATGTTATGAATGTATACCTGATTAGGGCAACCTCTGGGAAATCTAATCTCTGGCACTGCTACTTTAACAATTTAATTTTAAAGTGCTCTTTGTCATTTACATCAATCACAGTTGATGCTCCTGTTTCCTTTGACATCAGGTGACAGATATCTTAAGTACAAAGATTGTCAAATCTATACGAGTGATTAACATCCCATACAACACTGGAAACAAACTGGACAAGGAGCCACATAGCAAACGAAGACATGAAAGTATTGAGGCTTGGCTCCTGACAGTGGAGTGCTACCACTGCATGGTTGGAAGCAGTAATAGTCACTGATGTTAATCACTGATACAATTAATACATTATGCATGCAAACAAACTGCAACATATGCAAATGTTTATTTTAAATGGTATAAATCAGACTAGTGCTAGTGAGAACGCTATAGAAATAAGCCGTTAAAGGTACATAAAGAAATACCTATGTGGCTTTAGCAGAGACACATTAGAACTTTTGGTGTCATGCTTTCTACTTTTTCTACTCTTTTTAAAGTCCAGTTAATATACATTTAAGTGAGTCGATACAGTATGTTGAAATGCAGAATTTTAAGGTATATATAGCAGGACTGCTGAGTAAGTTGAAATGCTATGGTGTATTGATGAGACCATGTTAGTTGGTGTGGAACATTTTGTGACCCTTGTTCTTGGATTGAACAGGTAGAGAGTGCTTCTTTAAAAGAGAGAAAAGAAATTTAAAAGAGACCCAGTTCTGTTGCCCTACATGACTATTTGTGCTTCATTACTGGCATTTTCAGAAATAATGCATCATTTTTTCATGAAAATTGTTTCATGATTCATTCTGATGTCATCTGTGGTGTGGTCGCACAGTTAGACCACCGATACTGGCCAATCCCTTAACCAGTATCACAGTCCTGCTGGCACGTGCTCAGTGCTTTCTCCTGATAACACGAGGATGTTCATGAGGATGTCAGTTCTACGCTTCGGCCCTGGAGCCAAATCTGTCATTCAGGTGTGATCATGCTCCAAGGCCCATTAGACACCCATCACTCACATGGCTCCACTTCCACAACAGCCCAGACTGCAAAAAAACAGCTTCTCCGACCTCACCTGCACAGCTGGCAGCTCTGCAGCACAACATATCCAGCTCCTGCTAGTGCATGCAGTTACAGATAAGGCTAATGCTAACCCACAGCTAACCCCTTACAGCCTGCGGGGGAGGCACTAACCACCACACTCTTACATCAAAGGACTTCCTAAGATCAACTGGTCTTTAAGTGGATAATTCTGCCTCCTATACAAAGGTGTTTAAATGAAGCTCCAGTGCACCCACATTGATTTGTTAACCATTAGTGATTATGTGTTGCCACCAAGTGGTCAAAATGCTAAACAGCACAGTTCATCTACTGAAATACCACACATCAGAGGAAGTGATGATCCTAAGCAGGACAAAAAGGGATTAAAATGTGGCAAATGTGACAAACACTTAATGCCACAAAAAATCCACAAGGACCAATTATCAGCATCAGCATCATAATCACCATCACCTCATCTGCACTTAAACAAACAGAATATAATTAAAAACAATTACAAATCCCCAGGTGCAGATAGCCTTGCCACATACTATATGAAGCTTGAATATGGGAATAATTATTTCCATTTATCTGTCACCATCAAGCAAACAACCACCAAAACCCAGGTATACCACAACAGCTAGTCACGTCTGCACATTGTGCCAAGAGGAAACATCAGGGTAAGACCAATTAACCAGGTGATGACAGGAGCTAAATGGCTGGATTAAAGGGCTTGTTCTGTAAAGGTCAGGATGCACGCCGCTAATCTGAATCATGAGGCGAGGACAAGCTGACAGGAAGGGAGAAAAACAAACTGCATGTCACTGATGAGTGATAACAGTGCGTGACAGTGGGATGTCGTGTCAGCGGGTGTGTTACAGCGAAACATTAATACTGCAGAGGTTAGAGGCTCTGTGTCTCCTGTGGCTTACTGTACAGCAAAAGACGTCATCAATTCTACACATATTGTATGAAAATAGGGGGACCCCCCCACCCCAAATGTTCTATGTAGGGCTATATTGACTAATATAAATAAAGCCTAAAACAATATAACAGGAGATTAATATTAGATGTGTATGTAAGTAGATAAGAAGATAGAAAGTCTCCTCACGTTTTTCCAGGTGACTTTTTCAACCAGAATATGTCATCACTGCTGAGGCCATGCTCCATCGCTCCAGGGATCTGTAATAACAGTAAAAACTATGAACATCTCTCTCAAAATATCAATGCATTATGAAAACATCTAGCAATAGTGTTAAGCTGAATGACGACGGAACAGTGTGCTCTCTAAAATCTGTTCTCTTCAGTTAGGTTACTTGCCACAGTGTGAAGTTTCCAAACGATTTTTTGCTTCTTTAACAAAAAGAGACAAACACCTCAGTGAAATAACAACAATATTTACATTTATGGGGTACTTAGGCCGTCCACCTGTGGCGATCACAATGTTTTTGGCAGTCAGGACCATCTGCATGACAGAGGAGGGAAATGTGAAGTAACAGCCTTTGTTCATATCCTTCAAAAAACAAGGAAATGTCAAATAAAAGCAAGTGGTCTCCGCAGGGCTCTGCACTGAGGTGATGATGGAAACACAACACAGCCCGCTGAGTAGATATGTAAGAGTCCATTTTGTATTTCAGAAATTAAAGAAGCAGACAGAAACATATACTATAAAACTTATTTTTAAGAGATAAACAGATTTTATAATATATGAGAAAACAGTAAAATAAAGTAAAACATTGTGGCAAAAATTAAACAGCATTACAAAATGGATGGATAATTAATATTTACATAAGGTAACTCTATGTAAGCATACAATAGGATTTAACTGTATTACAACTTTTATGGATATAAATAGGATAGGATAGGATATCGGATATAAAATCTGCTCCACAGCAAGTCTGTAAGACCCAGTTTACAAACTAACACCAATGTTATTTTTGCTTTCATTCTTTTTAAATGATATCAAATTATAGTTTGCATGAATAAAAACAATACATGACTTAATTATCACTCACTTCTTTTCCTGCTTTAGTTAGTCCTTTAACAGTGTGTTCATCCACCAGACTTCCTTTAATGTTCAGATACTTCACTTTCCTGCAAACAAGAAAACACACAGGTTGCTACTGGTGGTGTATTGAACTCCAGTAGTGCACATCAGATGTCACATAATATCAATCCTCATCATAAATTCTCTCACTTGTGTCTTACATATACATTCCCACTATAAAGTCTCTACACGTCACCTTTTTAATATGCTGAGATGGCAGCTAACTCTTGCAAAGTAAATTTAAAAGATACCAACAAAACAGTGACTTACATGTACAAAAAAAGTGACTGAGCCAGCCTGACATAATGTAATGTTATGTTATGATTTCTGTGTGTTATTATGCTGAGTTACAGGTCTGTCTATCACTGTGTCCCACATTTGGATCAAAAGCAGTGAAGTGGATTATGCTGAAGAACAGGTTTAAGAAGCTTTTATGGATTTCTGATGGATTATTCTGTAGTGAAAATTGAAATTCGGCCCTGATTCAAACTAAACCACATTTTAAAGCCAACTTTAATTCTACAGGAGTGAGACATAAGGGAGTTTTTTTTATGAAACTGATAATTTCATGTATCTAAATTCAACAGGTAATCTGTGTTGCTGCAATATAAGTGCTGTAATTTGAAAAAGAAAATTACATGACATTAACATATTAAATTATTCTTTGAAGAAAATACCTTAGACACAAATATCTAATTTAGTGTGTGATATACACTGCTCAAAAAAATTAAAGGAACACTTTGAAAACACATCAGATCTCAATTGGAAAAAAGATCATGCTGGATATCCATACTGATACAGAATTGGTAATGTGTTAGGAACAAAATATGTGGTCTACACTCTTGCACGCCCTCTCAGATCCGCAAATGAGAGAAGACTCCCTCCTCACAGGGTCTCCGATCCCAGACAAGTCTATTTTCCTTTGTTGTCCCTGGCTGGTGGAATGACTTGCCCTGCTCCATTTGACTAGCTGAGACTATCACTACCTCTAAAAAACATTTGAAAACTCACTTTTTTAAAAAGTATTTCAAATGAGTCTTACACACACACACACACACACATTCACAAAATTGTGTAGCACTTAACAATTCCTAGCATGTTCTTAATCTTTACGAGTTGGGCCTTATCAGGGCTCTTAGTTTGTAGTAACTTAGTATTTACAGAAACCAAATGGTAATTGCTTGTGTCTTCTCCTTGTAAGTCACTTTGGATAAAAGCGTCTGCCAAGTAAAGCAAAGTAAAGCAAAGTAAAGTAAAAATGCCACCCATCACCCAGAAATTTAAACTAAAAACTGATGTGGCAGAGTAGTTCAATTTGCTGAAATGTCATTGCAGCAACTCAAGATGGTCCTCAGTAGTTTGTATGGCCCCCACGTGCTTGTATGCTCCTCATGAGATGGGGGATAGTGTCCTGGGGTATCTCCTCCCAGATCCTGACCAGAGCATCACTGAGCTCCTGGACAGTCTGAGGTGCAACCTGACGGTGTCGGATGGACCTAAACATGATGTCCCAGAGATGTTCTATTGGATTTAGGTCAGGCGAGTGTGGAGGCCAGTCAGTGGTATCAATTCCTTTGTCCTAGAGGAACTGCCTGCATACTCTTGGCATATGAGGTTGGGAATTATCACGCACCAGGAGAAACTCAGGACCCACTGCACCAGCAAAGGGTCTAACAATGGGTCTAAGGATTTCTTCCCGATACCTAATGGCAGTCAGGGTGCCATCATCTATCCTGTACAGGTCTGTGCGTCCGTCCATGGATATGCCTCTCCAGACCAACACTGACCCACCACCAAACCAATCATGCTGAACAATGTTGCAGGCAGCATAACGTTCACCGTGGCTTCTCCAGACCCTTTCACATCTGCCACATGAGCTTAGAGTGAACCTGCTCTCATCTGTGAAAAGTACAGGGCGTCAGTGCCGGACCTGCCAATTCTGGTGTCCTCTGAAAAATGCCAGTCGAGCTCCATGGTGCCGGGCAGTGAGCACAGGGCCCACTAGAGGATGTGGGGCCCTCAGCCCACCCTCATAAAGTCTGTTTCTAATGGTTTGGTAAGAGACATTCATGCCAGTGGCCCGCTGGAGATCACTTTGTAGGGCACTGGCAGTACTCATCCTGTTCCTCCTTGCACAAAGGAGCAGATACCAGTCCTGCTGATGGGTTAAGGACCTTCGACGACCATGTCCAGCTCTCCTAGAGTAACTGCCTGAGTTGGACTGTCTGTGCAAACTCTGTAGGGTCCAGATATCGCCTCATGCTAGCAGTAGTGACACCTCTGCTACTTAACTGACCAGATCAATATCCCAGAAGTTTAACTGACTTGACACTATACTCTGATTAAAAAGTGTTCCTTTAATTTTTTTGAGCAGTGTATATACTCTACAATCACATCTCCTTATCCCTAAATGCTATCGTAAATATTCATGTTGTACTCAAGCTGTTAATTCCTACTCACAACATCAGAACTTCATTACTTGCCAGAAAATCGAATGTAATTATTACTGATTAAAGTTTGTGCTCATTCACTATTATATCTGTAATTAAGATACATTTGTGAAATTACTGCACTCTGGTCCACCGCTCTGAAAGCACAGGCTAATTGTTAATTTAAACCAATTCATTTTAGAAGCCCCACTAATATTCTGAGTCCAAGCAAAAAACATTGCAGGTTAAGCTTAGGCACCTTCACACACCTGTTTGCCCTGCAGCCAGCCACTCAATCAACATGCGGGTTAATTATCAATCCTTCAGCTGTGTACCAACAGAAATGTAGAGCCTTCAGCTATATCTCATGCCAGGAAAATAAAAGGGAAGAAAAACGGACCAGAGTGTAAATACTAATTATTATTTTATGGATACTCTAATCTTCTGTGTAATGGAAAATGGTAGAAAATGCAAAGGGTGAGAAGAAATGATGTGAGAAGTGGGTGAGAGAAACATTGTCATTGTCTATTGTGCACTGTTGAAAGTCTAAGGTCTGTTTAACCTGGTCAAATTTAATAGGACTTGATTTGAGAATCGGTTACTCACAAGTTCCATCCTTCATTGCAACTATTAAACTAACTAACTGACAGAAAACTCATGACAGAAATGGATAAATGGGAATAGAGGAAGAATATCTTGTGTCACTCACTTGTCCTGGAGCTGAACTCTGTGACCCCAGTTCAGAGATCTGACATGATTTTGAATAGCTTCTGCCATGGTGGCCCTGGAAAATACACACACACAATAATATTAACAGATGTGACACCAAAGAAATGCTGCAGAGGGGATAGTCTTAAAGATTTTTCATAATGTGCCAACATGCGTGACCTTAGAGGTACAGTTGAGTAATGGGAATCAAAAAAGTAAAGAAATATTGTGCATGTAAATGTGTGCAAGTAGATGCAAGTAATCAGACTGACTACTAAAACAATCACTCTGGAAGTTGAGTCATGTCAAACGGACTTCTTTTTTGTTAGGTTGAAGCGTTTCACTGCTCATCCTAGTAGCTCATCCTCAGACTGAAGAAGTTACTTGTATGAGTAGTGAAACGTTTCAACCTAATTTCTTTACTTTTTTGACATGACTCAATTTCCAGATAACTTAACCTGGATGACTGAGAATCTTCACTGACCTAAAACAACCACTGTACCCCAAAATTAAATAGCCATTAAATAGCGTTAGTCTCTCACACAAATGACACTCTGTTACAGCAATTACATCACTAGATGGTGCTGTTGAACTACTATTTCTCTGTAATGACATTTAGCATGAGAACTGCTTGTCAGAACATTATATTTGGGTTAAACCTACCAGTCATGGCAGACTGGCCCTGAGATCTGCCAGCCATACTTCTTAGCATCTTTGACTGCAGCGCCAAGTAGAGCAGCCTGATGCATAAGCTTCTTAGGAATGCAGCCAACATTAACGCATGTACCACCAAGACCCCATTTGGTACCTGTTTGGTAAAAGCATTTCCAACATACTCAACAATGACATCTCGAAGACCATGTTTAGCGGTTTAATGTCTAGTGGAAAATGTAATTTGACACAGTAGGTTTAGTAAAATGTAAATTACCTTTAACAGATGGCTCCACATAATCTAAAACGGCAACCTTCTGTCCCAGCTGTGCCGCTGTAAAGAGTGTATTGTAAGTGTTTTATTAAATAGCAATCACAGTGCAAAGAATAAATTACATGCACCTTAAAAGATCTCACCTTCTTTGGAACAGGCAAGCCCTCCTGAACCCCCACCAATAACCACCAGGTCATAGTCATACTTCCCTACATGAGAATAGTAAATAATAATGATTAATTTAAAAAAAAAACAAAGGAGAAATTATGTAAATAATAAACACACAACACATTCCTGCTGCATTTAGCTCATTTGCTAATTTTATGTTGTCTGCAGTGGCACACTATACGCAATATATATATGCAACTCAACTCACCTTATTTACACTCCTCTTTTAATTTAACCTTCTGCAACCTTAAAGAAGGTTTTTATATCATTTCCATTAGCCTATATTATTCCACCTTAGTACCTAAGGCTGCTCAGAGCTAGTTTGCTTGTCTCCTTATGAAAATGCGTCACTTAAGTGAAATTAATTTGGACTTAATAAAATAGTTATCGCCACACAGGACAAATGTTGGACGAACAGAAAACAGAAAGTTGCTGTGCCAAAGTAATGTAAGTTTAACCACCTTGCCTCTTTCTTCAGGTACTGACAAAGCTGTTTGTCAAACACCAGTTAGGTTGTCGTAAGTGAAGTTAATCTAAGTCATAGTAATTAACGGGTAAAATAAAACAGCAGGTCCACTACAGTTACTGGTTTATAAGTTATCGACAAAACCGCCTCCAACTAGTAACTAACCACCGTCCTGTTCTCGGCATTCACACAAAATATTTAAACACGTTTTATTTTACCTGTTAGATTTCTTGTTAAAACATGTAAATAATTAGTCCTTTTCCACCGGTGCCTGCCTTTACAGAAAGCAGCCATGTTGTTATGATTAAAGGACCCTGAGCGGGCAGGTGGTGGCTAGAGACTTGCCTGAAAACAAATGCGTCACGTTTTTTTTTCTAAAGATTATCAAACAAAATTATCGATAAATAACATTTTGCTTATACATTTATCTAGATTATATAAAAATCTAGATAAATGTAATGAAATATATTGAGATTGAAAGAAAATTATTTATGTGCATTATGCATGAAAATATGTGAAAATAACACAGTAGTATTTACTAAAGGCAATATAGCATTTCACTATATGTTTCTGTAAATAGCCTATAGGTCTGTTCATCTATTAATTTAGATAGTGGCATAAAGTCACACCTGCTGCTGTATATAATTCAAATAAGTCATGTGCCACAGCAGGAAACACTAGTATTTGACAATATTAAAAATGTCTTTGATATGACTGAAATGTTGGCTGTAAAAGGTGTAGCCTATATATGCTGCATTAACACAATGCAACATAATAATAAGCCAGAATTGGTGAAGATGCTTTCTAGCAGTTGTCAGAAATTCAGAAACCCGGTTCTCGTGATGCTCAGCACTGCGGGAGCTGTTTTGTTGAAAGAATAATTCCAACAATGAAGTCTAGCATTGGTCATCAGATTTAGTTTCTCTGCTTTGTTTTGACACCTCCACACTTCTACTTCACTTCACTGTATCATATTGCATTATAACCAGTGGCGGATCTAGAAAATTACATAACTAAGTTTTCAGTTCAAGGACCTAAGATTATATTTACAATTATACCCCCCTCAATCATAAAATCTGGACCCCCACCGCCCACCCCACCCCTCCAAACCAGATTTGGGTTTGTTGCCTCAGGGCAGCATTGTGCAACGAGGGTTCTAAAATTCCAAGGTTTTCTAGAGATTATGTAAAGTGGTATATAAGTCACACACATAATATATTCATTATAAAACAAGATTAGTTTGACATAAATAACCCAGAAATGGTTCCAACCAATGAAACATAAAAAAAACATATATACACATGTACATACACCGATCAGGCATAATATTATGACCACTGACAGGTGAAGTGAATAGCACTGGTTTTCTCTTCATCATGGCTCCTGTTAGTGGGTGGGATATACTGTATTAGGGAGCAAGTGAACATTTTGTCCTAAGTGGTTGATGTGTGAAACAGGACAAATGGGTAAGCATAAGGATTTGAGCAAGTTTGACAAGGGCCAAATTGTGATGGCTAGATGACTCGTCAGAGCATTGCCAAAACTGCAGTTCTTGTGGGGTGTTCTAGTCTGCAGTGGTCAGTATCATAATTGGTCCAAGTAAGGAACAGTGGGGAACCAGCGACAGGGTAATGTGTGGCCAGGGCTAATTGATACACATGGGGAGTGAAGGCTGGTCTGTGTTGTCTCAATCCAATCGTCCATCTGTGGGATGTGCTGTGACAAACAAGTCTGATTTATGAAGGCCCCGCCTCGCAATTTACAGGATCAGGATATCTTGGTGCCAGATACGACAGCTTCAGGGTCTAGTGGAGGGCATCCTTTGACGAGTCAGGGCTGTTTTGACACCAAAACATACCTGATGTAGGGATCCACTCACTTTATCCACTATCACTCTATACAAGCTGGCATCCCTGTCTGAGTGAATGACTATAACTCTTCAATCGTGCACCTTCCACCCATAAAAAGTTCTTGTGTCAATTTCCTGTGTTAGTGTATGATAAAGTTAAAAAATTGACTATGGTCATTATTTTGCATATAAGTGCATATCCACACTGTAGAATGATATTGTGTGACCAAAAGTGCCCTAACTGCACAGTGTTGCCCTGAGGCAACGAACAACAGAACACAGTTTTAGTATACAAATAATGACAAAATAAGTCTTAAAATGGTCAAAAATGCTTCTTTACATGTTCATGCACATTAATATAATTTTTATTTAAAGCCAATGCAAATTTAAACATGTTAAACAGTAATATTCATCTGACCAATTAGTGGCAGGGTGCACTTTGCAGCTCTGCTTCCTAAAAGGACTGCTCCTCTCCCAGACAAAAGGTCACATGCACTTCAACCCCTCTTTTTATTGGACACAGACACGTTTGGTGATATTTTAAATAGTTTACCCCCCCAAAAAAATTAAAGGGGCAGTGTGAGGTCCAGAAATAGAGGGATAAAATAAGACACATGAACAGGCAGCAGGTTCTTTCCAGGCATGATTTATTGAAAACACACCAAATTTATACTCTACAAACCAGTATTTTTCCGTTATGTTTAACAAGCGTAATATTTGCCTCTGGGTATTAGTAAAATTAACATAATACATTCTGTCACTGTGGCATCGCTTCTGCTCCCTACTAAAGCATTAACAACTTTACTCCTCTAGGAAATCAAAACCGTTTTTCGAATGACTCTAATTTTTAAAAGTTTATAATACAATGTAATACAAGGCAGAAACCCACCAACAGTCTAAACTACTTGGATTTGGAGAGGAAGGTGGGGCAAAAGGGGTGCAGAGTGAATGAGTGGAGGACAAAGGTCGAGAGGGGAAAGGGAGGGAGAGGTGAACAGACAGGATGGAGGGACGATAGTTGAAAGGGAGGAATAAAGTTATATAAAACACACTTAGTTTTATCTACCATGGAAAAGGTTAAGGCACATGATAGGTACAAACACATCTGCTACTGAGTAGTACAGTTACTTTATTTTGACGGTCTTGAATCAGTTATATCTACACAGGTAGGTTTGTTTGATTCGACGTGTGTCCATGTCCTGCATTTATTTCATAGCACAGTTGCTTGGCTCTTTATTGTGTAGATGTACATTGTGTTGCACATCCACATAAGCAAAACCCCTTTAATGAATGCATGTAAATACACCTTCAGATCCTTTGGTTGTGGTACTGCGTAGTGCAGTAAGGAATCGACAGTTATATGGGTCTTTGTTGTAAGGGTTCAGTATTGTCCAATGAAAGCACACATGTCTGAGGACACACAAAAGGGATGCTGGGTATTATTATAATTTTTTTCTAACCTCTGAAATTAAAATTTATACAGTAAACCTTTTTTTGTAGTTTATTGATTTTACCACAACTTACATCTTTGTAAACACTGTGTAAAATATGCAAGCTTTATAAAGTCACATACGTCACAAAGAAAAGTCAGACTTCAATGCAGGCACATGCCGTTTTGCCTTGATGACGCATGAGTGAGACCAACATGTCTTTCTGTCTCCTATTCAAGCTGAACCAGGAGGCAGACTGAGGCTGGAAAAGAGACTTTACACAGTACCACTGCATTTTGAGTGCAGTCTCATCAAGCAAGAGAAAATTGGCAACATGATTCTATATCTCTGCTTTTCTACATCTCAACTGCCCACGTTGTAAAAATATATACTATATGATCAAACTTCATGGTTTGCTTTTTGTACAGTGTGATGCGGTTCTTTTATTTCTGTTGAACATCCAGATGCACTTTTTTTTCTTCTGTACACCTCTTCCTGCACATAAATGAATTAGTTAATATCCAAATGACACCACAAAAAAAAGAACAGAAAACAGCTGGCACTTTGAAACAATATAAACATCTGTACAGATTTTCTTTTGTCATGCTCACGAATGAAAATTTCTCTGTAAGATGCACCAGTGAAGGAGGAGGCATCAGGGCTAAACCCTAAACTTCATGGGGAGGGAAAAATGAAAAGACTATTAACATTGCAATCTCTTGTCAATCCCATTACCTCTGTCTGACCGCTGACCCCATGAACCCCCCAGAGTGCTATTTCAAAGATGCAGGTGCTGCCAAACAACATGTATTCACTGCCGTTAGAAAAAACACTGTAGATAAACCTTTCTGTGTAACTTTTTTTTTTTTGACAAATACAAAATATAAATAGATGATCATCGGCGTAACTTGACACTATTTGACACACATTTAAGTTACGTGGTTATGTCTAGCTTACAAATATGGTGAGCATTTATCAAATGAGATGTGCTTTCCAAACAATGTGATATTAATATACAACTAAAAATCTGTAATTTTTTGTTTGTTTTTCCTTCATTTTTCAGTTTTTTTTCCTTTTGACCCTAATATACATTTATATAAAAGCCAACAAAAATAAAAATGCTTTTAGACCCTTTCAACAAAAGAACAATCTTCTGCCTCTTTTCAAAAACACAAATCTTTTATAAACAAAATGCCTTATATCCTCTTTAATAAACATCATTGACAAAGAACAATCAACCAGAAAAGGAAGGAACCGTGTCGCTACACCGCCTGTATGGTTACACATGTAACCACAGCTCTGTGAGTGAAGGTCAAGATGCCAGTCGGCTCATTCATGTTGACCATGATGAAACAAAGTCTCTGTTGCTTATGTTCATTTCCATTTTAGCTTACTTTTTCAATTCAGTGTGACCAGAAAGTAAAACTCCATCATATGTACACACTATGTCACTTTCCATTCTCCAGACCACAACTTGCAGACTCCACACTTTATAAAATGTAAATCAATCACCTGTTAGCAACTATTGATTTCAGAGCATCTCAGTGCAGTTTTTTTTGTTGTTGTTCTTGAAAAAACACAGTGAACCAAATGGATTGTAAGTCTGTGAGAGCACATTTTTATCCCCTATGCTACAGCGTTACTCAGCCTCGACTTCTCTCCTCTGACATTTCCTTTCTTTTTGTTTCCATCCCGTCAAACCGAAAACGTACATTCAGCAACCTTAAAACACACCAGTCCAAACCTGTTCACATCAAAATACCAAAGTTTGACAACCAGATGAAAGTAAAATTCCCCAAGACCCACCAATACTGAACTTTCATTTGACACAGGTTTCCTTCCAACACACGTTCCTGTTCCATTCACTTCCTTCACTTTGCTTTGACGATCCATCCATTTCTTCACCAGCTCCAGCCTCTGTCTGTTTTCTTTTCATCAGTAGAGCTCAACAACAGTCAACACTGTAAAATTCACATGATGTCCAGTGGGAATGTAAATATGACAAGGTAGCAGAAGTAGTCACTTTTTATTCTTTTCATTTTTTTTCAGAAAAGCATGAGAATGCTGGCTGCTTTAGTCGCTGTTGTGATCTTTTTTTTTTTTTTTAAATAGTCTTTTCTGTACAAAGTCCGACTCCAAACGTGCGAAATGGCAGTGGTGATATGAGAGATCCTCCTCTAGCTGGGGTGGTGCACTGTTGTCATTTTAAGCCTGAAGTACACAGAGAAACAAAATTAGAAAAACATGTTTTCAGTTAGAAAAAAGAGCTTTAGTCCAAAATGTACTACTACAAAAAAACTACCTTTTAAAAAACAACATCCAGCCTGACATATGGTGACTTAAATACTATATAGTCATTTAAGTTTAAGTCTTAAACTTTGCCCCAAGCCCTTTTGTTCCTACTGAAGAAAGACCTACATTTTGTAAGCTCAAACTCATTATATGCTTATATGGTTCCTGCCCAGCACTTGACAGTCAGTGCTGCTGCAGCTGGTGAACATGGTAAAGAATTTAGTAGCTAAAACACCAGATATTTATCTGATTGATTGGTAGAGACTCAAACAGAGTGAAATTAATGAGGCTATGTGCCTGCTGGACGTGTATCAAAGTTAGAATATTATTTTAGATGTTTTACCTACAGCTTGC
>JAUBNQ010000028.1:4522928-4547345 GCA_032353495.1 Ctenopoma kingsleyae
AAATTAATGAGGCTATGTGCCTGCTGGACGTGTATCAAAGTTAGAATATTATTTTAGATGTTTTACCTACAGCTTGCTGAACAAAAATAAAAATCATGCAGTGTTAAAAACAGCTTAACCACGGCAAGTGCATTCACTGAGGTCGCTGCAGAACCTTCACCACCATGTAGCTGATAGAGGGTATGTTTGACATTTGCATTGTTACTGATATTTTTTCTGATGAGTAACTGTCATCTGCAATATCACACACGTCACTAAAACAGCACTAAAAAGTGTGTTAAGATTTTTGGTTGATTTTCAGCTGTGTGTTGACACACACCTGGCATGTTTGTAATTAGACCTCTATGTTTGAGTAATGAGGAATAAGCATAACATATTGCCATTGTTGTTTTTTGTGTTATCATGAGATTTGTTGACAATAGAAAATTAAAGAACATCATGATGAAACACAGTTTGCATTCAGTGGATGTCCAGCAGCTAGATTACACACTTTTTTTTTTTTTTAAATAATCACAGTACTTAAAGAATTACTGTCACTGTCAACATATACTTCACTTATGTCAGTCCAGATGGCAAATGGAGGTGAGAGCCAGCAAAACAGATGCTTAATGTGCTGGATGGAGTCCTGAGCGTGATATATGAAGTAAAATGACTTACCTGATTGTTCTTACTATTACCTGTAGCTGATTTTTATCTAAGTGGCAAAATTGCAATCAGTACCACAGATCATACCACATTATCTCTCAAGTGTCATCCTGTGATGTATTTCTAATGATTATGCTGTAGATGGAGATGAAAGAATTGAACGGGTGGCCACTGACAAAGATGAGATAAGAAGATGACAATGAAGATAAAGAAATGTGACAAGAGGCCTCTGGCACGGGAGAGGACAACAGCAGTGAGGAGGTGACAGGAAGAGATAGAAATGCTTCAGACAGGACTATGGAAACTACTGAAACTCACCCAGATCAGCTTTCAGCTTTTGCAAACAGCGTTCACTGAGATATTAAATGGTGGGTCAGTTGAATAATTCTGTCTATAAAGCAAAAAGTATTACAGGTTTAATTTTTTTGTTCTAATAAAAATATTTCTAATGAAAACTAATAATTTTCAAAGATTTCTTTAACTGTAGTTCTATTATCTCAAACTGAGAAATGTGAAATACATTAGATACATATTTTATTTATTTGATAGTGTGTGAATTTGTGTTTGCACATTTCATTTGTGGACTTCTGTTTTCACATGATCACCTTAGATTAGGTTTAACCGAAGCTTTGATTCAGTGAGTGGTTTGTATGACAAATGTACACTGAGAAGAGATGGCATACTGTATGTGAGTCTCTGTGTGTCTCTGTGTGTGTGTGTTTGTATATATATATATATATATATAGTTCTCTTTCTCCCTACTGCTTTTCATTAAGGGATAACTGAGTCCCTGGAGGACACATGTAGAGTGCAGAAGAATGATTCCCCTTCATCATTTGCCACCAATTTAAGCAAATGCTGTCAGGGGGATGGAGTGAGTGAAGCTAGGTGTACATTTCAATCAGGTGGTGCTGAATTGTAAACTCATAAGAAAAGCCTGTCCTCTTTGTGTATTACTAAGCAAGCACGTAAATGCTGTTCAAAATGTTGTGTTGACCATTCACTAAGCCCCGCCCACCCTAGTTACTGTTTCTATCCTTGTTAAGCTTTCCGTTCTCACCCATCACCCCATAATGCTGTTTACACTAATAGTGACGCAAATGTATCACTAAACTAAACGGCAGTCATGTCAATCTCTGCTAAAAGATCTCAGTCACCTGTGAGCAGCCTCACCAGGTGATGATTAGCTGCTTGGCTTTCATACGTCATTCATATTTTAAACTGCTTGGACTTTTAACTTCACACACTTTTAAGATATCAAGCATGTTTGGCAAATAATCTTGAGGGACGAGAATCCAGGACGTGTGTCCATACATACTACAAAGTTGTGGTAACCCCACAAACTAGTTAGCTGATACTATGCTCCTTGTCTTTGGATGTAACACTCTATGTTAAAACTCTAGGTTGTAGGCTAGTTAGCTGGAAAAGCTAATGTTTGTAGCTTATATGAATTATTGAAATTCTACATAAATTCAAGCATTTTTAAAACTTAATAAATAATTTTCAATTGAATTTCAATTAAATGGAAATTTATTTGAAGCAAACAAGATCAAATTCTTCAGCTGACTGCTCTGGGTGCAGGATGACAGCAGGTCTACATGATGCAGCATGAGGGTGAAAGAAAACAGGCTGGAACAATGAACAAATGGGGAATGAAAAGCGTGCTACAATCCAATGTGAAAGGTTATTGTTGTTTGCGTTTTTATTTTTCAGACCTACCATGCATGCATTTAGACCCAGGAGTCAACAGGCTGGGGCTTAACATCACAAGCGTCCACCAGACTGACCGCAGGCCTGTTACTCCTGATATAGTGTTTCCTATTTGTGTCATTCTGTGGCCACAGGAGGACGGGTTAAAAAAGCACAGCAAAACAAAAGGAGGTCAGTACATTTTGCAAATACGCTCACGCATACACACATGCATCCAGGATCAGAGAAGCCAGTGTTAGTTCCCTGCTTGGACAGTTTGGAAAGAAGTCAGAGTGAGTACAAAACGGAATACCAACACATGCAAATGAAAGAGGGAGAGAGCAGTTTCAACCGTCAAGTTGCATTCAAAGTGGGCAGAACACCTCTGGGAAGTACAGACCACAGACTTAAGACAGCTTTGGAGTAATGGTAGCAGGCCTGTACAGTCTAAAAAGAAACTCAGCTCTGTGATTACTCCTGTCTGTGTCTTCTGAGACGGCTAAAGTACCTGCTCTTTCAAGATGTGACAGTCTAACTTCAGCTGTAACTGTGCCAACTAAAATGGATTATTAATGCCTGAAGTTGCCTCTATAGTTCACTGCTATATCAGCTGCACTATTTTATCCTAAAATTTGCACAACTATAGAACAGAATTTTATTTGACACTGAATCTGAGTTTTAACCTGCATGATGAAGCAGATAAATGATCATATACCTGGAGACATATTCAAACTCTCCTTACACTTTACACGTTTACATTTTACAACAGTTGAAGCAAAGTTCATTAAGCAGCTAAAACCTATACTACAAAAAGTACATGAGAGTCATTTGACCCATGTGACATCCCCTGAGGTCATTATCCTGTGATTCCTCTTTGAGACTGGATTGTCTGACAGTAAACAAACCGTATAATCAGCAGACGACCACTTAATAATGCAGCAGTCTGTTCATTGTCAAGGCAAAGGTCGTCTCCATAAGGAGCGCTTGTTGGCAGTTCTTTTAATCAGTCTGAGATTAATTACTTTACAGACGCTGTAAAGCTTGCACTGAATTAACTGGTGGCTCTCAGATCTGAGGCTGTTCACAGCACTGAGCTGCGGCGGGCAACATTTAGAGAGAATGACAACTTCCAGCCTCTTTAAAGAACCAAAAGGATTAAAAGCCTTTAACGAGGACCACCACCAAAAGAGAGAGAACGAGCAAGAGGACATGTGATAATACTTCAATGAGACATCATTATTTCATCCTCTATGCCCTGGTCCCCCAGGAGATCAGAAGAGGTCTGACTGTACCTTTAATGGCTCCCGTTCTGTCAGGTCCACTGAGCCGTCGCCTGTCTTGTATTTGCAGTCCTTGTCCCTCTGGTCAATGGTGGAGTAACCATCTAATGAGGTCAGAGAACACAGATCATTTAATTCCTCACCATCCTCAATTCAAGCCCTGACACATCATTCATAGTGAGTGTTGTTTTAACCTGTGTTCAGCGACACAAAGATTTCCTGCACAGGAACATTCATGAGAGAACCAGGAAAGCTGCTGGACATAGAAATGCCATATATGCCTGCACATTCTTAGTTTGTATTTACCACAAAGATAGGTTTAAAACAAACCAGGTTATGTCCTTGTACGTGGTATTTGACCATGTGCTCATACAATTAGAAATGGACTCTAGCATGTTCTTGCTCATGGCCAGCATGGCACAGGAGGTCAAGTTTACCAGTATCATCCCTGTGCAATGGTCCACAATACATGCAGGATGTAATAAATGTTAGTATTATGAAACTATTTGATCAGGCAGAGTTGACTAGGACAGGTCACGCAGATACGAGTCAAACATGTATTTTAAACACTGACATTTATTGTTTAGGCTGAACCAGTCATGTCTAGTATGTACTAGATGATACTAGACTACATGGTAATAACAGAAACCTACAATGAGAATGGTAAATTATAATAATAATAATTATCATTATGGGATTTAAGTAATTTATTAATTTTGGAATCATTTAATTTGTTTTCTGCATTTTGCATTGACACTTACAGAGCGAAAGTAAATGTTTATGAATTAATCATTACATTTTAAATATTTAATTCCCTTCTTCACCATATAAAAATATCTCTCTGCTTCTAAGTGAACTCCTCCATATCACATCATCTGGAGGAGAAGGTCAGTTCACATGATGTCATCTGTCATCCAGATGACTAGAAGCAGAGAGAGATACTGGAATATAAATACCAGTTATATACATGCTCTTTGAATATTTCAAACCACAACTGTGAGAAACTACAATATGTCATCATGAGTGATGGAAAACAGTCCCGTGTCCTAGGAGTCCTCCATGCTGAAAGTAAGGGTAGAAAGTCCTACTTTGAGGTTGGACTGTTTTTTAGGCCTAGTTTCACTTTCAGCACAATTCATAGGAGGGATTTTTAGATGCTTGATAAATGCAGGGCTAGAGGCCTGGAGGTAAACCAGCATGATACACCCCAAGAGGGTGACTTTGGGCAAGAGGCTGAAAAAAATGTATAACCACTAAAAAGTTATTTCT
This sequence comes from Ctenopoma kingsleyae, assembly GCA_032353495.1. Lineage (NCBI taxonomy): Eukaryota > Metazoa > Chordata > Actinopteri > Anabantiformes > Anabantidae > Ctenopoma > Ctenopoma kingsleyae. The sequence goes on from JAUBNQ010000028.1 coordinate 4,527,812, forward strand.
CCTTGGCAAAAAATTCTTATTCTGTTTATCACCCCCAGGAGCTAAAAGTCATTCCTGAATGTAAGAAAAGGACATATGTCAAAGGTGCAGTTCTATATTTCTATAACAGAAAGATTATTTACTTTGATGGAAGTCCAGCAGAGGAAATCTGTATGTAATCTGTAAATATATTAAGAGTGTATTTATTATGCAAAGTGACGAACCACCCACATCCTTTGGTGTTGAGATTCTAACGTAGGCCCAGCTATGTACAAACATCTTGTCAAGAGAGGGGTCTTGCATATTGCATCAAAGACTGTTACGTCTAAAGCTCAGTCCAAAGCTGTCATACCGACATCAGAGTGTTCAACGGTTAGAATTTCCAGATAAAAAAAACCATCTTGGCAATGATTAAAGAGTGTAAAAAAAGATGTAGAATCAAAGGAGACACTATTGGACACTTCTTTGGCTAAGGACGATCATGCAGTCTGGCTCTTACCTGGACCCAGCTCATCCATAGGTATCATATCACCACTGCCACATTTCCTGGTGCCTGAAAAGCATTCATATACTATTTGTACAAAAGCGGTACACAAACAAACTGAGTCACTGAGCCAAAACGCTGATGCTTCCCAGGGTAATGGTTTTCGGCCAGTGGTTGAATAATGCAAACAGAGTGGGCAGGCATGAGCACTGTGATTGATGTGCATGGATGGATGCAAAAAAAGGGGGCAGAAGGCCAAAAAATTAGGACTTTAAACTGCTGCTATGCTATTGACTCCTCTGTCAAAGAGATGTTTGTAGTTGGGCCAATGTATTGCACAAGCCCCCCTCCCTTCCTTTAGATATACTGCTGCTGTTTGAAAAAAAAACCCGGCATCCACATTTTGTGACTGTAAAGATCACTATATACGCTTACTTAAGAGTGGAGGAACTTTCATTATCCCTGACCTTATTATGTCAATTTAAAACCCCTGATAAAAATCTAATCAACTACATTTCTTTATGTTCCTCAAGAATCCAGAGCTGAAGTTTGGTTTAACAGCAGCAGTATGCTGTTCAAAGCCCCATCTCCTATTTCATGTGCATTACTTTTCACCCCTATGAGACACCACACAGGGGATGACAGTAGTAATGTGGTAAAGCATGGTGCTTCAATATAGCCATGACAAATACACACATGTCCTCAGCAAGTGGACACACACACACACTGATCCATATGCTGGTTTTCAGTAGGTCTTAGTATTTTGTTCAAACCTGTTTTGAGGACTATACAGGTGGGATACTCCATGTATTTACTGGTTATGGTTAAGTATGTTTATACTATACAGATTTCATATTCTCAATAAGACCAGCAACAAAGATGTCCTACTACTGTTGTGTTTACCAAATGAATATTCACCCTGGACTGATACGGTCATTCTCTACCTGATCCCACCTTCTCGGTGCTTGAAACTGGTGAAAACAGCAACACAGACACTTTAACTGACCTTGGTTCTTCTCCATCAGGGGAAGAGTGGTGTCGTCGTAACCTGGCTTGCCGTTCTTAGTTGCTTTAGGGGTGGCTGTCACCGTGGGCTGAGAGATAGGACAGTGCAAACATGCACATGAACAGAGCATCACATAGCACAGGTAGATGTAGAAGAGAGAGAATCTCTCTTAGTTTGACACCACATATTTTTAACAAACCCACATTACTATCGATCAATGAATCAATAATCCAGATCTATATTGGACATTTCACAAGATTATAGCTGTATACCTGGAAGTGGCTCTTGTTCCAGCCGTCCTTGGTCAAAGCGTTCCTCAGGTCCTTATAACTCCACACTGTCTGCAGCACGTGGGAAGCTGCCTTTGTTTCACGAGCTGATTGGCTGAGGGGGCCACAAATTGGAATAAGAAACAGAGGAATTAAAATCAGGAACTCCGTCTAACCCCAAAACAGTGGCGACTGCGTGTTCTACAGTAGCATGTGCCACTACTGCAAACAATCTCATCATCTATTCAAAGATGCCGAGTCCCTTCAGTGACTCCCGAGTCTAGTTTTTAATTCATGGCCAGAAGAATGCACATTTCCTTTCACTAGCTACCTCTGAGAGGTGCGTGAGAGGAAACACAGGTTTTTGAACTGTGAATGAAACTGTGTATGTTCATGCTAGTTAGAGTGACTCCAGGTGGTCAGTACTTCACAATGTAAGGATGATCCTTCATCTTAAAATAAAAGTGCGGTGTGGCGCAGACGCTGCGTTGTGGAGTGTTTGTGGTAATATATGATATCACTTGTGTGACTGTTGGTTCCTGAGTAGAGCTTAGAGGAACAGCTACACTTGTAAATGCAGGAGCTTGAGAGGCACCCTTCCCCCACAACAGTGCCCTCCAGTTTTAAAAGCCTATTAATTAATGTACGGTGAGCAGTGATGTGTGTGGGCTCAGTCTTGTTAGAGTACAGTGCTGTATGGTACTGCTGTAGCCATTAGAGACACATCACATTATCCTCCCTGAATATAAAGTCTCATCATGTGAATGGCAATCAAGGTCATACTGTAATTATTACATTTATAGGGTCTCCATGGTGTACCCACATCTCTGTGGCTGACCAACAACAATAACAACAACATATACATGTCAAAAAGTAGCAAATGTCTACAATGTACTGCACACAGTGAGTAGTTAGGTAAAAACATACTGTGATAAATACACAAGATCAACAAAATGTATGTACAATCATAACGTAATCCAAAGAGCTGTGTTCTGATGCAGCTAGAAACAGTTAATGTACTGTGATGTTCTGCACATATAAATTCTTACCTGGTCCTGTTGATGGCAACCAGCTTCTCTATGGCCTGAGCCTGGATGAGAGAGCGGGCATTTTCAGAGCTGTCTGTGACGATCTCGTGGATGGTGTTGAGGATGGCGACAACAGTGTCCTCCTCGAGGTTTTTGGCCGGCCGCTGCTGACCACTGGGCAGGTTGCTCACCAAGTCCCGCATGGCGTAACTTCCTATGAGGTGAAGTATTTCTTTAAGGTTAACCAGCTGAAAGTGCTCAAGTAATAATGTTTTAACAAATTTCAATTTTCCAAAAAAACTAAATGCAAAAAATATTTTAATATATAAAATATACCGATTAAGTCCTTGTTGCGGCGGTCGATGGACAGGTTGCGTAGGGCGATGGATACAGCTCGGACCACCTTATCAGAGTCTGAGCGCAGCAGCTCCACCAGAATGGGTAGACCTTTCTCCTTACGCACAGTGGCTCGAATATAGTTGGACCACTGGAGACAGACAGAGTGCAATGTGTGACTGCTTTTTGTCAACATTTGACCTGTAAGGTAGGCACCTTAAGTATTCGTTAACATCAGGACCCCAGATAATGTCCATCACACCAGTCAGAGGAGGGGAGGACATTTTTTACATATGTCCTAATGTTCCTACACACACATACAGGGACACACTCTCAGTCATTCGCTCAGTAACTACAAGTCTCTCAGCACTGCTCCTCTGTCTTGACTAATTCACAACATTTCACGGTGCAGTTCTGAGTGGACATGTGATATAATTTGTCTTAATTTAAACATCAGTAGATTTACTTCTCATATTTTGTAACATAAAACATTAAGTCTGACATAAAAGGGTTTCTCCTCTAAGCACTGATACCCCAAGAGATGTAATTAAGCAGTGGACAGGTACAGTTTAACCACTAGATGGCAGTAGTGTGCCTTGAGTCAGTGGAAGTAAACAGTAGCAGAGAATGAGGAGAATTTTAGGCGAAGCACTGATACCCTCCCAGGGAGCAGGGACTTGCTTTGTCCACCTACCAGATGTGACAGAGTAATGTGTTAACAGCTCCATAGGTTCCTGAGTCTGACCATGCATTCTGATCAGCTTCAACAGGGAAAAGTCACCAAAGGAAGGAAGGATTACTCCCTAAAATGTGCACCTTTGCTGAAAATCACTACTACTAAATTATTCACAACACTAAATGAGTGAGGCTAGATGCTAATTCGTGAAACTAAAAGAAATCAGAAGAGTTCAGGTATTTTTTAGCTACAAAGCTCGGTACTGATGAGGAATTCTGAGGACGAAGGATGTGTTTACTGTCTGACACATGGGTGGTAAGAGAAGTGCTGCCATGATAATGCTGCCATGAGCTGAATACAGACAGCTTCCTGAAAACATAAGTGACCAGTCTTCCCTGAGGTGGTGCGTGCAAACAGGCATCTGACAACTAGCCGTCCCTGTTGATAAGTCACAGCCTCTCTGCAGCTCCACAGTTGCTCTAATTGGAATAAAAGTCTGAACCTGGCTGTATAGGTTCATATATCATCTCCTCCTCAGAAGTAAACATCTACCAGAGATGAAACAGTGGTGTACACTGGTTATCTAATCCTTAACTAACTACGTAATTCTATTTAAAAGGATGGTCCTGACCTAGAAAGATATCAATGAACTTAAGGATTTTTTATTTATCTATTATTAAAATGTTTCTAATAAGGATTAAATTTCTCTTTCTGTTGTTCCATTCACAAAGACCTCAGTGATATTTTGCTGTTTAAAGCCTCCAGCTTTGCTCATTTTTCAGTCCCCATCCTGACAATACATTGCTGATAAAGAATTTACTGTCCCAGCTACCTGCTGCCTGGTTCAGTTGCATCTCTGCCTTGAGATTTATTTCTCCTTGCAAAATTGATCCATGGTTTGCAGCAACACTGTACATCTACACATTTTGAATGTAACCCTGAGCACCTCTAGAGGCACATCTTATTCTATGTCCCTTTAAGCTATTCTGAGTATTTTTGTTTCAGTCACAAACTAATCATACACAGTCATAAGCTGCAAAAATGCACTATATGAATTAAAAACTCTAAAAGTCAGACAGAAGATGTGCTGTACTCTCCCCAACCCAGGACTCACAGTCCACTGTCCAGCGCTGAGGTTTTGCAGAGCCCCAGCAGCAGCCTCCAGGGTGTTGTAGTTCTGGCTCTCCGTCAGCAGAGATAGGTAGAGCCTCACCACCTCCGGCTGATACAGCAGCTCAAAGCCTGCAGGGAAATGCAGTGAAAAAGACACAAACACACACACACAACACACTGGTTAGACGCCTTGGCAAGACAGAATAGTCAATTAGGCTGTGTGAAGCAGCATCGTGTGGCATAGGGAGAGTAGTACGGCATAAGAAATCAGCAAAGACATTTGGCTTTCCCAAAATACACAATAACATTTTAACCCTTTGTGGCATTTAACCTTGTCAAATGCCATAAATTTTGGATGCTATTATTTCAGAGTTTCACTGGAAATAATACAACACATAATTCCACAGCATGCACTGCAGAAGACAGTAGCTGTACATTTAGTTTCACAATAGTCCATAAGAAATGCTGGAAAGGTGCCCAGTATATTTCCCGTTAGTAATCCTAAAGCTTGTTATGATTGAAAAAAACTTCAGTATTATAAATTAGGAGAACACAAGAAGAAGAATGTATTGATCTGGCAGTCCTGACCAAGCTCAGGGGATTTGAGAAGGAGGTTTATCTCACTAACACAACACATTCCTCTATAGTCAATCATTAGGCTTCCCTCTGATGGTAATGTAATTACATTATCAGCTATTAGACAGTGCAGGAGCAGAGAGAGACAGAGGCGTAGAATCACATCAAATCTAATTTAATCAATGAGAGTTTTTCTTATTTTGCACCAACACGTTCATCACTAAGTGCTGTACAAGGCATCAACAAGAGACAAAACCATTCAATTAAAAAGGTCAGGGAATGGATTTTTGTCTGTCAAGGTCATTTAGAGCTGTTCACATCTTTGGAAGTGTCACATTTTTTTTATGGCAGGATACCTCACATGGCAAGATCTCAGCTTATTTCAAATGCTTGAGCAGTTATTTGAGCTGACCATATTATCACTATTTTGATTATCCCAAAGGCAAATTTTGATGTTCATATACCTTCACTGTTATGCTTTGGTCGACTTAAAGTAACATTTTTAGGTCACATTTACAAAACACACATAGATGAAGCACTTAACTTTAAAGTACATGTAGGACTCGTGTCTCATTGTCACCCTGGCATAATTAATAGTAAAATTTGAAGAAAAAAACCCCTAACAATTAAGGAATCGAAACAAAGTCAGAAGAAACATCATAGTGATACAGTAATATTTTATTACACACTGAGGCTTTAATAGACTTCTGCAGACCAGATCTAAAGTTAGCTGCTGCTTTGAAACTGATGGCTAAAATCATCTTTTACAAAAAATACCATTTCACCAGAAGCTTCCTTCATATCCTCTACAATAGCAAAAGCGATTTCAAATACTCCTTCTATCCCTCTAGGCTCAAATTAAAGAAAATATAACCCACTGTTTCTTCCCGTGTCTTCTGAGGCAAGTATTTCCAAGGTTCTATTGAAAACAACTGTATTTCGTGGGCTGGGATATATACTAACCCTGTTGGATTGATGCACATAGGCTGACAAGGCTCTCAGTACATTTTTTGAGATGTGAGAAAATCTTTTTTTTTTTTTTTTTTTTTTTTTTACATGAATATAACTTGGGTCAGAGCATACAAATATGAATCAAGATTCTTAATAGCAACTGCTTTTTACTGACTTCCTTTTTTCAGCAAAAGAAAACAGTGAACGAAAGAAAAGTGTAAAACGGAAACACACAAACTGACGTTTGTGCCTCTAAATCCACATCTCACACCTGTAATTTGCAGAGAGCGGAAGTCTGGGTGAACTCTGAGATTGCCAAATTCAGACACAGCAACATAGTTGTTACCACTCCAAAACGAAGGGTTTTCATCCCTGTGGGTGTTTCCACCCAAGAACATGCCAAACCTGCTCCAGAATGTGTGTAGGAGGAACTGACAGGCTATGGGGATGTTACTGTAGGTGCTCCTTGAAAAATCTTAAACTTATTTTCAAAGAAGCAGCAGAGGCAGGGATCATCATACAGTTGTAACCAGATGCTAAAACATGAATTACATCAATAGGTTTTCTCTAGGCTACATAAGAGGGGGAACTCAAACCAGACACTCAGCAACATTCTGCACACTCCTCAAATTTCTAGGCCTACTGGGTGCACACTCAGCAAACTGGAGACCATCTTGCAGGCTGTGCTGTTGACAGACACTTCATCTCCAAGGCAGATTCTGTCTGCACAAAATGTCAGCCATGTTGAACCTTTGTTGCCAAGTTGGCTCTCAATCCAAGACTGTGCCTATTATGACAGCATTTTCTCTTTATGGTATAATCTGTGAATCCACATTTCCTGCATCTTGCCATTCCCCAGGTTTTGGTCTGGTAACCAACTGAAGCGACTTATGAAATTGGCATTTTACAAATGAGGGACTCAAGACAAAAAAATACATGTGCTGCTCACCAAAGGAGAATGAGGATGGAGGAAGTTCACTGGGCCTTTAAACTAATTCCTTGATCCTTAGTGGAATTTCTCGCTTTTGATCCAGAGAATATTATTGCCAAAGCTTTCACTCAGTGTCCTTAGCAGGGGCTTTAGGTCCCTCCTAATAGCACATACCAGGTCTGGCTCTGTTGGCAAGTGTACTGTAGTGTTGTTGTCATCAGTCGTCTCCTGCTAGCCTTTTGGCCTTTTAGTCGTCAGTTTGTTAGGCAGCATTACAATTCAGAAGGGGAGATGAACTGTCAGTATGACGTGACTTTGGCTTTGCTCAGAGCAACTCACAGTCCTATATTATATGACAGACTGACAAACATGGTGAGATTACTTAAATACCAATGCAGCCAGTGGAAGCTATAGTGTGGAGCAAGTGCACCTGCTGTTCAGAGCACTGATTTTGCCCATCACAAATATAATTCGTGCATACACTCACTCGGACAAGAGCACTATAAGACATTAACATGTGTCCAAATGTTGCTCTGTATCTGCTGGACGTACAAACTATTTGCTAAGACAAGTTTCATCAATTTGTGTTTACAGCTTGTTTCCACTATGGTTTAAACACACCCATACACCAAGTCATTGATAGAAAATAGAACAGAATCTATAAATTAATCCATTAAAATGTAACAAACATTTATGCCAACTCCTAGTGAGCTCAGCCCAGCGTGTTTTCTGTTGGTGTGGCAAACATCAGACACACGACTGTAGCCCCCTTACAAGACTCCTGCTGAGCTCTGCTTCACAGCCCACACTGAGGGACAGACACACACAGACACCCAGCTTTGCCACACATACACACACACAAATACAAATGGGCATGGTCGTTAAGACACGCACAAAATGCTCTCAAGCTCTAAGCTCATCCCTAAATGAGGTGACGGGAGGAGCAGCAGGTTATTTTTCAAAACAGAAGACAATGTGACGGCTCCTGCAATTAAGGTAAAATTCAATTAGTGTTGGGCACCAAAGAGAACAGGTTTGTGGCTCTGTGAAGCATCAAAACTGGGTTAGAAACAAAGTTGTTCAAGTGACTGATTAGCATTAATGCAGATCAAGTAGCTTCACGACCGGCTGCAAATAATGCTAAGGTGTAGCAATATGACAGGCTGGTAAATGATAATGGATTAACTGATGGGTGAGGAAGGGACACACACACTCATACATGTATATGAACATAATAAAGATTCAAACACTCACTGACTCTAACCTCTGAGCCATCTGACTTCCTCTAGGATGGTTGGATGCATTCGTGCAAATCTGGATCCAAACCTCTGTGAACTCCTCTGTGGACACACACACACACATATCCACAAACACACCAAGCCCTTTGCCCAGGCATGTAGAAAGTGATGTTCATCGATCCAGTCTGCCTACATCACGTTCAGAGTTTCTTCCTGCTTCAACACGAGCGCTTTACTATCTCTGTGTATTTACTGCTCCATTTCAAGTACACTTGCAGTGCACAGCACTTCCATCGAATCAGGGAGACATGATGGCGTATCACTTTCTACAACTCATAGGGGAGTTTTACAACGCTGCGAAAAGGCTGGCGAGACAGAGAGGAAGATAAAGAGAGACACAGAAAGCAAGAAAACAGCAGCGTATAAAAAAAAAATCCTTTGAAGCTGTCATCCTATGTCATTTCTCAGCAGGTTTTTGCAACATATTCTACATTCACAGGAATACTGTAAAAACACAGCCTGTATTGTAGGCAAAAGAGCTTTCTACTGCTGGTCCCCAGGTCAGTGTCACAGAAAGCCGCACATATGGAAGATAGAGCGACAACAAGGGAGCCACGCTGGCCGCATCATTTTCCCACCTAAGAAAAGCTGCATAAATAAATGAAGTAATCCCCGGGTAGAATCCTCAAGTCGTTGAGTCTCCAGTCTCTGAAACTCGAGCACATTTAACCTCGCCAGGGCGTCTTTGTACAGGTACACGCAGGCACCTGGGACACTGTTATAGTGCTAATGAAGACTTTTACAGGGCACAGCCACAAAGGGATGATAGCTAAAACAGGACATCATTAGAAGTAGTATGCCACCAGTATAATAATGGTGACTGTTTCTGGTTCATTAAAACCCAAAAGGTGAACAGTGGAGCCATGTAAACAAAAGAAAATTGGCAGGGTTAGGCTGGGGCTTAAGAAAGGCCTTCAGCTGTTCTGCCTTGAGTCATATGGTGTTCACAAATAATGCTTGTTTTTTGTTTACACTGTTTGGAGCATCACCAGATGGATGGAGTTTGCACATGGTGTCAGCACTTTGCAGTCTGACACCAGAAATCTGTGACTGCTATAATCCAAGCAATTCACCTGTAAAGATAACCAAATCCTGCTGTGTTTTTTTAGAGAGAGAAATAGACAATTTTACTAAATGGTTTCAATTAAGGATTGTACGCAAATAAATCAGTTTAATTAGTAACGTGCATTACTTGGATGGCAGCATCCTTGGGGATGGGTACTACTAATATTTGCTTTTATTGTAAAGTGTAAGTATTGCTAGAGGAGGTGACACAGACTGAAATTTGAACATTTGCCAAACAATGAGAAATCTGAAATTTGTATGCTGGAGATGCATCTTGATGTCAGGTGTGAATATAATCAGGCCCAGATATGAGATGCATGTTAATGCTGGGTATAAATCTCAGAAAAGTACACTTCATTGACTTTCAAATTCTCTTTCCTCTGCTAATTTCTGCTGTGGCGAACCAGTGTGAAAAGCTGCTCCTCGACACAGGTTACACTGATAGCCAACACTCTTGTGCAAATGCAATTTGACCCATGTCTGGTTGAATTGATTTAAAACATGCAAGTGCCCCTCATGCTACACCGGAGAGAGAACATGTGATGGACGCTTACATTCACTTTCTATCCACAAACGCCCTACAAACAGACTTGGAGCCAAACAGAGGCAAAACAGAGAGCACTTCCAGGCTGCAAAGGCCATTCACCCCCCAGTCACCCCTTCAGACTGACAGGGTCCAGGAGTCAAAGCTCAATTTTCTCCTCTCGTAGCAGCTGGCTCCTGCTGCAGATTGGCATCACTATGGGCAGCCCCAGGGCAGGACACATTAGCATACCCACATGGTGGTTTGGCCTTAGTTTGTTGGATGTTCACAAAGGGAGGCAGAAGGTGGCAACTGGCCCATCTCTTGGACAGCTACCCGTCAGCTTTGGGTAACAAACACGTCCTGGTGCGATGGGATGGTGGAAGAGAGGTGAGAGGAAGCTGAGGAAAGAGGGGACCAAAAAGGAAATATACAGCAAAAGGCACAAGGCAAATATGCAGCACAGGCTGTCCTGCCCCGTCTCCCTCCTTTTTGGCCATGTCACAACAGGGGTCCTGCTCCAGCATTATCAAAAGTCTGTTACATGAAAGCTTGTTTCGTCCCATTTAGCACAATAGAACCCTTTACACCAAGATGCTTCTACAGTGACAGGGGAGCACTTCCTCTTTCTTGTGCTGATAGGCCAAAAAAGTCCCACTGAGTGCTTTTAGTCCGGAAAGGACAAATCAACAACAGTAGAAAAAAAGATGCTGACAAACTGACACCAAAGTGTCTGAAATGTCCAACCACTTTCTTTCACAGAGTTCATCGGAAATGCTCCATCTCTCACAGTACAACCTTTGAACTTTGGACTGGAACACAGAGCCAGTGGTTCTCTCCCTTCAGAGCCAGGTTTTCTGTGGCTGGCTCAAGAATGTGCCTCCCAGCTATCTGGCCTCTCAGTGGATCAACAGTGGTAATGCTCTGGTTGTTTGCTACCAATGTTCCTCTTGCTAATGTAATAGTGTTCAAGAGCCTGAGGTTTAGGTGTTTATATTACTGTCTCTGTCAGGTGGCAGTATTATTTCCCTCCAGATGAAAAACATATTGAAGTTAATTTCACCTAATGTTTAAGACATAGTTGTAAGATAGTGACAGTCTGCACACAACCAACAGTCATTTGCAATCTCTTTCTTTGTCCCACACTGTAACCATGTGCTGTCACTTCCATACATGGCCTAGGTAAAAGCTGCATGTCATGGATCAAGATTATTTTAGTTGAAAATAATAACACAGCTGACTGTGGGGAACAAAGTAAATAGCCTTTTCCAGGCTGTGTTTACCACATGGTTGGGCAGTCATGTGTGTTTAAAGCTGAAAACAGCACTGTAACCAAACATTTTAGAGTCTGTTAACAGTGAAGATATAGAAGTGAAGCTCCTCACACTCAATATGATAAACGGAAGCGTGTCCCCTGCTGCGTGGATTTCCAGTAACCAGGTTACTTAAGTGCATGTAAACGCAGCAAATGACCGTAACTCACTGGAAAAGAAGGAAGGCAAATGCCTTTTACTTTGCTAGCACTAAGTAATGCTGCTGCGTGTGAGCTATAATTACAAATTAGTAATTTCTTTATGTCTTCATATACATCATTATTGTAAAAAACTGAAATAATAGAAATACTGTCACAGAATTTTGGGGCTATATCGTCCACCCCTAGTATCTTCCATCCCAGACAGTGTTAAGGGGTTAATGGGTCTTTAGGGCCTGTCTTGTACTGGTCTACAGTTGAGAAATACAGCTACAAAGTCACTGTGGAATATGCAGAAGTACTCCTGAATCCTACGTACTGTGCACAAACATACACCAATACTCACACATTGCATACCCCCCCACATCCCCACGACAACCACAAAATGCAGCAGAACTGCCACAACTGCTCTACCAATTGATGTAGACAATGTGTAGAGATGAAAGAGTACATGATGGTAGTACTAGTGTTGCTATGGCAACCCCATCTCCATTGCCACTAACAAATGTGCTTATTCAACGTCTGTGTGAGACATTTGGTCCAGCAGGAGCAAAACAAAGAAAAGGAACAAACTGCTTTCCAGTCTGCACGTTATATCACTACACTACAAATTGTTACTTTAGGTGAAACACTTCATTCTGGCACAATGTGACTGACAAATCAAATCGGCAATCAAAGCTGTAAAGCCTCGAATTAAGATCTTTGTCAACCTTATCTACAATTCCCATAATTCAACAGCATCAGGTCCAAAATGCTAACCTGAGGGCTGCAATTAGTGGCCAAGCTTGTGCCCCATGCAGGTTTGTGTTTAGCAGTAACAGCTCCATCAGACACTCAAGGACCTCAAAGTGGAGAGGCATGCATATCTGCTTTTGAGCGTATTAGTGTGCATGTGTGTTTCAGCATCACCTTGAGTGCCTGCTCTCCTTATCCAGGCAAGTCACGTCTTCACCCAGACACAAACGAAACTAGAAACTCAGGCAACTGCGAGAGACTGCGAGAGAAGAGAGGAGGAATAAGTAGAGAGAGATAAAGATATAAAGAGAGAAAAAGAAGGGGGTCCTCAGAGAATAGCTGTGTCTGGGGGAGGGGGTGTTTCCCATTTCCTGTTTGGCATTTGTCACCTGAGCCTGAAAGGCTGGAAAATAAGCTTAAGTTGTCAGGACAATGTCATGGTTTCACCCCAAATTCCAACTTTTAGTTGATTCCCAACATTCTACACCTTTCCACATCTGACAGGGATTTCAGAGGGAAACAGAGGGAATGAGAAACTAAGAGGTGATGGACAGAGATAGGGTAGTAGGAAAGAGAGACAAAAAAGGAAAAAATAAGACTAAGTAAGGTTGTAAAAGGGGAGACAAATGAAAAGAAGATAAAACGAAAAAAGTTAAATAAAAGTGACAAAAGAGAACGGGGGAGCAGGGAGCAGGGCGGGGAAGGAATAATATATGGTTGAGAGAGAGGAAAGCAAAAAGCAGGAGCAAAAGCGGAAAGGATGAATGGGTAGGATTAAGAGAAAGAAGAAATCGTGACTGAGTGGATTTGAGGTATGAATGCTGTATGGTGGATGGGACAGCTGTCTGGTAAATAGTCCCAAAAGATGCATGGATCACATCAGGGCAACTAGACAGTAATACGAAGCGGGTGGGGGGTGGGGGGCACCTACAATCTAACCAAAGAAAATCTGATGCACTGCAGCCCAAGCTGAACGATGTACTCAGCAGTTTGGGATGGTGGTTTAGAGGTTGGGTGTCCAGCCTTCGGGAATAAGCCTAGATAATCCTGTGGACCACTGGTGTGTGTGTCTATGTGGGCAGGATGGGAGGTTAACAGAGATATGGCAGTGGCTGGAGTAACGATAAAGTCCTTATAATGAAGCAGATGTGTGGTAAGGGGAGTGGGAGGAGGTTGGGGGCATGAGGGCAAATGAGGCATAAGTCTGCAATCCAGATGATGGAAAGGAATAAAGTTTTTGAGGTATCTGATGATTTGTCTGCTCAGCCAATAATAAATAAATAGACAACTGTTTGCTAAACTGCACCACTGAACAATTATTGTCCAAGCTTAGCAACCACAGGCCCAGTAGGTTTACAGTAGTTCTTGATAAAATAGTGAACAGCAAACTGTAAAAGTAAAAGGTAATGAAGCCAAAATTAGCTAGCAAGATACAGCTGTCAAAATCACCCAGCAAAAATAACTTTTGCCAGCTAGGAACAGTGGAGCTTTGTTGTTTGTCTTATGGTTATTTCTATGTTTTGTCTCAGGAGGTTCTCTTGATTTCGTTGTTCTACTTTTGTTTTATCTCCCTGAGTAGTAATGTAAAAGCTTTCACCTGTGTTCGTTTGTTATTTTTTCCACCTGTGTTCTGTCTGTAGCATTTAAAGCCTCTACACAGTCATGGTACTGTACATGACACATGTGTCACTTATTTGCCTTATTAGACCAATCTCCAGGACTGTGTTGGTAAGTACTCATTGACATTTATTTGACTTTACTAGAACTGTTTCATTGCACCTGATACAGTAAAAAAAGAAAAACATTAATAATACACAGACCTCAGGTAATTCCCACTACAGCTCCTTTCAGTTAACTGAAAACTGTAGAACTGTAGGGGTATGTGTGACCTTAAAGTTACTCTGGTTGTTCAGTTTTCCATTTACTGGCATCGGGAGGAGAGTATTTTTAGACGCAATTACCTCTGTAGTCTAGCAGAAATGAAAACACATTCATCTCTTTAGCTGACAAACTGAGGAAGTGGGACGTGGGAACTACTAATTACTGAGTGCTGATTTACATACTACATGTAAAATACAAAACACGTCAAAACTTGAGAAAACATACATGGGTTGTGGTTTTATTGTAGTGTGTATTTCACCTTTAATCCTATGGCCCTAAACTTGCTAGCAGCTTCTGTCGCTGGCTAGACTTTCCATCTCGAATGCAGGATGACGGGTGTGATGGTGTTTGACGGTGGAGGGATTTCCTGTGTCTGTGTCAGTGTCAGCTCCCATCTCTCATTTAACTCTCCCTCCAGCCTCACCAACCCCCCTGTTTTGAAATGGCACGCTGAAGTGTGATGGATACTCTGGATTAACTCTCGCCTTGGAGCATGACACTCTATGCTTCTCTCCTCATATAGAGTACAGAGACAGACATACACACACAGCTGATGCTGTGGTCAATTTTCCCAGGTAATATTCTCTTTCTCTAACATCCTGACAAACAACACCTCCTCTGAAAGTGATAACCACATAATACAACCCTCATGGTCAAGGACACACTTGATTGTTCATTATGTGTGGATGTGTGCATATGATTGTGTGAGAGAGTTTTACAGTATCTGTGTTGTGACTGTTAGGATTTGTGAGTGTGTGTTTGAGTACTTATGAGAGTCAAATGAAATACTTGTGATTACAGACAAGTCCAGCAGATTGGCTATGATGCTGAAAAACTCACCGCCCAAAAAATGTTTCATGTCACCCTCTTCCTATTTACTCTTCTCGCAGACAGTTAATATTTCCTCTTTCATGGATGTTATGTAGTTACAGGAATACTGGTAAAAGACTTTGGCCTTTCCTCTCGTCAGCATTGCTTGCAAGGAGAGTACAAATGTTATGTCGCATGGGATATAACCGTTAAATCCTTAAAATGTAAATCTGAAGCGTAAAGCTCGCTGATATATAGTGTAACTCTATGTGATTTTATGATCAGTTTAAAGCCTCCGTGGAGAGACAGTTTGATTGGACGCCTGCCAGTGCTGAACTCTTCTCTGCTCCATCTGACCCTCTCCTTCGATCGCATACAAGGACAGCAGTCCTTAGAGTGTATTTAGGCACTGCTGTTTACAACAGTCTAGACTGTTTACGACCAATATTTCACTTACTGTTAGCAGGACACCGGTGAATTCTGGAGGAGGGCGCTTTTCCCCTCACTAAGCCTCTGTTGTAGCTTCAGCGATGCCAGTCAGCGCACCATTAATCTGCTTTTAATTAGATTAAAAGCATCTCTAGCAGAAACAGGAAGCAGCACTTTTGTGCCTCAAACGGGGCCAAACAAAGGCTCCAATTGGCAAGCAAATCTCACTGTGCTTCCTCCTACTTCCCTGGAATCACTCTTGTCTCATAATTATCACTTTGCTCCAATTGCTTGGGATTGAGGAGATGGGAGGGGGAGGGGAGAATGACATGGTTAATCATCTGAAGAGCCTGATGGTGTTGGCTACGGTGGTTTCTACTTTTCTAGAATCCCACGGATCTATGTGGGTGGAGTTTGTTGGGGGGTAAGGAAACTTCATAGAAGTTGAGAAACAGTTGATCTCTGCTGTTGTAGTGGGTGGAAATACTGTTAAGTTTATGCACTGCCACAGAGGATGTGGTGGGAATTAGAGACGCCCCACTATCCTTTGCCAAACACAGGTGGATAAATGTTGCCATGCATCAACACACACAAACACACATACTAATCTACAAGGACTTCATTCCGCTAATGATGTATAGAGCTGCTCCTCTCCACAAGACCTCCTAGGAATAGCATTATTATGCAAACCTCTTTGTACTTTCAACAAAACACAAGGTGGTCCCACTTAAATAAACCTCTCGCTCCCCTCATTTGTTTTTTACTCCTCCTCGCCTTATTATCCCTCCTTTTCATCATTGCCTGTGTGAAATGGCTCATGAGAGGAGGGTGGAGGGGTGAAGGGAGGGTTGCAGTAGCTGAAATGTCAACTGCAAGCCCCTGGCTGTTCACATAATTAGTCCTTTTTCTGTGTTGTGCTTAGTTTTATCATCAGCAACAAAGGAGGGAAAGTGATTGGCATTTGAAATCTTTCAGGTTAGCTGTGGCCAGCTGAACAGGCTCAGTGGACGGTGGAACACCCAACAGCTGGTGTGGCAGAGGGGGATTCAGAGGGAGGTGTGAGCGGAACACTTAGCATGTGAAATGAGGTTTTAACATGCTGGCATACACGAAACATCATATTTCTGACAGTTAACTGAACTACTGTCCAAACTTCAGACTTTTTTTCTAAACTCATCTGCAGTTTTGTTTCCATTTAATGAAGTCTTTCCACCATCACTCCATCATACCAGCACACAGTTCTGTACTTCAAATAACATCTAGGTAAGAGGCCCCATTACTACACTTCACTGTTCAAGTATCCAAATGACTTTCAGAAGCAGTTTCATACACTTTTGTTTAATGCATCCTGTTACTGAACCTCAAGGTCGGCCCTACA
Organism: Ctenopoma kingsleyae; assembly: GCA_032353495.1. Classification (NCBI taxonomy): domain Eukaryota; kingdom Metazoa; phylum Chordata; class Actinopteri; order Anabantiformes; family Anabantidae; genus Ctenopoma; species Ctenopoma kingsleyae. The sequence continues at coordinate 4,544,751 of JAUBNQ010000028.1, forward strand.
CCGTTCCAGCTGCCAAGCAATGTCAGAAGTTGAAAAATACAGTTTAGTTGCTGTTACACAAACCACGGATAACACTCCCTCAATACTCTCATCCATATAGATCACTGTGCCGTCTCATTCAAAGGCTGTACTGGTCGGGTATCAGATTAATGTTACTGCAGTGTAAGTGGAGAAAGATTAATTTAAGACTAATTTCTAATTAATTTTGTTTATTCTCTATTTAAGTTTAGTCTTTTATCATTCATTAACACTGAGGTAAGACCTTGCAAGTAGCTACTTTCACAGGCAGCTTAATGAATTAGTATTGAATACTTCAAATTGGACAAATTAAAATGACTAAATTCACACCTTTTCATCTTTGCAACAATCTGTCTGTCTTGAATGCTTCTCTGCTGCATTTCCACTTGATTTGTTTTATATTAGACAGCTATCCAATCCAAGCAAGTTACATTAAGTGCTAAGTGTAAATTAGCTAATACAACATCTGTGTCTTAACACAGAGGCATCAGCGAAGCAGGTAACTGCATAACTGCAGTAACACAATTAAGGTGTAAATTCCAGAGCAGTATACCTTGTGTGTAGGTTTTACTTTTTTATTTCTCCTTCCTTTAGCAAACTACACAAGTATAAGACAAATAGTCACCCATCACACCTTGTGATACACTGGACTATTCTTATAATATATATATATATCAACTTTCCTCAGGACATGACTGTGTCCAGTACAAAAAAACTGACACCAAAATATATAGCATAAGGTGTAATGCCAAGGGAAATGTATTGACAGAGGCTACAAAGAGACAGAGATTGATATAAGGTGCCAGACAGTCTGGATCCATGCCTGTGTGGAGTGGACACTATGTGTCAAGATAGCAGGGAAGCTGTTAGTGAGAAAGTATGTGTGAATGTGCACGAGCATGTGCCCATGCGAGTGTTATATGTTTATATGCATGCTATTTGTTTGTGTGCATGCTTCGTATTCCACCTCTGCGGCCTGGTGAGACATTTATGTGGAAGCCATCATCATTTGGGGTTGCACTTGGCTGTGAAATGTAACGGCAGGGAGTAAGGGGATGGAGGAGGGAGGCAGCTGGTGCCACTGAGTGGTGTGTTTATTACGAACAAAGGGGATACGTGATTCACCAGTGGTCAACAGGCTGCAAGCTAGCAAGAACTTAAGAGCGGCAAGGAGTCAGCGTTCACTATCTGGGTGTTAAATTCCACACCTATGAAAATAGAGAGCGCCTACATTAGGCTGCTCCTTGGAATTTGGCATATAGAGTCAATTATTCATTATATTCTGCTTAAACTTGATGTCAAGTTGATGCAGAACACGCAAAAACTTTCCCTCCCTATGGGATAGTGCTACTCTAAAGCAGACTTGGCAGCAAAAGATGCTTTATCTTAAAAAATATATTTGTTTGAACATACTTGCTCACTGCAGCAGGACATTCATTGTGCCTTTGGACACGACTATTGCTGTCTCGCTGCAGCTTCTAAGCCATAAAAATATTACAGGGAGGATTAGAAGAATCAGATTCATGCTACAGAGAGTGAAAAACTGTATTTCTCCTCCATGAGCAATGACAACAACACGGACAGTGAAAGTGTAGCTCAGTTTTCATGAATTCAATTGAGCCTCTGACTTCAGGCTTCAAGAGCTGAGATACATCAGACGCAGAGACGACTCCAATAGCAAAACAGTCGGTGTTCATTATACTACAAACACAGATCTCCAGTGGGATGGTATCAAAGAAGGATATACAATTTAATACATAAAAGCTCTCAATAGTGTTGTTTGTCAATGCTGAGACCTCTCCACAAATTAAATGCTCGGCTTGCGAGGCAAAGCAGTGAGACGTGTTACACAGTTGTCGTCTTGGTAAACGCTGCTGTTTTCAGTATTGCTCAATGTCTGTTAGCAAGGCGAGGGAGGCACAATAAATCTCAGAGGGATAGAGAGAGCACTGCTGTGTCAGAGAGCAAGAGAAATGAGAATTAGTAAGTGAGGTAGAAAACGAAACAGAGAGAGCAAGAGGGCCAGCGTGTGGAACGTACTGCAGATGCTGAAAACACAGGGCCTCTTTTGCTTTATTGCTTATAGCTCAGATTGCCCTTACTATCGCCTCTGACTGATTAGCACTATGCAATGCAGTTGTGATCAATCAGCCTCACTGGAAACTACAAGTAGTTTGACAGAAAGATTAATCAGGATGCCAGAGAATAGCATATGTCTACAGTACTTGTGATTAACCTCACTATAATGCTGCATAAATGTTAGACTGATATATTTTTTAGGTCTATGTGCAATATTGTTGCAATATGTTCTTACTGTACACCATTCTACAATGAGAAAGCCCACCTTGCTCATCTGTCAGTGTCAAATGATTCCTGTCTCAGGTTTGACAGGATGTGAGTACTTGCAATGATTCACTTTGGCTGCTGGAGCTCACTGAACCCACAGTCATACTCTTCCAACCTGCACAGGCTGAAGCAAACCTCAGCAATTAAAACACAGCTAGTTTTTATTGAGGCATTGTTCACTTCTGCTTTCAGAAAAAGGAGGTAATGTCTGCGTATTCCAAGTCATCACAC
>JAUBNQ010000028.1:4608440-4636300 GCA_032353495.1 Ctenopoma kingsleyae
GTTGTCCCATGAAAAGATATAATAAAATATTTACAAAAATGTGAGGGGTGTACTCACTTTTGTGACATACTGTATGTTCTGGTGGCTGGTTCCAGACACCAGTAGCCTTCATTGTTACCAGTGTTTCAGGGGCATTATGCTTGACGTACTGTGGATAAGCAACACCAGGAAAACAATGGGTTATGGCTTGGAATAGACAGAGAAATGAGTGCTCCCTTTTGAACTGGAATGTAGCTGCTCCATGACCCCAAAAACACTCCTTGTGTTCCCTTGTGGCCTGAACAACAGAGGCTGCAGCTGGCCACTCCTTCACAGGAACTTACTCAATCCCCCTACACACTCAGAGCTGGATTCAAGAGAGACAGAGCACAAAACAGGAGAAGAGGGGGTTTTATTGGATTAAGCCCCTCTTAACTGTTCTAGAATATGATGGAAAGAATTTGGGAACTCAAGGAGGTCTGTGTCAACAGGACTTATTTCTTTAACTTTGAGAACTTTGCAGGGTTTAGTGCACTATTTTCCACACATCCTTAATCTGAGGAGGTTAAAAAAAGAGAAAAAACATGCCTGAGTACAGCTGCTGGCCAACCAGGGTGTTATGCTGAGACCCCTCGAGTCACTAAACATCCAAGAAAGCAGCTTGGTAACCAACGGCAACTTTAAACAGCCATAAGGAAATTAAAAGCCATGTGAGTATAACAGTGATAAAGGTCCAGGGAGCAAAAATACAGGCTGTGATTCTTCAGCACTGACTGTGCTAATGCACTTGTAGTGTCAATCTTTGGAGTTGTATTTTTTCCTCCTCAAAGTCCACAAGCACAGATAAAACCACTGAAGCTGGCAGATGTCTAGAGGTTGGAGCTATTTATGTCACTCAGAAAGGTCTGCCTCTCAGAAAGGTCTGCCTTTCTGAGCTATGTAAAAGCACAAATAATCATGAAAAACAAGGTGCTGTGGTGGCTCAGTAGCTATTGCATCTGCACTGACAGTCCATGACAGTCCTCTGTCTCAAACACAGGCACTCTCCCAATTTACTATTATCTAGGGAAGCAAAAACAACCAAAAATATATATATATTGCTACATGTACACTATTACATCAATATATTTATTAATTCTGATAGCACAGTGATTATTATTATTTCCTTTTTGCTTTCTCCTCTTAAATGCATCTCCAGGTATGATTTCCCTGTAATCATGAAGGATTAAGTTACAGCACAAATAAAGTAACTTTCATGACCACTGTGGCTTTAGTGGCCAGCAACTGAATCCTGACATTTCTCTTCAACTTCCAGCTGCCCTCTCTTCACAAAAAGAACACACAGCGACGATGTCCTATTACCAAACTAAAAACGTGCTTGGCTGGATCAACAGGATACTGGCAGCTCTAAAAGCCTTCACCACAGGGCCAGGATTGTACACTTGCCAACCCAACGCAGAGTGTTAAGTACAGCACCTTTCATGGATGGCTGGCACCTGTCCCTCCATGTCGGCCAACCTGGTTGGCACAGATCAACACTGCACCACACTCCAATTCACAGTCTATTACACATTCCAAACAAATTAAATATGGGGGGGTGTGATGGGACGAGACGTATTTTCATGGAGCCCCAGCATCCAGAGCAGGCTATACATGCGGTAGAGGTTCATTAGACAGCTCAATAGAGCCTGGTGGAATGTGTGAGAAGGCGCATCACTCCATTGTTCACCACTTGCTCCTCTGGGGGTGGTCTGAGCACATAGCAGGAGGAGATGAGGACATGAGTAACAATGCTGTACCATCTCATGTAATGGCATATGACAGCAAGCCCAGTGTCTGGATGCCTCTATTGTAGAAACCATTGAACTGTACAAACCGTTGTCGGTGAGAAGAATCTGCAGCACTGAGAAGGCCAAGAAATTGTTTATCTTTCCCATTTTAGTAGGCTCTGTTCCTGGTTTGGATGAACTCTTGCCACTGGTTAGCATAATGTTTGTGTGCAGGTCGGTTTGGGGCTGTGGCAGCTACAACCGGGGATGCATGTAGCAAGGGCTGTTCTGGCCCCAAGGCTGGTCAGCTTACAGTGGTTTGGACCTTCCTTCTTACTCTTTCCTCCTCTATCATTCTTGTTTATTTTTCTCTCTGGATCAAAGCCATCAGCAGTTACAGCAACTATTGTGTGTTGCAAGGTTCAGAGCAGCATTCTAATGAAGTGCCAGACCTCATCGGAGCATACCGGCAGGTCAGTAACGGCCAGTCCTCACTTCAAGCTCCCTAGAGGACTTGTGACTGAGCTCAAAGTAAACAAAACATGGCTCTACTACACCAGTCCACACACAGCCTTTTGCTAAAAAAAAACAAAAAAAAAAACAAGATATAATTAATCAGATATACACCAGTCAAGATAATCATTAATTGAAATAAAAATAATCAGTTCTTCTTGGATCAGGATTATCTACACTGATTCAACATAACGTCTACATTGTAGTTTCACAGATGTGAGCCTCATCCCACTAGTCACTGCTTCAGAGCCACAGATTTGGCAAACTTTAGTCAGGTAAATACAATATATGAGTTGATGTTATTGGGAAAACGTAGTTTTACTGACATAATTATCAGGCTGTAACGGTTCTGAAACCAAGGATGAAACTATGACACAAATGTCCACAGTCTTGTATCACAGTTCAGTAAAATGTAATCATTATCCCTCTAGTAATTATTCTTCTTTTAATTTGAAATTTATCATCTGTAGTTGGTATCATCAATCAAAAAAAATCTCTTTCACCAATATTTATAGACTATGATATGTCCTGCAGTTAAGCAGACTGAGGATGCCTCATGCAAGTTTCTCACACAGCCACGTCAGGGTAATCTGAATGGTCAGACGGCACTGATAGAGCCTTGCTAAAGAGCTGTCAGAAGGGAACATTAATCCCAAAAGGCAGCATGAGACAGATGGTATGATGATGGAGGATCAATGCTCTCCCCAGCATCCCAACTGCTTCCAGAGGCAGGAAGTGGGCTAATCCCTCAAAAGAAAGTTCCAGACTAAACACGCAAGAGGACTATGACCCATCGCCTGCTTCCCCAGCCCCCATGGCTGCCTTGTACAATGAGGATGGTACTAGAGGGGGTTAAAAAGAGAAATGAAGAAGTAGGGAGGCGTTTGTTCCTGTATTTCTAGTTGGGAGAAGCTTTATGAGGACTTTGACCTTCCCTAAAATGGCCCCTCTAAAGGTCCACAGCTGCAGGACGAAGGGTGCGGAGCATATACTGTATGACCTATACATAACTGTCAAAGAAGCTCCAGTTCTTTTGAAAATGCCCCAAAACCAGATCCCACTCTGACTGCTGATCTGGGTAGCAGCAACGTTCCCAGCATGGAGTGCAGAAAGAGAAGAAAAGGGGAGGAAAGAACATGAGTAAAGAACTCCACCTGTACGGTGTTTACTACTACTACTTACTAGTTTTGAATCTTATTGCATTTAAGATAAATATCACACATCATTATTAATCAGTCTACTAATCCTCTGGATCATATTGAATACTGATTATGTAGCAATGGGTTCTGGCAGCTGGTTTTATTTTGCACTCGTTCCAAATTAGTAAGCTCCACAACCAGTGAATGACACTTGTGGAATATTTCATTCATAGGTAGTTAGTCTTTCCCTCTGTCTGACAAAATTTTTTTAAAAAGACTGATAATTTCTTTGTTTAGTTTTTTTGTTGACAAAGAACATGGCAATGCCTAAACTGCCAGTGTTACGAAGTATTCTGTGTCCTCACAATAATGGCTGTTTTTCCCTGGTACACACGCTGGGAAAAATGGGACTTTGTGGCCCATGTTGTCATCAATCACAGGCTTTATGGATCGCCGGGGTCCTCATTTATCCATGGTGCTGCCCAAAGAACTGTCACATCTGCAACTTTAACCACAGTCCCTGCTGGAAAGCCAATTACAGTGGTGACACATGCAAACACAAGTACAGTATAGACTATATAGAAAAAAAACAACTTTTCAGCTAGGGCAGATCAACATGTCAGCAAGAAGTCATTTTCTTCCACTACTGTATAAACCTGCTTCTAATCTGTTCAGTAACTCTTTCACCATGGTTAGTACAAATACTACAAACACCTTTTGACTGCATCAGTAATAATTAGACCGGCCTAATCATAGTTTCATCCTAAGAGGATGAAAACTCTTAAATTAGAGCATCTGGTTGTGTAATAACCAAACTGTTGCTATTATATAATCCCAGTACTATTAGGATATGGGATAATCATGTAAATATTGTCTCTGTAATAATTAAATCCTTGATGTGGCCCCAAGCACAACGTATTTAAAGAGCAATGAGTTCTACTTCCACGGCTTTCTGGTCAGTCTGCCTCACACTGTGACAGGAACCTCTTGTGCTTTCTCTGGGGCAAGTAGCTTTCTTATCTAGCCCGATCAAAAACATGGCTCTTTTTGCTGGCTTCCAGCAGCATTGAGAGGAAGGTGTTTATTGGGCACAGTCCGGGAAACCATGAACCCACTCCCGTATAAACAGGGCTATCCTGTCCATAGCCTGCAGACAAACGCTGAGTAAATAAGCCGGTAATCCAAACGATGTTCCTCTGTAGCCTCCAGTGCGTGAGTGTGGGTGCATTTGTGTCAAAGGAAGAGTGGGCTGACACTATGTCTGCACCTCACCTTTGAAGATTTACATTATTTGGCAGCATACAAAATACAAAAAACTCACAATCAGTCAAGGAGTCATTAATAACTTAGTGGAATTTAATTGTGGGAAATGTAAAGATGTGTATGAAATACATGCATACACTGAGGCTTCATACTGCATGTACCATTTTTGATAGCACACTGCAGAGCTGAATAAGTAAAAAAAACAGGCTCTAGCAAGATAATAAGCTGCCATCTCATTAATGTGCTGCTTCTTCTCCCCAGTGCTGTTTCCAAACATAGCAGTTCTCCCCTCCAGCCTCCCAATATACTGCCACTCACCTTTTTTTTAATTCCATCAGGGTAATGATGAAAGCTGAGAGAGCATTATGGCTCTCGCCAGTGGTCAGACACAGGCAAGGACCAGTGGCATAGATCCCTAGAGCGCCAGATAACTCACCAAAAACCTGACAGTCTTTTCATATGATACATATCAACAACATACATTATACTATGTATAGCAGAGTGTAATACTTGCTGGGGTCAAATAGCATTCTCACATATTTCTGACTGTTTGTTTAAACCCACTGGAAGGACCAGATGTCTGGTGTAGTGTTGAAGCAGGAGATTCTAGATAAAGTAAACTAAACAACCTTTCAAAAAAGAAATGTAGTGACTGTTGCTTTGATTTTAGGCATAAAACATGACTATCACTTAGCCATATACAGAATATAGTAGGGGCATAATTATTATTTTCATTATCAGTGAACCTGATCATTATTTTTAATTAATTAAGAGCTGAATGCAATTGAAAAAAAATCAATTGGTAAAGCAATTTGATCATGTCAACATAAGGTAACTGTTGCTGTGGTTGTTTTTTATAGACAATAATCAGCAGAATAAGCAATACTGAATATAATCATTAGTAGCATTAACTGATTGATTGCTTTGTCTAATAAAACATCAAAAAATAGCATGAAATGCTCATCACAAGCTTCTAGATTCCGAGGCAACACAAAAAACAGCAAAATCGAGACGCTGGGACCAATGGATGTTTGTTTTACTTTTGCTTTTTTACTGATTTACTGAAGATAGTGGTGTTACAGAAAGGTAAAATTTAAAAACTAAGCCCCGTAATGTCAGGAAACACTTGATATTGAGAATAATAATTACAAATAACAAATAAGAAGTGATATCAAGAAAAAAATCAAATACATTTGTTTGTACAAGCTAGAAATAATTATTAGCAAACTCACTGAGCTCTTACATGCTGGACTGAGGAGCATATGCATATAGGCCATGTGGATGGTGATGGGGTAGTTATCATGTGGAGGAACATATATGGCTTCAGCTGTTCACATGTAAATTCATGTTCAAGTTACTTAAAACCAAAAACAGACATCCAATGAAAGACGTAGGCTGGTGACCATCAGATGGATGGTGGGCGAGGTGGCAGATACTGTGACATGTCAAGCTATGTTGTGTCACAGGTCATGCGATAAGAGCAGCCATGGGAACGGTATGGGAAACATGGAGAGTATGGCCATTATGGACAGGCTGTGTGATGGGAAGGCCATCTGCTATCACCAGTCACCATGCGCATAACACCATATGATCACACCTCTTCCAAGGCCTTCTTGCCTTCAAAACACAACAGCACACATGACCCCCTGCTCCCATCCTGCACCCAACCCCCAGAGAAAATGCCCCTTCCACTGATGCACTCTCCACGGCTATTGACACTCATATGTTTCCGGTCAATGGCATTACTCTTAGCTGACCTCCACTCCTCGAACAATGGCACTCCTCATGCTCTACATGTCTTCAAATATTGATTTGCACAACGATTTCTACAGTTACAAAAGAGGAGCCTCAGGCAAGAAATGGAACAAAATATGCAAGGACAGTTGAACCGTCATACAAAAACGCCCCAGCAGAAAAAAAAAAAGAAGTTTGATGGCTTTTTAATTTCTGTAAGGAATCAAACGGCATCGGGCAGGGGGTGGGGGGGCGCTCAGTTGCTGCAGCTGAAAACCCCACTAGCTGTCAGGAAGCTGGCAGTAGCCTGCAGTCTGAAGGAAAGACCTCCTTCAGTCTTTGGCTGAGTCACTGATGAATTAGTTTGTTATTCAGACAGGTTCTTCTAGCTTACAGAGGAAAAGTAAAGTCGTTTTTTGATAGACCTTGGCAAGATGATGACTACTGGATTATTCATTATGTTTTCCTTTCTCCTTCACAACAAATCTGCTCTTCTATTTTACAGGAGCAGAAGATGCTACAGCCTCAACTAAATTCGGAGGATTTGGGCGCAGCACTGCTCGTGTAAAGTTTATATTTAACTCAGACATGGTCTGCTACAGGCTCCCCCACTAATTGAGGCCTACACTGTGATCTTCAGTGGGCTAAGATTCATTTACTGTAAGCTCTGCTGCAGCATTAAGATGAGGTCAACTAACACCAGTATATCACGTACCTCCTTATGAAAACTGTTTTTAAGCTCTTGAAAACGCAAAGGCACATATACACCACAAAACAGAGCAGAGCTCGAGGAGTGTAAATGACATTTAGTATTCTAAAAGGCCAAACGGCGTAACTGAGGAAAGATGGCGAAGGACCATCGAAACAACACGAAACTGAAATTGATCCATTTTTGTCTTAAGGTTGGCACACATTGCCCCCCTGTTTGAGCAGGTGCTTCCATGTTCCAATGTCCAGCTGAGTTGAAAAGGTCACGGTATGATTATGGAATGCCCGCAAGCATTCCAGATATCTCAGTCCAACGGGGGTCATGGACACAGGGGGGGCACCCTGCACCTCCACAAGCCATTCTGGGATGTATTTGGAGAGGACATGCTCTCGGGTTGTTGACATGCATTTGATCCCTTTCACATAATTCAAGTCAGAATTCCAACAGGCGACTTTTGCCCTGCTTTTGATCCATCGGCACTTAGAATACTTCAAACTTATCAAAACCGAGGGATGGAAAGAATAATGAGTGTGTAGGCAAGACGAACAGCTTCTCTTTTTGGCAGAGGCTCTTCAAGTTATCAGGTGGCACTCGTTCACGGGGGAAACTGTTAATGTATTATTATCAGAGCAACGTGGAGAGCTGACAGAATGTTTTCGTCTGCCAGACAGTGGTTTAGTAACTCCACCCCTCTCTGCCCGGCAGAGGAGAGCAGCACTGAGGAGAAGTTGACCTTATTCAGTCAGATTTTTTTCCTCCACTTTCTGTCTCTCTTTCTGGATTTCGATCTTCTTTCTTTGTGCATCTGAGCGCTGCCAAGCATGGTGGGGGAAAAAAGCGTTGTGATGGTGTAGGCTGCCTGTGGATGTGCTTCAAACACAGGGAACACTTCCAATAATGTATGCACATCATGCTCTGGTACACAAACGCCCACACAGACACAGTAACACACTTGCAAGAGCTAACAAAAGCACATTCCTGCGGTATCTGTGCAAGTGAAAGACAAAAAGGTTTAATGTGAGGTCTCTCACAGAATCAGCATTACAATCTAGGCTATAAATCCTGGCCTGGGCTCATTCACAGCCTTGCAGGCGATGATCAGGGACAAAGTTTCAATACTTCACATTCTCGTCCCATAATCACACCAGTCCGTGTCTGACACATCTAAGCCCGTGAATGTGTCAGACAACTTATAAGTCTGAGCACTGTTTTAGTGAAAGCCACCCCCTTTCCCTAACACACACACACACACACACACACACACACACACACACACACACACACACACACACACACACACACACACACACAGAACCACAACTAAACATATCCCATGGTCACGACTATTTCCAGCATGAGATTGTCACTAAGTGGAAAGTACACAGTTCTTACTATATCTGATATCATGCAGTAGAAGGTACGTTCATGCCACCAACAGCACATGCACACAGACTACACAGTTCTGTCTGCAAACACATTGCACACAAACACGCACTATCCTCTTGAAGGGCATCGACAAATCAAGAGTATCTTTGCTCTCGTGCGATACACTGGGTGTAAAAATCTGCATAGAGCGCAAAAATAATGATGTTTGTAGATGAAAATGTGAGCTATGCAACAAAATCCAAAAAATGAGGAATCAATTAGGAGGAGGAGAAAGACAAGAGGAGTCTGAGAGGCTGAACAAACGATGAGAAGAGAGAGAGAAGATCGGCAGGAACAGCAACACTAACCTGTTTCACTTCAGCAGGCATGGTCCAAAATCCCCCCTTGGTTCCCGAAAAAAAGTAAAATTTCCCGAGGACACGAGTGACAACTATTTCCTCCTCTCGGAAAAGTTCTCCTTTCCCTCCTCTCCTCCTCTCGTCTCCTCACGTTTTCCTTGTCTATTCACGTTGAGTTTTTCCCCTCTGTGAGCGCAGAGGCAGCAGCTCAGACGCAGGCAGCCATCCTCTGCTCAGCTGTGCCGAGCCAGACAACGTCAGCGACAATCACACAGGAAGTGTGTCGGTGTGCCTTTCAAAATAAAAGCGCGTCTATTACACACGCTGGGAAAAGACCGATGTAAGGGTGTGTTACATGTCTCTTCCCAACTATAAAATAATGCTTACATTTGAAACAATCAGAATTGTTGGCACAATGGTCCAATAAAACACTGACCTTATTGTTATTTTACATATCCTTGCAACACATCTAAAATCCGAGACACATGTTCTACAATATAACCTCGCAATGAAAGCTTCATATCAAGCTACTTGCAAATCGCACATGAGCAGTTTTAATAATTAACAGTATAGTATTGGAGGATAACATTGCATTGCCTAAAATGAAGAGCTCAGATCCAGAATATAGAACAATTTAAAAATAAAACATGTTTAATACTGACAGTCACAATCATATAGATTAGAGATGTGATTTTATAACGCCTTTCTATGATGGCTATAATGCACTTTAAATGTCTCTTGGGAGACATGTGAGTTTTAAAACTTATTGCAGGTGGGTTTGGGGATTTTAATATATTAAAATATATTTTCACAGCCTGAAGAAGCATCTATCCAATTTCACATGACCCAGAGTGGAACAAACATAAAAAAGATAAATAACACTGTTCATGCTACAATAAATTATCCTAACCGCTTTTTCTGTTAAGGGTCACAGGGGTGCTGGAGCATATTCCAGCTTTCACTGGTACCCCCGGACAGGCCCCCTGTATATCACGGGGCTGACATATATATACAGACAACTGTTCACACCTACGGGCAATTTAGAGTCACCATCAACCTAACATGCAGTCTCTGGACTGTGGGAGGAAGCTGGTGTACATGGAGAAAGCCCCAAGCATTCATGGGGTGAACATGCAAAGTCCACATAGAAAGGAATCCAGCCAACCAGTGGATTCAAACTTAGTTCCTTGTAGCTGTGAGGTGATAGTGCTAACCGCGACACCATGGTGCCTCCTGCTGCAATATTAGATGATAAAAGGAACTCTTACAACCTAAGGTAGGACTGAATTAATTAGTGGAGAAACATAAGATCAGATGCATCCATACACAAAGAGTCACTGAATAAATTTGTGAATATGTATATGTGAATCATATATTCTGCCCTTTGTAGTCATCAGATCTACTGGGGATTTTCGACCAGTGTGTTAGAGAGCGCTCTCCACCACCATCATCAAAACACCAAATGAGGGAATATCTTTCATAGTAATCGTGGTCCCTCCCTCCAGTAGAGTTCCAGAGACTCCAGAGAATCTATGCCAAGGTGCACTGAAACTGTTCTGGCAGCAAGTGGTGGCCCAACACCTTAGTAAGACAGTGGACATTGGTCTGTCACCAATCTCACTGTGTCCAGCTTGACTGTGGGAGTACACCTGATTTAATTTGCAACAGTACTTATTTTATTTTGGAAGTAAAATCAGTTCACATCCAGTGTAATTATGGCAACCCCAAGCTGGTTTAAAACAGCTCAAAACAGGGTCCCTGCTTTCTCCTTTACAGAGATGGTGTATGTGCCGTGTGAAATGGAGAGCGATAGAGAGCAAATGGAGCCATTGCAGCCCTGCAGAATCTCCACTCTGTAAAAATCCAAGAATGGGAATGGAGCTGAGCACGCACACATGCGCACACACACACACACACACACACACACACACACACACACACGCACATACACAACAACAAAAAAAAGTTAGCCAGAGAGAGAATAAAAACCTCCAGGGCTGAGAGAGAGTGGGGGAAAGAGGAGGTGTGTTAATAAAAAAGGAGGGTTCCCAGACAGGCAGCAGTAACTGGAAGTGTAGCAGTACTCTCTCTGTTCTCCTCTCTGTCTCTGATTGGGTCTATTTCTCTCACTCTATCTCTGGCATCTTTGTGGGGTGGGACCAGCTCTGTCTATGCACTCCAGCTGCGTCTGTCTGTCAACCCGTCCACCTCCCCCTTGTTGGCATAGACAGAGAGAGACGGGGAAAAAGAGGCAGTGGGGGCAGGGGCTCACACAAAACAAAAGTTGTCCCTATTGAAGCGAAGGCACCCCATACTCTGCAAATTTTTACACCCTACACACACATACACACAGCTCCTTTTCTCCACCTCTTTGTCCTGTTCCCCTCACTGCACTTGATATAAGAGAGGGGTGGGACGTACGTGAAAGAATTTACATTCAAATATCTATGACTGTGACCAAGGCTGAGAAAGAATGTTAATCTAATAACGTAGATGGAAGCTTAACTAAAGACAACTTTGAGAGAAGTCTGTGGAGACAAGAGAGAGAAAAGGGATGACTGGACTGAAAAAGAGAGAAAGCGAGAAATCCCAAACGGAAGGGAAATGGCTGAGGTTTTGCATTCCATAAGCTTGGCAATGCTATTTCATTTCTCCAAATGTTACTGCTCCATTTGTTCTTAATGAAAGACCTGGCCCACCATGCACCACTGCATTTAAGATCTATTTACTTTCAACAATACCAATAAGAATTCATCCAACCAACCTTCAAAAAGTGCTTTAAAAAAAGGTCTTGTAACTTCAGCTGCAGTGCATTTCTTTCTCTTGTGTGATTTGCAATATCACATTCAATTTAAGCCATTTAAGCTACTTAAGCATTCAATGAGTTTCATAACCCTGTTTAAAAATCCATGAAAAAATACTCAAGGATAGAATACTCATGGGAGACAACCAGAAAAGAAGCATTGCTCTTTATTTTCACTCTAAATTTGCATGTTTGGTCTGTCCATTTTAACATTGTGTTTAGTGTTTTAATATTTGCTAAATTTCCATGCAATCGAGACTGTAATAGTACAACCATGCTGTCACCTCTGTGACACTGAGCTTTCACGCTTTGTACTTTAATACTACTGTCAAAATTCTAACATGCGAATTAATATACTGAAGTTCAATGTATGTATAATGTTTTTGGGTTAGCATTCTTGCATTTTAAAATTTGCTATTTATTAACGCAAAAAAAATATAGAAGCTGGTGAACTTGTCTTTAATTGACAATTCTTGGTTAGAAATGAAAACCATATTTCATGACATTTTGCTCAGAAGCACAAATATCAAACTCAGGGTGATGTTAAAACTCATGTAATAAATAAAGTTAGAATTCCTCACCTGGAAAACATATGGAATATCAATGAGCATTCTATCCTGGAAAATGCAGAAAAACTAATTAACAAAAATTAGCACAAAAAGACATAGTACAATGCATTGATTTTATTCTAAAGTAATTCCTTGAATGTGCTAAACATCACAGGTAGGTGATGTTTCCAGGAATAGCTACAGTCAGACAAGAGGTCTGTTCTCTAGAGTCTAGTCAACCCAAGTCTAGGTTGTAAAATAAATGTACAATAATCCAGGTGTTGGGATCCAAGCTACTGAAGTCAGCTTCACTGTGTCAGGGTGTAAGGTGGGAAACAGGTGGTAGAAAGGTTAATGTTCAGGAACAAGATGAACTTTGACAGTCAGAAAACTCAAAACAATGAAGCTGCATCTGCTAAAATCCAGTTTTTCACTAGGAGTTTGGGCAAATACAAAGAAATAGGCTAAAGAGAGGAGAGACTGGTGATTTGAAAATAGATATAGTGTTTCCGTACAAAAAAAAAGTATGTTCTTCTTCTTCTCAATCTTCGGTTTGAAGGAGACGATAATTAATCAAATTTTGAACACTTCAAAAGCTTTTCCACTATGCCAAAAATACATTTCCTGGCATCACTATACCTTCAAACTTAAAAAGCGTTCCAAGCATACACAAAGCTGCTCAGCAAAAATGCATACAAAGTGATTTTAAAGATAATAATGACTAATGCCGTTTCAAGTTCTTTAAACTGATGACTGTGCAGTATAGGAGCCTGATGACAAAAATACTGTATGTGGGATTCTACAGTGCTAAGATGATCTGCTCTGCTACAGGCAGACTGCAGTTTACTTTAACAATGGCATAGCTTGCAAAAAACACCCTTATCTAATGACTTTTACTATCATGTTTTATTTTCCCCCTGAGAAATGGCTACTCAGCGATGCAGAGGATTAGAGTCCAATTTATTGGGGGCTTTTGTCTTGTGAAAAGGCAATTTTCCCTTCATTTAGGGAAATAAGACTGTTTAAGTGACATCACTTGAGATCAAAAAGTTCTATTTTCTGTTTTTATGTTGAAATACTGTAACTGCACAGCAGGATTTGTAGTACAACTATAACAGGATTAGACCTCTCTGAGAGACCTCTACTTTTCCATATTATCACACGTAATCAGGAACAAATCACAAAAGAATTTGAACCAGTTTGAAGCTGACTTGCCGAATTGTAAATCATCAATCTCACCATCATTGTCAGCTTATATCTACAACATAAAACTGAATGATAAAAAAATCTATTTACTTCTTTATGGTTTCTTGTTTACATACTGAAAAAAAAGTCAATAGAGGCAAAATTCAATTTCTTATATGGCTCAATATATCTATACATGTTGCCTCATGAGCCAAGGTTTCAATCTCCTTCAGTATTTCCTCACTTGTGTCACATTGTTAGAAATTAATATATGAAAGTGATTAAGCTCCACGAAAAAAGTGATTTTTTTCCCATATGTGAAATCTGTATTCATGCATATACACTCTTATTCAGTACGTAATCATCAGTGAGAGAGAAAGAGGACTATCAAACAGCGATGCCAATTTCTCACACATTCCTGCTCTATTGCAATGACAATCACTCTCACGCACTTAGTGTGTGAGACAATTCACATACCAAACCCAACCTCTTTCCACTTCACCCTTTTCAAGTATGTCAACATACATAGAGGGCCCCACAGCCTGGAATCAGCATGACTAACCCAGTCTCGAAAAATTATGTTTCTATACAACTGAACTGCAATGAGAGAGTGTAATCCCAAACCAATTATGTTTTCTATGAACATATTAACCAAATGTGCACATTTAACATAAAAGACAAGTCACATATACTATTTTACAAAAACATAGACACCTAACATATCAATTAAAGGTGCACAGGCAATGTATTTTTGTCTGCCAAAATATCTGAGCTACAACATCCTGTTTTCTTTTCTGTAAAAGTAGACAATCCTGCTGTACAAAATCCAGATTTGTGACTCCATTGTTATTCAGATTTTCTGAGGCTGGATTCAGGCACTCATGGCACTGGGTTAAGGTCAGGAAAAAATTGTGGGCTGGTTTAATAGAGAAAAGTGTAACAGTCACTTCACACACACAACTTCTGCATTAGAATTTAAAGAAAAACATGATCTTTCTCTAAACCTAAGTGCTTTTCTTGCATAAATCCAACCTCACACACGACTCTGGACTTGAACTGGAGTCTGCAGTTAGTCAGTCCTGCACATTATGCGTTCTCCATTCCACTCCAAACATCTCTTTGTAACTCACTTTCTCTTAATAAATGTTGCATTTCATTCATAAAATATGCTGCATCATGACAATTTTTATAGGATTACATTCACCACAAAAACATATTCACAGTTGAACTTTAGTTGCATAGGAACAGGGACAGCATAAGACAAATTACATTAAACCAAAAGTGTGTGTAAATCTGTGACACAAGACAGCAAAGATTTGCAAATTCCAGACACTGCTGTCCAGTCTTTTCAGTCTGTCCAGCTGTGTAGCATCTCACTGTGAGGAGAGCGCATACTATATTGTGAGTCAGCCAGAGTGCAAAAATCAACAAATAAATGTGTGTTCTGACTTTATTGTCACATTCTGGTGGTATACCAGCTGTAGACTAACGTTGCAGTATGTGTGTTAATTATCACATTATCAGCAGTGATGATTTACAGGTGCTAGCAAATGCCAAGAGGTTTTCTTCTGCTAGCACTAAATGGAGATCTTAGGCTAAATTACCCAGCTGAGAGTTAAGGTTGACTCATCTGCTATTTAGTTTGTGAGTCTGTGGGGTATTTCTTTAGTTGAGTTGTTCATTTTTGCGGCTTTTAATTGCAGAGTTTGAGCCACTTTCCAGGAATTGTGAATGCATCTCTGGTATCGTAACAATTTTTAAAAATGTCCATTTTTAATTAACATTAGATCCCAGTCCCAGTGATTGCATTTATTTGCTGAGTGGCAATAATGTGAGAGACAGAGTTTATTCCATGGAGAGCCTGCCTGAAACTAATAACTACTTACTAATTTGTTTTACTTGGCAATAGACCTGAAAATTCACATTGTAGAAACATTTATTAAAGAACACACTGGGGGTGACATTGAAAAGGAATGTGTAGATCTAAGTCCCTTCTGCCATTAAGGTATTTCCAGGCTTAAGGAATGCTCTGTCCAATAAAGCACAGATTTACTCCTGCAAACCTCCCAAAACAAGGCTCAGTGCTGCTTCTGTTCCTCATTTGACAACTATTTACATGCTTGTAAGTCATGTTGTAAAAATGTCGCACCAGTATGTTAAACTCATGGGGATAATTAAATCAAGGTTTTGAAGAACACCTCCAGTCTTACTACAAAGGTCTAAGACTGTTTTCAATTCAGTTTTTAAAGTTGAAGGGGGTCAGCACTAGTCCTTGTTTGGTAACCTGCTGGACACTGAAGGGTGAGGTCACATTCCTCAGGTGGCACTGGGGTCTTGTGAAGAACGAGGTCTTTATTTTAAACACATGGGCTAGCTGGTCTTTGAATTTAATTTCCAAGCCCAACAGTCTGTTTAGACTTCTATGGTCATCTTCAAGTACAAACGTAGATTTCCGTACTCTTTTCAGAACTTCAGAAACTTTCAGACTGAGGCAATGCCCTTCAAAGATTTTTAGCCTGTACACAGAGGTGTGTGGTTAAGGAAGTGGGAGCAGTTTTCAGATACCTATCTAAGTGCTTTTAGAGAGCATAATGGTTTAATGGATTGTGTTCAAATGGCACAGGCATTAAGTCCACCAACGTTAGGGTTGATTTGAAGGATGAAGGTTTGAGCTGCCCCTGGGGAATATAAATAGCCCACAGTACAAAAGACTTTTCCACTACCTCACCTTCAAACCTCTCTATCCTTGTTCATCTGAACAAGGCACAACCCCGGCCTTGAGTAAAAATTCCTGTTCCTCCATATCAGGCGCTATACTAAGCTGAGACACAAAAAGGACTTACCCTCCCACCTTAAGCTGTTAGCAGTGAAACACATGGGCCATCACCTTAAACCTGACTCTTTATATTAAAAGCATAAATGGTGCACGCACACACACGCACATGCACCATTTAAAACCCTGTAAACCAGTCATTCTCAGACTTTTTAAACAATGACATTCCTTCATAGTGATCAAAATTTCACAACAATCCTTCTACGCCTACTGTAGTCAGAACCAAAGTGGATTGACACTGCCTTTCCTAGAGCCATGCAGCTATTTTGGCTAAAACCAAAGTAAATGAACATATGTATATAACTATATATATAACAAATATAACATATGTATGGCATCTTGCTGATGGAGAACCTTTGGGAACTACTGCTTCAGATGTCAATGTGCTTTAAGGGGAAATTGTATCTTCAACACAAGGATTACTAGACAACGCAGCCTTCAACCTGAACTCCATTATGCTGTTCTTCTTGCCTCATTGACATCTGTCTCTAAAGATTATTTAAAAATATGAGTCATAAAATTGTCATATCCAGTAGAGCGAGTAACTTTTACACTGGTGAGACACAACTGGATGTTCCATATGGAAACATGGAAAACAAGCAGATTATTAGAATTGAAATGTGACTTTTTTACAGGCTGCTCCACTAAACTCTGAGCAGAAAGTGGTGTAGGAGTAGCACGAGAATGGTGTGGTATAGAAAAATAAACAAAGGAGGCACTTTCACGCCAAGCTAATTAGGGTGTTTATAGGAGGCGAGAAGGTTCTTGATGGCACAGTGAGGGAAGAAGACAGGGGAAGATAAAAGGAGGGCGGGGGTAAACTAAGGCTCATTGTTAGGCAGGTGATTTACGAGGGTACATGGACTCCCAGACCCTGCCAGTGGAAGGATAGATCTTCTGTCGGTATAGCACCTCAGTCCATTGTGCCTAGACAGGGCTGGGGGCCTAGGGGATGAAAGTGGGTGGAGAGCAGCTGAAGCGATTGTTGGTTGAGGACTGCGGTGCCATCGCAGGGCTGAGGCCTGTACATCTTCAACACAGACAGCAGCACAGATCAAAGGCTGCACTGTTCCCTTTCTTTAAAGCTCACAATCCTTTGAAAACTTCCCACAACATTTGCACAAGGGGATGACATGCCTCTGCAACGCTAGCAGCCCGCTGAATATAACATCTGAATACCAAACACCAACATTTTATGATATTCACAGTGTGAGAAATTATCCTGAGTTTTCTTTTTAAAGAAGTACGATCTTTGCATGTGCTGGGCGTCAGTAGATAGATTAGGTGTCTGGTGTATATGAAATTAGGTCATGTTCTCCCTTAACTCCAGACAGACATGACCGTCTGAGTGCTGTCTGCCTTTCTCCACACATAGAACTGTCACCATGCACCACTTGACCTTTCAGAATCTTGGTGATAACACTCCTTCAGGCAAAAATCAATTACCACAGGAAGCCATAATATCAAATGAAGAAAGGGTATCATCTTAGCATGAGTAAACACATGGTTTTTTTTGACTGATGCGGATTCAAAGGCACCTTGACCCAACACAATTTTCTACCTATAACTTCATCAGGAAAGCTAATAGAGTGTCAGACAGCATTGTTCAGATTTTTCCCTCACAGGACAGCACAGCATAGCATAAACACCAATTCTTTGGCGGCAATTCATAAGATGTTATACTGAAGTTAATGAGAATAATGTCTCTGAAAGTAGGCCAGTGGTGTTTACAAGAACCTCTGCCACACTAATTGTTCCAATACAATGGTCAAGGCTTCTTGTGATGATCTACTTCTTTATACCCTGTGTTAAAACCATGCAGGGCTAAAACAAATATTGCGAAATATTTGAGACACACTGAACCACAACGCTTTAATCACAAGTAAAGTCCCGTGTACAGGTTGACTTGTGTTAATATCAGAGGAAGATTTCTGCATTAATGAAACTACAATTTTGTTATTATTATTATTATTATATACTTTTGTGGACAGGCAGTCCTCTGCCTCCCTGGACACGTCTTGCTGAGAATTCAACACATAGCCAGGAATCAGGGGGACCGGGAATCAAACCACCAACCCTGGGGTTAGTAGCTCAGCCAGTTCAGTTTACAGTTTATCCTGAACTAGCTGTTGACACATATTATTAAAAACTTTTGGATTCAAAGTCTGATGGTTTTGTGCAGAATTTTGTGCCAATCCACCACCAAATGATTTGTCACCACACTCAATACCTAATAAGCCTACACTTTAATTTTGATTAAAGTTATTAAACTGCTATTTTTCCACATAATTCTGTCAAACCATCACTGTGTGATTTTTTGGAGTCACTTGGCTGCTGTCCAGGGCCATGCCTCATTCCACTTCCAGGTTGTACTGGATACAAAAGCCCACTGTGTTAAAATCTTGATGAAGCGTCGAGCAGTGTTGAATATCTCAACTCACTGTTTGAAGTTACAATCATTCAGTGTTGTGCTAATGTGTGAAATAATCCACACTAATCTTAGTGAACCCTACGTGATCTCTCACAGTTCACCTCTGTTGAAACCCTAACAATACTGATCTAAATGATAAATGTAAATAAAAGTATTAGCTGCTCACTGATGTTAAGGCCCAATCTGTGAGCGAGGTGAGCACAGAGTAATGGCGCACTAGGTAAATCACTCTTATTATCCATCAACTTTCATCTGATTTCGATGGTCCACTTTTTCTTTTCTGACACCAACTGTTAAATAATGGTGGGCTTCACTGAGTCTGGCCCTGAGGTTGTGAATTTGAACCTCAAGTTACTGATCCATGCTCCATTTTAATGTATCATGCAGCCTGGGGATTGTCTGGGAGAAACTGAGCAAGGAGGAGATAGAAAGAGAGAGAGAACAACCTGATACAATCCCCATCGCTCATACCACCTCATTATTAGAATGGGGTGAGTCTCATGTGTAGCATACACACATTCACGTACACAGCACTTTGAGGCTCAAGACTGAGCACAGGTGCTGCAAAGATGTCAGGTGCTATTTGCCCTGGAGCAGACACTGATGAACCCCTCCCACCCATCAGTGCTTATGATAAAGCTGACTGTCTCTAGCATGGTGACTGAATGAATTTCAAAATGATGTATGGGGCATGGTTATATGAGTGGTAACCTGTGGTGCACAGCTGACCTCCCAGTGTGCAAAAAGCAGCCTGGGTGGAGAGAGTGCGGGATGGGATACATATGATTCCGATCTGTGAGTTACAGTGGCAGAAAGCAGGTTAATTTACTGCCTGTCAAGTACTATCCAGTAAATCACTGACTAGTTAATGAGTAGCATCCTGCTTTCTCTCTCTCTCTTTCTCTCTCTCTCACACACACACACACACACACGTACGCACGCACGCAGAATCTTGGCCACATTTCTTTTAAAAATTAACAATGGCATTGACTGTTAACAAAATGTGACTGCAGGCAAATACAACCAGAGGAAAATCTAGGCAAAGCAGTTTAATCCCTACAACTCTTGTCTTATCATTAATACGTGAAATGGACTGCTTTATTTTTCCTTTAGTGATTAGTGTAGCAATTATATGCATCACCTTTAAACAGTGCTTTCAGATTCTAGTAAGGAAAACATAAAGGATGTACAGCCTAAGGATTCATTTGACCCAAGTGTGAAAAACAAGAGAAAGCTATGAGAATATATGCATGAGAAAAACATGTGCATCAGCCAGGCATCAAAGGCTGAAAATAACCCCAATAATAAGATGTTATGTAGTCTGACTATCGGAGTTATTAAAAGAGGAAGCGTTAACTGTAACATTTTCTCGCAGTAGCTAAGACTTTGAAGTGTGTAAATCAATGAGCTGTTATGACTGCTGACATTTTTAGAGGATTACAACTGTCTCATTTCCACATCTTACATTTCCTGCTCCTACAGAGTCAGCCAGCATTGACAGGAGCCCTGGCCAGGACTCTAATATCCCCCAGATGCTGGCCAGAGCTGGGCGAAAGGCCACATCCAATCAGCAGCACCACCAGACAATATCAAAGACCAGTGGGCGAAAGGAGATGGGATTGGATGGCAGACAGTGGCATAGAAGGCAGAAGGCGAAGGAAGACAGAATGAGAGGTTGAATCTCATCAGCTTGCTTTTAAAGATGAGTCACCGCAGAGCAGATTATTACACAACATCCAAGACAGCGGGTTCAGACAATGGGAACGAGTGTTCAAAATCACAGAACAGACAGATTACTGACTTCCACCAGTGATGAAAAGCATTGACCGTAAGCAAACATGACAATAGAATGAGCTAGCTAAGATGAAAGAGGGAGCAGGAGAGGCAGATGTCACTTTAGAGCAGTAAGCTGGGAGGAAGACACATGGTTGCGCAAGTTGGTGGTTGAAAAGACAAGGAGGGTTTAGCCAGCATGTTGGCATCATTTACCTGTATCACCACTTGCTGCCATGCTAGCGGTTGGCTAGTAGTGGGGTTGGAAGGCAGGTTGGCACGCTCTAACTGTAGGGTGACGTTTCTTCGTTCCTCCTCAAGCGCCCGAGTTAGCTGCTCAAAACGTGCCTCCTGCTCCTTCACTGAGGCCAGGATGCTGGCTGCTGAGCGAACATCATAGTCCTCCATGTCCAGTGTAGGTCACAGTTGTACAGATCTTCCACGTTGGAGTCGGGAAGGGAGGGAGGAGAAGGGGAGGAGGGGGCACGAGGTCATTAAAAACACCCAGACCCAGTGAGTGGGTGAGTGGCATCAACAGGCTGATGCCTGCCCAAAGTTTAAAGTCAAATACAAACACACAAAATACAAAACTTATTTATAAGCTAAGATGGGACACTGATGATTTGGCATGCAACGCAGCCTTTAATTGAGTATCACAAAGAAAAGATCAAGATGACTCATAACAATAGAATATTTAGAATCACTGGATAAAAGAGTCTACCTGTTACAATCAGATGTGTTTAATTTAGACTGTGGTTCTTGAGCAAATACTTGGAAGGGACAAGCTCAGGGGTTGACTGCAAAGACTGCTCAGCAAAGACAATAATGAGGATACTCTGCTAAGTGCCAATTATGACTTTGCCTTTGGAAGTTTGAGCCTTTCTTATAATTAACACAATCCTGGCAATACAAAAACAATTCAATACAAGTTTTGCTAGAACATTTGCAGCAAAATGAAAACATGACTCAACAATTCCAAGTATCACAAAGGGAATGAAACAGCACAGTGGACACTCACAAACACAAAGATTCCTGTTTCCGTACATCTAGAAGCTGGGAAGGAATGATCACACCCCTACGAATGAACAGTCATAGCCAGCATGGAGGAAGGGCACTATCACTGGATACAGTAGTCATGCACAGTACCATAATGCATTTTGGCACACAAGCAGTGCTCCAGGCACCAATCAAACACATGCAAGCTTCCTACATCCACCCATATAGACACACAGGTCTGGTGTTGGTGCGCACACTGTCTATTGTAAACAATCATGATTTCCAGATAACAGTTGCAAGCCACAGCACATATCACTGTCACACACACCCTGATATCCATAACTGATGGTGGTGTGATATCAAGGGGGTTGACGGCACAGTAACAAATGGAGTTGGTAATAGCAATCCACTGAAATACAGACCTAGTAGATAAGGAGGCTGAGAGGTGTTAGAAAACAGACATCCCCCACTCTAACAGAAGCAGAGGGATGAGACAGCAAGAAGAACGGAGAGCTGGGAAGGAAGAGAAAGAAAAACAAAGGGAAGACAAAAGAGAAAATGACAGAGGTTAAAACATAAATGAAAAACATAGCATAGGGCTCCGAGTTGTATTTGTCCCAAATCTAATGAAATGGGTGAAAAACAGCATAGTATCACCTACATACATTTCATTTTTACTGTTTTTATGTACTTTTTAAAAGTTGGTTCATCAACCTGGCAAAGAACACAGGTACCCCATGCAGGACCACTAGACCTCAGGAGTTTCAAAAACTCCTCTAGTCCCCCATGTGTCAGTTGGTGATTTCATTCACGAAACATTTGTGTGTGAGGCGTAGATCAGCTGGGAGCCCAGGTTCTCAGAGCAGGTTTTATCTGTTTTATAAAACACATCATGTTCTAATCTAATCTAATTTAACATATATATTATAACTATTATAAATTCAGGTGTCTATACTAATCACATACAGTAATGCCTCTCGTTTCACTCGTGCCTCTGTTCATACAGAAAATGTAAGGTGAGTTACATTTGAGCTTATCGAGAAACCAGAAGGTTAAATGAGAAGGTACTTCACAAATACCAAGAAATGACATTGAGTAAGGAGATGCATTACATCAAAGCAGTTTGGGTATTTTGTAACTGATCTTAGCACTGAAACATACAAAGATTGAGGAGTGGTTTGACTCAACAGGGGATGATCAATGCAGATGCAACCATTAGAATCTCCAACAGGTCCAATTACAGAAACAGAGTATATGTGCGTCTGCATGTATATATGTGTGTGTGTGTGTGCATAAATAGGATTCATTCTTCTCTATAGGACATGGTGGGTATGAAGCCCTTTTTCTCTTTGAAGCACACAATCCCTCTTTGATGTCTGCAGCGCACTGATCATTTATTTATCTGGAGTGGAGTTTCGTCTGACACAACTCTTCCTTCATTCTTCCCTGCAAAGCAATACACACAGAGAAGTCTGTGTTTCAAAGTTAAACTTTGCACCCATGTATTTATTGTCCTTTATGGGAATACAATCTCTGATTACTTAGTCAGTTTCTCATTATTAATGGCTGCACGGTTTTTAACTGTTTTTATTACTGGCATTGTTTTATAGTCATCAGCTGGTAATAGACTAAAAAAGGAAACAGTGCTGCGTAATGACTACTTGCAAATATAGTGTCCTTGTCTGTTTCCAAAGATATACACTACTTGAGATAACTTACTGCACAGCGAAAGGGTAACATTAGCCATGTTGATTGCACATGCTTGATGACGGACTCGATTCACACCCCTAGAGGGTTCAGTAGCCATTGCTTCCTGAGTCATAAAGTGAATAATATGGCAGGCATGTCAGCTACACCCCACAGCTTATCATTAAACACCAACTTCAGGGCCTACTTAAAATAGCCCTGAATGCACAGGGAGGGGCATCTAAAGAATTCCCCCTTCCACCATGGCAGTCCTGGTGTTTTAAAGCAGCAGATGTTTGCTAATGACCTGGGTCAAAGAAGATAAAAACACAGACAAGGTCGGCACGTTTAACCCATTAACCAATTACATACACCCTAGTAAGTCCCAGCTTTACTGGAGGTGGAAACAATTTATCAAAGTGATCAAAGTGCACCTCCAACGACACGAGTGTCATTTGTGAATGACATTATGGGAAGACGATGAGTGGAAAGAATGATAACTAACCGAAAAGATGAGATTGAAAAAAACAAAACAGAAACTGTTTAATTAATTGCACAAAGAAACGTGGGTTAGACTTGACTACTCTTAAGGCATAAACATGTTTAATTAAAACTAAAAATCAGGCTTATGGCTCTATGTGTGGAGTTGATGCAGCACCTCACCACAGGCTTCACTTGTGCTATTCCAATGCTTTTCCTTGGATAAAGGATAAATGCACTTCAGCACAAACCTTCATCTCTAAAAATAACCCAGTAATATAGATATCCACATGCACAGCACCGTAGTTTTGAGTGCATATCAGCAGATGAGATGTAGCGGTCGCTCACTTCAAAGGCTTGCTAGAAAATCCAATAAGAAATTCTTGGCACCATATTCATCAGGTTCATTGGACTCCCTTAAAACAAATCTTCCAATGATAAGACACTGTGCCATCATACCCCTCTCTGTAGATATGTTATTCCAAAAGACAGCTTTAAACACTATTGATAATTTAACTAACTGACACTACAACTAAATCACAAAAATACAGTAGAAGTACAAGAAGAACAAGAAGAATATCATATCTGGCTGAACTACAACTCAACCTTGATTTCCCCAGTGACAAGATGAAATTGCTGTTTTGTGGAGGCTATACAGAAACATTTCTGCATTGAGCAGCATGCCAATGCCACTGGAATGACATTTAACTTTTGTCCCTCTTTTATCTTTTCAATGAAAAGCATAATAAACTGTGCCAGCTGACAGGAGTGTGTAGTTGACTGACATATCTGCAGCTGATAAATTGTAAATGTTGATAATCTCATGTCTGTATCTCAATACAAAGCTACCACCAGCTGTCTGTTAACTGAGCTAACTTAGCATAAACAGTTAGCCTGGCTCTGTCTGAAGGTAACTTGACCAAACAGGATGTCTAAAGAATGTTGTGTTTCTTTGATTAATAAAACCAAAATTCAATTCACTGAACCGAAATAGGTGTGGCCTTCAGAATAAACAAGGCAAACTTCCTCCAAACGTCTTCTCAAGTTCAGAAGTAGTTTTATATTTTCAAAACCTGTAAAACAAAAAACTTTTTTTTTTTCTAAATTTACAATTTAACTTAATTTACAAGTTGAGTTAAATCAGAATTTCAAGGGAAAGTGTTTTGGTTTATATACATAAGTTGTATCAGTCTTCTAAGACAAAAGGGCTTTTTTTCCTAAAATCTTTTTAACATTTTTTAGGAATTACACTAGATTAAACAAATGAGATCTGTAGCCACTGAGAAAGCTATCAAGGGTCAAAGCAGCGTGTGGAGTGTGTGTTGGGGGGTTTGGATAGTGGGTTATTAGAGGGATGGGGGAACAGATTGGGAGGTAAAGGACGAGGATAATTGAGTGCTGTCATCTGTGCCCTATATTGCATTAGAAACATTCACCTGATTAGAGACTAGGTGGGTGGTGGTGTTCCTCCTCCCACCTCACCACCAATTTGCCCCCTTCTAGAGGCTGTAATTGCAGCTCAAATTAATTCCTTGTCTAAACGCATCTGATGCCCATCTGAGGATGCAGCTCTCAGTGGGACAATTTGGTACTTAAAAACACCTGCTCCTTCTCCTACTGTGTACTGTATGTGTGTGGATGTAGTGGTGGGAGCAGTCCTCAATCTAACTACATTTGCTGTTGATGATAAATACATTCATATATTCAGAAGACAAATTGGTGATATTAAGGGGTATGCTCCATCTTAAACTGTCATTTCAGAACCACTAATTTCAAACTCTTATGAGAAATTTTCTCCTTTGCCAAGCTGTCCAATATGTCAAAGCTCTTACACAGACTGACTCACAGTTAAGTGATTCATCATAACGACAAACTGATGCGTTGAGAATTTCTTCTCACCAACAGAAAGGTTTTTGAGTTTTGTGACTTTAAAAGCACTATGCATGGACACGAAAGTCATTCTGAATTAGTCCTCTACATGGAAAGAGAGGCTATTAATCATCAATAAGTGACAGACAATTGCACACCACTGTTAGCATTTTTTAGAAGAAATTAAGGGTGTACCTGAAGCATAGCAAGGTCAAGTCTTCAGCTGTTTTTGACAGAATGCCACTTGTTTCATTAATCAGCTAAGTGCTGTTAAAGAAAATAAATCACAACACAAAAGGGATGCAAGTAGCAGCTTTACCACTATGTGTCACGAGGCTAACATGTAATGAATGTTTACTAGAAGAAGACTAATATTCTAAGAAGCACTGCACTGATACAGTGTGTGACTAACATTATAAAAAGATGCAACAGAACATAAAAAAAGAAATGCACAGTCACATCTGTCCAGTTTAGGATTCTAGTTCTTGTTGCTCTGGGTAACAGTAAAAATTAATACTCACTATTAATGCTTACATGGATATTGGAGTAATGCTGGGTAAGACAACTCAGTGATTTACATGCAGTTGATAGTTGATCAATTTCACAGCTAAAAGAAATGAAATTCAGCTGTTTGCCATCTATGGTGTGTACAATATAATGACAGCGGTTTAGCGGTGAAAATGCAGATTACAAGCATCTGCACAATACTCTATACGGGACCTACAAAGTTCCTAAAAACAGCAATCCCTTGTCTTTCATCATATTGGATTACATTCTGAAGTTTTAGTCCCATTCAAGGACTATAGATTAAGCCATGACTCCTTCATTATAAGCAACTGTCAGTAGAGAGATCAAGGTTAAGAGTCAAGCAACAACTAAAAATAGGCAAACAGTTAAATTACAAAAACAATTACTTTAAAGCAAATACATGCAAAACATCATTCACAACACATAACACAACATCCAAATTGCAGTTAAGTGTCTCAGATTGTCTCTAACTACAGGTGACAGACTTCAAACACTCCCTCACTGAGTTGAATCTGCCTTTAGAAAGTGGACCAGAACAAACATCCTCTCCTGCTCAGCTCTAAAACACACTAAAATATGTGTGGAGAACTAAAACCGCTTTTCAACTGACATTTACCTCAGCTGATTCAACTGTGTGAATTATTGAAATCAGAGCATGTTTCCTGGAGGAAAAAGCTCCTGAATGTATTGAAATAAAAATCATAAAAGGCACCTCAGCAACAAAGTAAAGTGAAGCTCCCTCAAGGAGAGATAACAGAGAAAGTGAAGTCTTGGATTTGCAAACCAGAAAACTGTCAGGAAATGTAATTACTGCAATAATAAGCTGAACAAAGTGATTAAAGGAGGCTTGAGGTGTAGAGAGAGAGGCACGGGTACCTTTGATGTTGGTGGGTCCCGTCAGACCACAGGTAGACTGAGGACAGGCGTAACACTGTTGGAGTCGACTCGCTTGTTCAGTCCGCCAGAGGAGATCTGTGGATAAAAGACAAGGACATGGAAAATAAGTATTCAGCCAACCCACTGACAGATGCAATGCTAATATAGGATTCTTATGTAATTTGTACAGTACAATCACGACGGGTTCACAACTCTCCACCACAGAACACTCGAGTGCTACTGAAAATGTTTCATCCTGTCTTCATCCATCTTTTAGTGCTGACATGTTTGTGCAAAATGACTGGTTAATGCATTTTTGCAGATTCTACAGATGTATGATTGTTGTATTATAGGATTTAAGTTACAATCATCACACAACACCTCAACTCGATTGCAGAACATCACCGTGAAGTGTGGTGAACCACTTTCCCCTCAGCCATCACTACAAGAGGATGTGAATCCTGAACCACTCCTGGCACCGAACAGCAGACTTGTTCAACTCAGATAACTTGTGGCATCTATGTCTGCCAGAGGAGAAGTGATATATGATTTTTTTCCTCAGATTTTCTCAGATGTTTTTTAACATCAGCTGTGCACCATTACCCTGATACAACATTCAATGAATGAGTAATATCATCCCATGCATCGTTTTTCCCCTGTGTGTATTATTTT
This sequence comes from Ctenopoma kingsleyae, assembly GCA_032353495.1. Classification (NCBI taxonomy): domain Eukaryota; kingdom Metazoa; phylum Chordata; class Actinopteri; order Anabantiformes; family Anabantidae; genus Ctenopoma; species Ctenopoma kingsleyae. Next base: position 4,635,951 of record JAUBNQ010000028.1, read on the forward strand.
CATGTTCACTTCCTGCAGCGGTGCCTCTGCTTCAGAACTACTGAACTACTCTGTTTGGTGTCCGGTGCTCCACCGTCAACTTTCCTTTTTGATTTCTGTGTGAGATCCCTGTGTGTGCACACAGCCATGCAGTCTCATGTCCTTTTATTAATAGGATGTAGGATGTAATGATCTTTAAAAAAAATTGTACCTTTCCTTTTCATTCATACTTGAGTTCATCAATGGTTCATCTCAAATATTAGCTGGAATGCTCAGATGCAACTGAGATTCTAATAATAATGAGGCAACACTTCCTCAATATGTCAGCCTGACTTTAATGTTTACACCACTTCAGAAATGTAGACACACAG
>JAUBNQ010000028.1:4636618-4646909 GCA_032353495.1 Ctenopoma kingsleyae
TAATAATGAGGCAACACTTCCTCAATATGTCAGCCTGACTTTAATGTTTACACCACTTCAGAAATGTAGACACACAGAAAGAAAAAGACCAGTGTCCAATACTGCAGTGCAAATTGTTTTTGATGCTTCATACAATGGGATGAATCATTCTGCAATACACACCAACCTGTCCAGAGGCTCTGCTGCCTTTGATGGCTGAGGAAACAAAAGCCTGGCAGCAAAACCGCTGGATCGACTGCACCCTTGAAGATGTCACTGATGATGAAATCAAACGCGCGCTTCTTCGCAGGCCATCTTTCATATCAAGACTGGGGGATTAATAGGATGTAATGGTCCCTAAAAATTGCCTCATACTTAAAACAACATTTCACTTTAGTGTAATATTTAAAAAATACAATTCCCAAATTGAGTTCATCAGTGGTTCATCTCAAATATTAGCTGGTATGCACGGAGGCAACTGAGATTCAAACAAAAAATTGTGTATTTAAAAATGTGAAAGAATGTTCTTGGTGCAACATCGTACTGCAACTTAATCACACATTTCTAGATCATTTCAGGACAGTTTTTCTTCCCCAATCCCTGAAAAACCTGGAACAGCAAATATTTCCAACTGATTTTTATGACTTTAAACTGCATGAATCCATGCTCAAAATCATAAATATGTAATATTGCTTTAAGCTTTAACGTATATGCTGCTCTCCACATAATAATTATCTCCAGATGCGGCGCGGACTCACGGCCAAATATGCATCAGTGAGTAGCAAAGGTATGCAATCTTTCATTAACTATGATCAGAGGACACCCACAGTGAGTAAAAAGAAAAATCGATACAAAGTCAACTTTCCTCTCCAGGTTTTGGCTGGCTCTGGGATTAGAATACCTCTCCCTCACCAGAGACTCCTGGGCGTGTTCACTTCAAGGACAGATAGGCTCTGAGCACCCTGAATTTCTGCTACAAACATCAAAGGTAAAGTTAAGCCTGGCTGCATTAGTTATCACCTCGTCTTTCTCTGTCTCTCCCTCCGGATTCTGGATGAGACCTTACATCTCTCCTGAATGGAGATTATCTTGACTCACAGTCACAGCTCACATTAACACTTTGATTAATACACATTTTATTCTACTTAACCTGATGCAATGCTCTTGTAAGAGACCATTTCCTTTGGGTTGGCAGGTCAGCAGTACAACAAGCTGGTTTGGGAAAGAGAAGATTGATTGGTCAGTGATGATAAATGAATAAATAATGCTGTCACTTCCCTCAAATAATGGGACTTAACCTCCGAGCTGATCCCATAGAGCTTATCAGAGGTCAGTAGCAAAAGGCTGATTATTCTGGGCAGTTAGTTGAGGGTTCCTGTAGCTAAAGAGGTGTTGGTAAATGAACATGGACATCATAATGTTTCAAGGACCTGCACTGGTCAATGTGGACTGTTGTAAAGAAGTAAAGAATCATGGGTAAATGGTGTAAAACTGTTCACACTCCCAATATCAACATCCAATAAGATGTATTCATATAGCACCCAGTCAGATACATCTTCTCTGCTCTTGGTTCTGTGAAACAGCCCCGATGCTGCAGAACCTTTATGCAATATTTGTGCCTCATATCAGTGCCTGACACCTCACCTGCTGTACATTATGCAGACTACTGCATATTCTGTCACGACTCTCCAGACCCACATCATTTGGATAGTGATCCAGTGTAATTCTGTGATTAATAATGAATGCTGACTGACTGAAGGGTTGACTGTCTGGGGAATGCTACACTGATCAAGACCTTTCCTCTGCTGTCAGTGCACCCCAGAAGAACTGCAGTCAGACACCGCCTGTGTGCTTGTGTGTATGCATAAAGGCATGTGATTTTGCAAGTGCACTGTGTACATGGGTTATTAATGCAGAGAGTAACCTGACTAATTGTTTGGATGACTATCTAAATGATATGTTAATTATGATTATGAAGATTTAAGTGGAAGCATTAATTATTAACTACTGTGCCTGTAGGATAACATCCAAGATGTCCTCTAATCAAAGTGACAAAACAGACAAAAGAACCAATAGTGTGTTTAATCCAGTCTCTGTACCAACAGGATGCCATCAGCATTTGTCCAATGCCAAAATATATCTAAAATCAACGCAACAAAATATTAGAAATACCAATTAAATATCTGCCACTTCTGTGGTTAGAGCTTGATTAAGATTGATTAAGACACAAAACATTTTAGTTAAGCTAACGGAAGATTGTTATCATAGTTTAAAGAACAGTTTGACAATGTGAAAAATATGATTCTTCATGTTTTTAGTTTCATCAAAAGATATTTACTGTTGCTGTCACCTTTGTTTTTGCTAGCTTAGCTTAGCATAAAGACTAGAAACGGGAAGAAACTTCTATTCTGGCTCTGTTTTATAATAGAATTACACCAACCAGCAGCTCTAAAGTTCAGCAGTTAACACATTACCCGCTTGTTAAATCTATACACAAACAGAAATGTACAAATTACTTGTTTTGCTTTAGGAGAGTGCTTGGCATCATTGTGAGGCTCCTTGCAACATGACAAATAACAAGACTGAATAAAAGAGTTTTTCTTATTATTTGACCTGGATATATGAAGCTATAAAAAAGGGGGTGGTTATGTTTTGAAGTTGTGCTCAAAAGCAGCTCATGCAAAGGTATCTTCCTCCACATCCCAGGATGGGTATTAGGCTAGTGAGGGACCAGAAAGCTCCACTGTCTATATACATCTACAAACTTTAATATGTGGACATTTCTCAGCAGCTAAAGCCAGGATGGAGTATTGCTGTGCCTCAGGTTTATATAAGGCTCATATTTCATGTCATCCATTTGCCCTCATCTTATGCACTGCTCTTATCTTCTATCTCTCCACAGTACACAGCTCGGTTGAACAAAACAAAAACGCATGCAACTTATTGCAGATGGTATGGCACTCTGTACTATGACAGGATCCTCTGACAGCTCTGCATTTGCTGGTAATTGTCCAGCTGAAAGCATAGTTGAGACACATTGTACTGCAAGTACTGCGCAGGCTGTGCAGCAGCTAATTGAGTATTCCAAAAGAAAATTACAGTCCATCATCATTAGGCTAGACAAACACACAGGCTGCATCACATGAAAAAGAGTGGTTTAGGTCTTAAAAGTCTGTGCACTCATCTTACAGAGCTGACCTTGGCTAATGCTTCTTTAATTTCAGGCAGAACAAAACGATTCTGGCTCATCGTAGCTCACCACCTCAAGATGTAAATAAAGAACGAGCGATAAATAACAACAAAAAACAATGCCCTGGCAAAGACGGGAAGATTTCCTCCCAAAGCAGGAAGATGGGAAAGAAGCGAATGTGATTTGTTTGTTTGTTGGTTATTGGACTGCACAGTTTTAGGCTTTGTTAGATATTTCAGTAGGTGACCTTGAAGGTTTGACTTGTAAAGGATTCATTAGAGATAATACCAAGCTGCAGTACTGATATCATGACCTAAAGGAAACCATCCGGCTTCACTTCACTGTGGTCAGTGTTTGGGCTGCACAGTGTGCTCATCTTTTGACAGTAGTTAATTCTGGTTAATTCTGCAGAGGGAGTATATTAATATTATTTACACTAGTAACTTTTTTTTGCAGAAAACATTAAACACAGATGAAGACATTTTATCTTTTAGAGTAAAAAAAAAAAATACCACAATGGTGCATGTAGTACTTGATTAAGTCTTGAATATTATAATGGATTGAATATTCCTCATAGAAACAAATTAGTTTGTTCAGGAACTGAAAAAAAGAGTATGCTATAAAACAAGTCACAAATGTTAGATTAAACCTGATGCTACTTATACATTCTTGTCTTCTGCAGCTATTCAAATAAATTAAGCTAAGCTAAACCGACGTGCTAAAAATTAATGGATTATTAGCACAATCCTAATAATCTGTTGTAGAACAAGTCAGTGCTTATGTATCCCTGTACATTTCATGACAATATGGAAAGCAGTTTTTTAAAATTTTTTATATGAAAAATGACAATATTTTAGTCCATACGTGTCACACTTGCTACAGTAATGTTTATGGATTATAAGAAACAGTATGTCTTTAATTATGTCTTTCATTTTCATTATAATACATCAAGTAACAGCAACTATATCAGTCAAGACTCCACTGGATAATGTTTTTGTTTGTCTAATTCTATTTAATGTGTCTGTCTGTTCCAGTCCAACTCCATTCTACCCAAAGAAAGATCCAACACTAATAACCTACCACACACACAGCTATTTTCTGGCTTGTCAGGATGTACCTATGCCCCGGTGCAGAGGGGTTAATAAGACAAATTTGTTATCACCTGAAACATTTCAGTTTGCTCCTTGAGTCCACTCATATCATCACGGATTTATAACAAAAATGAGACAAAAATTCTGCAACAGAATTGCCAGTTGAGGTTAGAAGGAACTTGTACTTTTGTTTTCTCTAGGTTTAATTAATAGATCATAAGTGCAGATATTGAAATAGCAGAGTTATATTTGTAACTATTTCTGCTTTTCTGCTCTGTGCTTGTTTACTGAATAGATGAAGCCATCCATTTTCCTTCAAAATGATTAATAGCATCAACCCAAAACAAATCCTGTCGCACTTTGATAAATGGTAGGTAACAAAGCGCCTGAATGACAACACTTTGACATATCAGATAATCTTGGATTTAACATTATTGAATGATAAGAGTGGGGCGATGATTGATTAAAACTGAATATAGATTTTTGCAATTTTTAGAGGTGTGTGTGAGCAGGTCTCATTGATGGAACATCAGAACCTGGGGAATGGGAGTTTGGTTTTTCTCACACCTCGTTGCTTTAAATTAGACATCCATGCAGGGATTATGACATGCAGTCTCAAGCTTGCACAAGTCAATTATGTAATGTGTATCACCGCAAACTTTGGTTCACACAAAGACAGCAGAAGACTAGAATATCAGTGAATGAGAACTGGAGGGAATGTTGTAAAGGAAGCAATTGTGTGTGGTAACGTCTTATCAGCTGCCTCTATTTGCAGTGGAATTGAGGAGAGGCACATCACACTCAGCCAGTCACACTCTCATAACAGCATATGTAGAAAAAAGGAACTGAAGTCTTCATAAATGAATAAATGAAACACTGATATGAACAAAAATGAATGACACTGTCAGAACAGTTTAATTTACCGGTCCTCCCCCCCAGCAGACCCTGACTGTACGACCCTCCTCATAGAACTTCTGAGTATAGAAAATCTGATACACAAAGCTATTAACATTTATCTCAGTCTAAATGTTTGACTAAAAAATGTCTGCAAATTAAACAGACTACAAATTGACCCAAGGTTTTTTAAATGATACACTGCCTCCCTGCTAACAACCATGAATTAAAGGTGACCAAGAGACTTCTCATTTTGCTCCCTTTCTTGTTTTTTCTCTAGGAGCCACAGTTCATTACAGAACAATAAACACTTTGTTTATGCTGATTACTGTGTAATTAAGAAGGACATATTGTTAGCAGTAGCAAGCAGATAAAAACTCCAGGGGAGAACAACAGATTAATTGTTGACAATCCTAAGTCTAATTGCAGTTAACTACTGCAAAAACACAACAACAACATGGCCATTCATGCGAAGTGAGGCTTTAAACTGTAGTTGTGTGGGTGCGTGTGTGTGGTGGGCATCCATCATGAAGGTCACCACTAGTGCCTCACTACTGACAGTGATGAAGATGATGACGATGAAGTCAGCCTTGATAATTAACTTCTGTTCCCAAAAAAAGAGAAGTGGTAATTAGACAAAAAATAGAATATCTACATCTAGCAAAGTTCAGAAAGCCCTTGACTGAGGATACAATTACTAATCAACCAAAACCTCAAACATCCACTGACTGATGTTTGGCCTCTGAAATGACATTCCCCTGGGGCAGGAAGGGAATAAAAGAAAAAAAAAAAACAGCTGTAATTGGCCACCACCACATTTTTGGTAAAATCAAGCTGCTATTTTTAGTTACACAAGTATACGGTAAGGCCCAATTTCCAGGAGTGAGACTAGCCACTGGAGACTAGAAGACCATATCAAAGTAACAGCTACAGCATCTCTCAAGGGGCCCTTGTCTCTTTTTTTAGTCACGTATGATTACACCGCTAGCCTAGAATCGCCTTTCATTCCTGCAGAAACAAAAGCCCACTGATGAAACTCAAACGTACATCCGCATAGCCTCACATTCAATTATTTGACCTCCTATTTCATGGAGTAATTCACTGCAACAATGAAAATTTTCATCCATAAAATAGCTCAAAAGAAAATGAGGGCTATGGGAGAATTCATTATTTTCATATACGTAGGTGGGACTACATTTACCACATGCTGTGTGGTGGCCCATATGAAAACAGAGCTCTCTGAGCAGAACTTGTTGGACAGTGACATTTCAGATCTGATACAATCTTTGCTGCTCCAATCCCTGCTGTGGAAGATGTATTCTTTTAGTTATGTAAAAATACAACAACGTAAATATACTGAATTACAATAAGGGCAATGCATACAGAGTACTAATTACAGTGATAATTTTGTGACATATGCAATATTGTGTTCTCCCTGGGGAGTAAGATTAATACACTTATTAATACACTTTGACCATAATCGTCTGCTTTATAAGGTCCATCATCTGCTGAGATTAACACCTTCCAGCTAATATCGACTATTCTTGCAGCGGCTGGCAGACCTCCTTTAGACTGTACTGAAATTTAGAGGGAATCTTGCTTTGGTGGAACTGCTAAAAACTCTTATACCCCTTTTTGACAAACACAAACTTGGTGCTAGTGCTGGTCTTCTAAGTCTTTTAAAACAGAGCCACCTTAGAGCCATATCATTATGTCACTATATACATCTGCATACTTCTTTCACAGTAAGAACAAGCGCTGCAATGTCTCTGTATTAGAATTACTACTGACTTGTGAACATACACTGGAATCCAAACACTAGTACAACGCATTTGTAAAACTATGTTCTATCAAGCACGTGGCAGTTAAACAAATCAAATCTTTATCTTTACAGCAGCAGTGTACTTGTTTTTGTTAGGCACAATTGTCCTGCCCCCAGCTTCTTGTGCAAAAAGTTGTTGGTTCTAGACCTGCAAAGAATTCATACTAGTCTGGAATGAATTTTCACGGATGTTCTTTGGCTGCTGAAACATTAAAAACTAATTAAGTACTGACTCTAAATCAGCCCCAGCTTGGCAAATAGACATCTGAAATGTGGCAATGAGCCCCACAAGTAAGGAGTCACAAGCCAAAAGGATCTGTGAACCACTGGCTTAACCTTTAATCAGACATTGTATTTTATAAGATTACCATATGTTTTTATGTAAAATGTTAACTGTTCAGTACAGAGTAGTTAGAAAATACTTTGTCAAATGAATCAAATGCAGTAAACAGTACAATATATCATTACATTAATTTAATGTAATGGAGTATAAATAGTTCATAACCTAGAATGGAAAGTGCTTCTGGCTGAAGGGTTGATGAGAAATGCTTTATAAAGTATTCATGTGAACCACCTCAACTTCAGCTTGTTGTCACTTGTACTGTTACCATCAATTTCATGTTGCACTCCTTTACCTTGTAGCTTCCATGAGACAGCAATCAAGAAAGCTGCAGTTTGGAGAGACAGAAGGTGATGGAGGGGTAGACAAAAACTGTGGAGAAGGGTAAAGACCTTCTCATTTATATTTTATTGATATCCATTCAAAATAGGCAGGCTTGTACAGTAACAGATGGTAGGGAGGCTGAGGAGAAAGAGCTGGACTGATGGAAGGGTAACACACACTGTCTCTGAGCTGTCACTCAAGGGAGTCTCTGTCACTCCCCACTGTTCAGCACAGTCCTGCCTCTGCTCCACTCTTCTTCTACACTATTGATGAAAAAGCCTCAGTCCAGATTCCCTGCATCATTCTTTACCTTTGAGTGTGTTTGTAGAGTCATACCTCAAATCAATCTAACCTAGATTCAGCTGGATCTAAATGTCACTGCTGCTGTCAAACTAATGTGGTGTGGGTTTTTCAACAAGAAAATGATTGATTCTCTCTTCTCAATGATTGAGTATTATATTACAGGATTTCCACATATTTCTAAGCTAAAATTACAAACTTCCAGTTAAGAAAATATAATTAAAACCAATATTGACAATACACTCTGCTCTTCTAAGATGTCTGAGGTCAGTGTGACCACATTGCCTTACCTCCACCCACTGCATATTTTAATTGAACAGGTCCCACAGTCTATGCCATCTTGGCACTGAGACACACCTCAGTGTTGCCCAGAGTTTTATAACTATAATTTTGGATCAAATGTCAGGGCTTTGTGCACTTAGAGACAATTAAATCCTTGTTTACCCAAAGGAACCATTAACAATTCTGGAAAAGGGCTACTACCAGCCATTTTGTGTACATAAAGGCTATTGTTGATAGTGTTTGCCAGAGCCACGGTGGTGAATCTAAAAATGCCTTTTGTAAAGATTTGCATCTTTCCTTTGTTGTGCTCTCTGGCTGGTGTTGGCAGCTTTATTGGGTCAGATGGAAAGCTGGACACTGCTGCGCAATGGGCATCATGTGACAAACATGCATCAGCACTGATAAACAACTGACCATTAAAGAGAGGAGAGATCGAGAGTCAATAAGAGTGAGAGAGAGCAGAATGCAGCAGTATTTTCACCCACTGACACTGATGGCAAAGACCTCAAGTTACCTCAAGTGCTCCAACTAAAAAACTTCAGGATGAGTGCATGACAGAATTTCATCCTAAATTCAACAATAACAAATCGACCCTGGCAGAAACATGTCAGAAATTTTTTTTTTAGGGAATTTGTCAGAATGGAAGATCAAAAACAACTTACTGTACTAGCTTTGGTATAAGTCCCATACCTTTCAGCTAGGTATAAGTACAATAAGTCTACAGGTTTTTACTGCAACAATCCTGTTTCAACATCAGCGGGCAGCTGATCCTTTGAGCAAGGCACTTGACTTCTACTGGGAGGCTCACAGGTATTAGCATTTATAAATACATGAATATAAAGCGCACACACAAGGGAAAATATGCACCATCTGCAGGCTTTCTGTGGAGAAATATAGGCTGTAGGGAAAGCCGCAAATAAGACCACAAGAGTGAGACTCTCCAGTGAGTATTTAAAAACCCATTGACCATTTTCTCTTCCTCATTCCTAGGTACTCTGGTAATGTCCTCTTAAACTGTGCAAAGCCCAGAATAATCTCAGCACGATCTCAGCAATTAAACAGTGCTTCCTCAGCTCAGGAGCAGGCAGTCAGTTTGGGAGCACAATTAAGTGTTAATTTTAAATGTTATTAAGAGTTTTATGATGGTGGACATGGACATCACAGAAAAGTACTGGGTACTTGAAATGTGGGCATCAAGGCACACACAAACATACTTTATATCACACACTTCCAGTAATAGGATATCACACCACTCTGTGTTATAACAATCTCTGTGTCGGACTCAATATGCCAGGCAAGCTCGGACTGGTTATTATTGAAGTATAAGGCAGGAGTATGAGGCAGGAGTATGAAAGTGAGGAGAGGCAGAAACCAGATCAGGAGTGGGAGCAGGTGAACACTAGAGGTCTGGAGCGAGCCAGGTCAGATTATTAATCAGGATAATCAATAAACTCACAGGGCCAGAGGGGGTCAGTGACAGCAAGCTGGTTCAGGTACAAAACAATAGTGATGGGATGTACTGTGCCGTTGCTTTGAAGCGTGTATCGAGAAATCCAGGAAGTTGTCAGTACGTATCGAGGCTTGTATCGTTTACAGTGAGTGACGTTATTGATAAGTCTGAAGTCTCACTGCATGTAGAGGTTATTAAAAGATATAAAGCAAGAGGAATCTCCTCACAATTCGTGGGTAGTGTTGGAGTTTTGAGAGTTTGTGAGTGACGTGGTTAGTTTGGTTAGTTTTGGTGCTTGTTTAAATGGAACCCCAACACTGTTGAACAAGTACTGTTTTTAAATAAAAATGAAGTGTCACCTTACATCAGTTGCACAAGCAACTCACTGTCCTCTGTTCACAAGCACATTCATTTTCCTCTTCCTTCTTAACACTGCCACAGTTTGAAAACATTTCAAATATTGATGTAAATGAGATGGTTCACTTTTATATATGTACTACTACCACAGAACATCGATTAGGCATGAGTTCAGAAACTCATGCACACTATTTACAACCAAGCACGTTAATGAAATGAAATGAAATGAGCTAGTTGGTTCCCTGAACCAACTCAGTGTGAA
>JAUBNQ010000028.1:4669260-4699882 GCA_032353495.1 Ctenopoma kingsleyae
TTGGCAGCCTCCCTGACCAGTTTTCGTCTAGTCTTTTCATGAATTTTGGATGGATATCCAGGTCTTGGCAATGTCACTGTTGTCCCATATTTTCTCCACTTTTTGATGACTGTCTTTATCCAATGCTGTGGAAAATGTTTGTACCCTTCTCCTGAGTGATACCTTATAACAATGAGAGCTTTGATCCTGTATAATCTCTGTGAACCATGGCTTTTGTTGTAGCAGGCAACTGAGTAAATGTCAGGAAAATCCTATTTGAACAGCTGAACTTTATTTGAGGTTAATCAGAGTCACTTTAATTGATGTCAGGTGTGTGTGCAAAAAGACTGAATGCTGTAATTCAATCAAAAGGTGCTTCAACAGAGAATTAGTTTAACGGTGTGCACACTTATGCAACCAGTTTATTGTATGTTTGTATGTTTTTAAAGATGGTGAAAGTTTTGAAATGATTTCTTGTGGTCTCATTTTTTTACAGCACAAAAACCTGGCATTTTAACAGGGGTGTGTACACTTTTTATATCCACTGTATATGCTACCTATTGCCACAACATTCAACTTTAAAATTATACTCTCTGTAAAAGGCAGGGTGACACAGGGTTTACTGCACATTTTACAGACTGATTTTCTGAAGCTGCTGAACAAAGCCCTTCCAGACAGTTTCCCTGGACCGATATGAATAACATCAACATGGCTTTCTGTGGTTAAAGAAGAAAATCCAAAATACGTTGATGAAAATAAGTTGATGATATTGACTGATGACTGTCAGTTTACAGCTTACAAGACACTGATTGACTGTATCAGTTTGCCACTAGTCTGAGTAGAAAGGCTGCTGGAGTTCTGGCTGAATAAAAGCTACTGTACATGACAGCAGCAGCATGGTGTGTTAGGCTCATGTCCTGTTTGGTCAGGGGGCAAGACCACGACAAGATACTGACAGAACATACAGGACCACCAGCTGACACACCTCTCCATGCTTCCTCCCTCTCTCCTCATTCTGAGCTCTTTAATTTACTCTATAGCTCACTCCTTTAACTGTGTTAGCAGAGCACTACAGCTAACGTGTGAAAGATTGCAATTACAGAGAATCCAGGGATGCCAGATGTTGCACATATCCACAATATTGAAGGGAAAAACTACCGTAGCCCTGAGAGTGCAGCCCACTTCAGCTGAACAAAATACAAGCATAAAGATAAAACACAATCAAATGTAGAAATTCTCACATATTTTTTAACAAATTGACTACATATGCAACGCATAATCAAAATGGGCTGCAAACACAATAGAGAATAAAACAAATAATAGAAACCACAATTAAATACAGAAAGAGCACATTTCTGGACTCTTTCATATTCTTTCTGTATTTAGTCGTGTTTGCAGTGTTCTTCTGAATTACTGTCTTATATGTGCTTTTACTGCATTTTGTTATGCAATATTTTGTTAAATTGTGTTTCTCAGCTTACCCCTGTTTCATGTATATGTAGAGCTTTTCCTAAATGCTGCACATGTATTTGTCAAATCGCTCTCAGGGCCAATAATCATGAGAGATATGTTTTTATTCGACCTAACGGTACTATCCTTAAAGTTAGTTTCTTTGTTTGTAACTTGTACAAAAGACATTTTCTGGTTCTCTCACCCAGAATCACATTTTCAACAAAGAGCAAAAACCTGTCTTTTTGAGAAAGTGACGACATTTACAATTCGATAGAGGCCCGCAAAGGAAAACTGACAGGAGTGCTTGCAGGTGGTGCAGCTGTTGACTGGTATTGCTCATTCTGCGGGATCTTTTATGTGACACATTACAGCTGAAGGATGATTTTGTTGCATTTGTCTTGTTTTATAAAGGGCGTGATTCAACATTTTATCCAAAGAACAAAAATTGTTCTACGGTGCAGGCAAACACAGATTTAAACTTCCTTTACGCGAGCCCCAAGGGACAGATTAGTAACAAACAACATCTTACAAAATAGATCCAACAATCAGTGGAAGCATTGGACTGAGTCATAATTTATCACTTGCACACGCGGCACAGTAGCGCCTGTTGTGTTAGACTCAACACTGGGCATCAGACTCAAAATAGATGTAAGAAACTGGAGCTGGGAAAATGATCACATTACAGCATTGTTGGGCTTCTATGAAAGCACATGACATATTTACTGTAGCTCTGTGGTGTTTAATGGTGGGGAGGGTTCTTTTTGTTGTCAGTGGAGCACTGTCAGATTCTCCTTTTTTTATTGCCCTGGCATCACTGCCTTCTGCTGATACAAAGAAACAGCTTGCTGTCAAAACAGCTTTCTACAAGCCTTCATGTCATCTCTAACCACATGAGTATTACAAGGTCCTTGTAGTGCTCTGATTTTAATGAGTAAGAATATATCCACACGCAAGCTTTGATTTAAGACAAGAGTGGAAAACATTATTCTGTTTTTAGAGACTTAAAGTGGTCAACAAAACTCGCCCCTGCTGTCTTTTTTTCTCTCTTTCTCTCTCCTCTTCTTAACTCTCTCTCTCTCTCTCTCTCTCTCTCTCTCTCGCTCTCTCTCTCTCTCACACACATATACAAAATAGTCAGAAGCGAGCAGCTTCCATAAATAGAATGGAAAGTAGGCAAGCGGGAGTGGCTTTTACTGGGAATATGATCGATTAAAAAGCAATTTGCTCCTCCACTCAGGCCCTGCACTCCTAAATGACAGCCCCCCACAGTCCAGGTGGAGCTCTGAGGGGTCGGAGGAGCCTGCCTGCCCCTCCATCTCCAGGAGCCAGACATGAGCCACCCACCCACACACACACACACACACAGAGCCTCCACTCTGAAGTCCAAGCCACTGTCACAATCTCCCAGGCACCTGGAAAGTGACCGGGTAGAAACATCCCTGCAGCCTAGACTTTGTTCTAATATACAGAGTATTTGAAAAAAGCTGAAACTGAGGTGAGGGGACACTTAAAACAAACAGAAACAGGACACTGCACAGTTCAAACTCAGATAAGCCATAAATTCAGTTCAGTATTCTGTGTCACTGGACCAACACCTTCCACAGTTTAGACACAGCTTCAATGTGGCTACATTGTCATATTGTATGTTCTGTTATTCATCCATGTTTGTCAGCTTGGTCTTTAGGATGGAAAACTATATTTTTACTTATTTCACCTAATGGCAGCATTTAAGAGCCTCTGCAAACCCCTCCCCTGCGTGCCTCTGTCATGCACTTTTGATTTGAGGAAATAACAATATTTTGTATACTATCTTCTGCTGGTTTTTACAATTAATAAGAAAAGAAACCTCATCATGACCCTAATATTTAAACTAATTTTAAATTGACAAAGCTCTGAAATACTGTGATATGATTTGTGTGAGATAATAAAAACAGTCATAAGTTGCAACCATGCCACAAATTCCATAGACACACACTGTGTCTATAGACTGGCCCCAAACATGCTACATGTGTGTTTGATCACCTGGTGGAACAGGTTGGACTGAAGATAAAATGGTAGGAGGGGAAGGGGGGGCAGATGGGACCATAAGGATCCAGCCTGTACAGTTTGACTGGTTATGTGGGAGTACATTTTTGAAAACTGGCCCACTTATAACAGTGTCTCAGATTGCAGACAGTTTAAGGAAGTTTTAATAAGATTGATAACATTTTGTAAACAGATGTTTAACCTAAAGACATTTCTTGACTCACACATGGAAAGATTGCAAAAGTTTCATTTCAATCAGCCATTGACAGCTATGGCAAAGAAACACTTGGTGGACAGTGGTTGAAATTTCAGATCAAGATCTGTCAGCAGTGGTTCCAAAAACATATAAATGACTGAGCTAAAAGATAAACGCTATTTTGAGTATGTTCTCTGTTACCATAGAAACACGCAGGTAAAGTGATGGTGGTATTCGCAACTGTGCACAGTTAAAACCTACTATGCAGTGGAGGAATTCATGGTTTTGTCACTTTAAATGTGGCTACATCAGATCAGAGACAGGGTCACTGGTCAAGTTAAAACCTTGTAAATTTACAGGGCAAATAAAAGACACAAATACTTGACAGGATTTGTTATGCCTTTGTCTTCCTAGATAACACTGACTAGATTTTCCCATAAGTCACTGGATAGGACCTGCAGCATGTCTACTTTTCTAACCCTTCAGCAATACCACCTCTGATCATCTTAACTGTCTGCAGCTATATATCGGCTTCAGAGCACTTCACAGCTTGGCTTTGGACCTCTTCAAACTTAGTGGCTGGGGGTTAAGTGATACTGACAGATGACGTAGCATGAAAGTCATTTGCAGGGAGATCTGGCTTCTTCGCACGCACGCACGCACGCACGCACGCACGCACGCACACACACACGCACACAGGAAGTCAAGGAGGGAGTTAACAGATGTGATTCTGTCCAGACGGCTCATGATCTCACATGAAGTGTTAGAGGATTATAACTCTTTCCATGCCCTTGTTAACATTGACATTGTTAAATTTGAGAAAAGTAATATTTATTTATTTCATTTTTCAGGGTGCTAGCCGTTTCCTCCCTTTCCTAGTCTTTCAGCAGAGCTAAGCTATCACGGCACACTTTTCCTACTATTTCTTTAAGTCTACATTATTTGCCTATAAATGAGGCCTCAGAACTTCATACGATCATTTATCTAAAGGCTACTGGGCCTTTACTGCCAGGAATCGAACACAGTAACTGGTGTCTTTAGTCAATGATTCAGTGACCTTGAATGGTTGATTCGAGATCCCCTGAGTTCACTGCTGATGGGATCAAGGGATAGTGGGGGTGGGAGAATGATAGTGAAGGGGGTCTTACTGGATTTCAGTGAAGTGAAATGACCAGAATTAAAGTCCCTCTGTGGCAAAAGAGAAAACATCAGAATGTCTGTTCCCTTGTCTTTGAGAGGATGGCTGATTGATATTCTACTGTATGTTAATACTAAAGAACCTCTTCTCAAGCTCACCTTGATAGAATTGATTTTCCTCAAGAAATAATTGAGCTGGGGCATAATGGAAACTAGTAAAGGTGCCTCAAAGGCTAGATTCAATGGTTCTGAAGTGAAAAAAAATTCTATTTTGTGTAGCAATGAATCTCTGCAGACTGCAGATCCAATCTTCAAACACTGGAACACATTCAATACGGGTACATCAATGTTTGACTTTATGACCTATTGTCTCCTGCACCATCTCCAGACATAAAATATTCATTTATCTTGGGCACACAGATTAATAAGGAGCCTATTGCTCCTGCTTTAGAAAAGTCTCAAAACACTCATTTCATTTTTCTATTCTTATAATAACATAATTCTTTATGCATAATTTCCTAACTATAGGGATTCAAAAATCCCAACACATGATAAAAAAACTAAATACATGGCTGTCAGTCTAACAAATTATGTTTTTTATTTCTTTTATGAATCAATCTAACAGTAGCTGGATAGAAAGTCCTGTCAGGGTCTAACCTCAAATCTCACCTCTGATAGTTTGTAGAAATGGATGCTGCCAGAGAGAAATGTGCAAAGGCACTTCCAATTGATATAGCATTAAAAGCAACAGTCTCCCATTATGGCTTATGGATTAGCCAGTCGAAACTCTCCCACACACACATAAGCACACAGTTTTCTCTGGCACAAGCAACGTGTCAAACAATAGTTGCCAAGTCTGCTGCCTGCAACAAAAGATGGAAAGAATTAGAGAAATGGAAATGGTGATTCAATGCTGTTATGAAAACTGGAGCACAGCGTGCTATGACAGAGTGAAAACCCATTCAGACAGACTTAATGCACCATGGAATCTCTTCCCCACCCCAACCCCTAACTGCACTCAAAAATGCAAAGAAGAATCCACTGTATTGTCCCCCGGTTTTGTACACACACCCTCCCTTTGCTCTCAGTCTGTCTGGCTTCCTGCATTTTAGATTCAGTGTTTAATTGCCATGTCACCTCTGTTGATTGGAATTAGTCTCAAGTTTGAACAGTCAGTATGTCACTAAAAAGTTAAATGAAAAAATATGCAAATTATAAGCAGAAACTATTACTCTCTATTAACTTCCCTTGCAAAATCTAAACTATTCACAAAATAGAGTCATACAACTCAATATCATGTCCTGAATGTTGTGCACACTGAATGCATTTCAGTCCATTTATAGTATATGTTCAGCCCTACTTCAGCTCTCCTTTCACAATGAAGTTACGCCATATTGAATTCTTCCAATAGAAAGTGCAAGTTCAGACATATCTGACATTAATTGAAACCTTCAGCCATTTATCTGAGTCTGGAGCCCGTCCAGCAGCAGTAAATACCTGTGCAGAGGCAGCACCACTGCAGCGCTACAGAGGAGATTGGTATTCAGAGTGGCAGTTTCCAAAGTTGAAGCTGCATAAATAGCCCATACTATTACATAAAGGTAAACCGACCACACTGTGCCCAGTCATATCAGGTCTGTACTGCAGCAGGTGGATAAACTAACAAAAGCTGCTCTGCTCATCAAATCGTATAATTATATGTCTTTTAGAATTATTAGTCATTGTGGAGGAGGACAAGTGGAAAGATTGTCGAGATGGAAGGATAAAAAGAAGACAATAAGATAGCAGAGTTAGACAGAAAATGGGCCAAGCAGTTCCAACTGAGCTGTGAAGTTTTAGTCTTTTATTGGTGACTTTGCCAGGGAAGCAAAACAAGCCAAAGTATAAAGTAATGTACCATGGATGATGTCTCATAGTTTCATGTCAAACCTTTTTGGAAATCACAAAACATTGCTCAGATAATGAGCCTCGTAAGTTTGGATAAAGGACCACATACATCCAATTTAAAAGGTGTCTTCTGCCTGCCAGGAGATTCCAAAGGGAGGGAGGGTGGGAGGAGAAGGTATGGTGATGAAAATGGGAACAGTGAAAGATGGGAAGCGATCAGAACTACAAGAAGAACAGAGAGCAATAAAAGAAGTGTTACTGGGGATTCGGAGAGCAGTGGCGGATGTCCACATCTAATGGTTCTCCCTCGTGAGAGAGTTATGTGACAGACTGTCTGTGCTGCTGTCAAACACCATCAACACTCTCGTTCTCTCTGGAAACAAGAGTTGTGGTTGTTTATCTATCCAAATCCTACAGGACGGTTCACGCATTGTTGAACCAAACAAAGCACACGTTCAAAAATTGAGCAACCCTGTATCATACTAGAAGGTTTATACTAGTTGACTGTATAGATAATAGAGTTATGGTCACACAACACTAGCATTTAAAACGAATCCAATAATTAAAATGAAATGACCACAGTTAGTTCATTTGTTTGCATCCTCACAAGTTTCTGATATCTTAAATAAGATGTGAGCTATGACCCTGCACTTTACCTTGTACATATTTCAAACAAATAAAATAAACAGTTTTAAGTATAAGGTCTTAAAGCTGGGAAATTATTTTTCTGTGCTATACAATGCTGCATTTCTGTACTGTGATTCATTGCTTCTCAAGAGATACAGTTATATTTAATATAGGGTAAAAACATCCTCCCCTCCCGCAGTGAGCATTAGCATTTTAATTGACACCTACTATCAGTGACAGATGTGTACGCACAATGCATTGTCTGAGTACACAATAGGAGGACACACAGTAAATCACTTTTTTCTACCTTGCTGGTAGCCACATGGTCCTGCTGCTGTTCCCTGGCTGAGATATAACTCATTTTAGCTTAACTATCATCTACCAATCATATTGTAGCAACAGGTGGGACAAATGGTGACAGTAGCAGATAATTGGTTGCTGTTGGATAATGCCTGCAACTCAGATTTAGCACACTGGCTCTTATGTAAACAAAGCAAAAACAGCCTAGTTAGGATAAACTGACACTTTTCAACAAATAGAGAACAAAACTGACTTTCTCTTAGGCCTCTAAAGTTACACATGTATGGTTAAGAAGTTAATTGTTCATTTGCTTGTAAACCCACAGCTCTAGCTTAGATGACACGAGCTGCAAACACTTGGCTGTGGCTAATTTATCTCAGACTCATTTTCTCCAGGCTTTTAAACAATGGGGAAGCAGAACAAAAGTCTATCATGTGTGACATACAGCACAGTAAAGCAGACTTAGCCTCTGGAAAAAAAATGCCTCCATTTACTTCAGAAAGAAGGGGATAAAATGCAGCCTGTGCCACTTAATTTATCATACAGAGTAAATTAATGGGTGCTGACAAGCTCAATAATTTTTCAGAGGCAACAGATAACAGTTATAATTATCAGCCATGGAATTAAATAGTCAGTGGAGAGACAGTGGGCACTTGTAATGGTGTGTGTATGTGTGTGCGCACATGTGCGAGTGTGTCTGTACGTTCAATATCATCTGCGGGCCAAAGGCGGGTTCCCTTAATGGCGGACCTTGAGTGTTAATGTGATATTGTTTGGTTTATTAGAGCCCAGTGTCTGCCAGGACCCTGACTACAGAGAGCTGATTTCATGCCAGCACTCACTCCATTTCTCTTTCCCTGCCCACACTGCTGGACAAAAATATATTACATCCTTCCTCCTGAACGAAGTGTATTGCCAGAGAACAGGATCTCAGCTGTAGCCACGCTCTGCTAGGAGATGAGGTTTTGTTCAGCCTGCATTGAATGCCTCAGTGATAAACCAACCATTTTACAGTATGTGTGTAAGGATTCGTTACTCTGGTCAGTTAATTGCAAGGTCGGCCATGTTGATGACTTTTAAAAAGCTTTTAAGTGTTAGAGACTCCGATAAAGGGAAACAGAGGAAGACACAAAGTAACTACAAGAGAGCTCACCATCAAAACAAGCCTGTTTATTGCCTGTGGCAGATGCCTGA
Organism: Ctenopoma kingsleyae; assembly: GCA_032353495.1. Lineage (NCBI taxonomy): Eukaryota > Metazoa > Chordata > Actinopteri > Anabantiformes > Anabantidae > Ctenopoma > Ctenopoma kingsleyae. Next base: position 4,678,058 of record JAUBNQ010000028.1, read on the forward strand.
CTTCATTAGGGACTTGCACGCTGCCTCACACACTGTCCAATAAGCTGAAGCCATAAACAACACAGAAGAAAAGGAATCTTTCTAGCACTATGAGCATGACAGGGCAGTCACACAGGGAAACACACTACCTCTACAGATACCTCTACAGATATCTTGTGTTATCTGTCTCTCTCCCTCTCTGTGTATCGTGTAATCGTTAGCTGGAGCGGAGAGATTGTGGAGAGCACAGCTGCCCTCTATGGGTGTAAAAACATTCCAACACACTGGCAGGGAGGCAGCTCTGATTTCTTGTGCTGCTGCTGCATCATGGCTGGAAGACACAGAGAGGTGCTATTGTTGGAGCTCAGGTGTTTAACACTAATTAGTCAGCTTATCTTGGTAATGTAGCAGAGTCATCAGACATTTCTCCAGCAGCCTGGAAAATAAGGAGGATTTCTCTGTGTAGGTGTGAGGCATGTGACATGTGTTAGATCATTTTTTACAGTTGTGGAGTATACTTACAACCCCCACCCCCACCACCACCACACACTGCTCTACTTTTGCATGCCAAGTTCATTATAACACAAGGAAAGGTGGTGTTTGCCTTTGCTTTGTCCTCGCTGCCCTGTGCTCAGGACACAAACCATAAAAAACAAGGTGGAAACAGGAATGGTCTGGTGATTGATTTTACAGAGTAGTGCCCAAACAAATGGGTCTGCGTGTACACTGACTGAGATTTCTAGAGCCAATAGAGGCTGCAGTTCATATTTCTCAACTGCACCACAGAGATCCCTGGAGAACTAGGAAGCTTGTTGTGTAAAAATCCACCCAGCCACTCAGAGGTCTTCCCCCTGATCTCACTCTACATTCTGAGATATGCAGTCCAGCAAAAAGCAAAGAGGATGAAAGGAATATTTAAAATTTCCGTCTCTGAAAACATTCATTACCATGTTAAAGCCAGTCAAGCTGTGGTTTTTAGTGAAAGTGATGTTTTTTCATAAACACTAAAACACTAGAAATGCTAATGGATTTTAAGGAGCTTTGCGAAGAATAAGGAAACTGGAATATGACTAGAACTTGTATTTCAGTGTTACTTTCTAAGGTGAAATTCTGAAACACTGAAGATATTGAAAGTGCAGTTTCTTTAGTATAAATGAGGTGTTTCCAGGTTTCCAGGTCCCTGTGGCATAAAACAATCTCATGATAAAATCTAAGCAAACATATTCACTTCTGCCAAATCACTAACTGGTTAAGGAGCTAACCTTTCACCTCAGACCTAGAATATATTAATTCCAATGGCTTTATGAAGATAGAAATTTTATCTATTCTTTACTATATAACTAACAGACGAGAAGCATGTATGTCAAAACAGAGAGCTCAATACTGTAGGTAGTTGCTGCATGGCAGCCCAATATTTCAGTTTGGGAGCAATGCATGGGTGAGCTTTAGTATCAGACTGTAGGTGCACCAAATCACTGAACAGGTCAATGAGGAATGGCAGAAAGGCAAACAGGGGAAAGAGAAGATGAAATAATTTTTTACAGTCTTGGTGCACAGAGTAAAAAGATATACAAACACCAGTGACTCAACAAATACTTAAATTTCTTACTGCTTTCCTGAGCAATTTGGCATATAAATAATAAGGTAAAGATGACAGAGAACTAAATGAATAGGGGAAATTATGCTAAATGCAGACTAAAGTTTTACAAAATACATTCCAAACAACAGGTTTATACAAACTTTCATTTCAGTAATAACATTAAACTTGAGGAGGGGGACACTGGGCCGTTGCAGAAGAAAAATATGACATGGAAACATAAAGAGAAATAGAAATGGAATAATATTTTATTGTGGCTCTTAGAATTGCAACTAATAGCATTATTGATTGATCAGCCATTTATTATAATTTTTTTTTTAAAGTCACCATTTGGTGATGTCTTTGCTTCTTCTGACCAACAGTCTGAAATCCAAAGGTACTTGTAATATCACCTAAATAGAAATGTTATGTTTAACATTTGACATACATCAACATAATTTCTGAATATCACTACATGACATTACAAACAAAGAATCTTTGCAAAATGTATCATGTAATCACATTATTGTGGCTGCAGAACACTGTGCACACTGTGACTAAATAACCAAATGCAAGTAGTGAATTACTAAAAAAAAAAATGTAGCACTATGCCATGTTCACCTGACACAGCTGAAATACAGTTTGGCACCAGACCACTTTGCATAGAAGCAAGTTAATGACGAAGATAATTCCGCCCTACCAGTGTCAGGAAGGCTGCATAAACTCTAACACTATAGCAGTCAGGTAATGGGAGAAGGACGAGGGCTTGCCCTGATTGCTGCTCCTCCTGCCTTGTCATCCATGGCAAAGATCTACCAGAAGCTGGAGAAAAGCTGAGAGGCTCTCAAATAAGAGGAGGAATATGAACAAAGATCACTGCAGCGTGGAGTGAGGCTAAGAGCTGTGGGCAGAGCAGCTACTCAGACTGTTAAATGCTCTGTTATACTGGATTGCAAACCTTTGGCTGCCAGGCAACATTAAACACATTGCGGAACACTTACAGGAACAGTGAGAGAAAACACACTGTGTCAATAATAATGAATCACTCACACACAGTCATTCAAAGTCTTGTTTGCTCAGACAGCCACACATTCAAGTATGTCACTTGCTCAGACACTTGCTTGCTCATTTGTGCATTCACTCACTTGCTCACTCACTCATACACTCGCAACATAGTGCTGTAGGGATGCTGCATTTTTGTAGGCCAACTTGGAACTAACATCACCCTAATTCCCATGACAAAAAGTCGGTGTGATTTTTCCATTGACTTTTGATTACATTACATTTCCATGGAACATGTAGACAACAGCAGAACTACAGAATATCATCAGACTAGTGGTTAAGTTGGAACATGAAAGCCATCAAAGCTACAACGGTGAAAGTAAAGTACATCAAACTAACTTGTTTGAAAAAATGATAAACATTGGCTTTTTTATTGCCGTTTCTGTTCTGGCTTCATTGCCTGTTATTTATATTGTTTGCCACAGCCCTTGGCTACACACTACTTCAATACACAACTCAACAATATGAGTGACAAGCACTTCAATGGAAAAGTGATTCACTAAGACCAAGGGCTGACTAACAGTACAATTCAGTTTGAGTGATCCAATTAAAGAAAAACTAAACTATAAAATTTTCCACAGCATTATTTTTACCACACATTTAATCTGTTTATATTCTGTTGTTTCATGTTACTACTGCTGCAGTAATGCCATATCACTTTAGTCTTTGCGTTAACTCTAAAAACAGCCAGTATTTTTGTGACACGTATTAACATCACTTTAAATCCATGCAGGGATTATGTAAGGCAATTAACTTAAATTATTAGTAAATCACTATTTCTATTCTAACACCTCTAACCAAATCCTAACCTAATCCTAAGTAGTCACAATAACAATAACTACTTTATCAAATCTCCCAGGGGAAATTCTTTGTGCACAGGCTGCCACTTTGAGGTGCCAAGGGTGCAGGGTTCAGTGTCTTGTCCAGGAACATGTGCCACACTCACATGTCCATGTGGCCAGGAAATACGAGGAACCGGGAAGCTAACCACCAACCCTGGGGTTTGTAGACTACTGCTGACTGCTCTACCCACTGCACCACGGTTGCCCCTAAAAAAATTGCATGCTTTTCCGAACAATTTACTGACTGGGCTATGGGGAGAACTCGACTTGAAGGATGAAAAGTATCTCCCACAGTGAAGGTTTCAGTGGGATTTCATTTGTTGAACATATCTAGGACTAACATTGTACACCACATGATCCCCACAATTTTGAGTCCTCTGAAAAACAGTCTTCTCCAACAGCTCATGGGTTGAATACATCACTGGTGGTCGATGACATGTTTACTTCTCCCTTGTCTTCATTACCATCATCCAGGATGAAATACAGCAAGAAAAAGCTTTTTTTCCTATGTGGAAACACTGTAACCACAACCTGAATCAACATTGCTCCTAAAATCACTGAGTTATCATCTAAAATGTAAACATACCTAATGTTACATCCAGCATCTCAAATGCAAAAACCCGCATAACCCCACATTTTATGATACAGCATATTTTCTAAAAAAGCATCTATTTAATTTACTGTATTTTTCTTTCAGAATATACAGAGCCCTGCTCCAAGTTCAACAGCAGGGGTACATACACTCAGAGAAAACCAGTGGCTAAAACAATAGTTAAAATATCTAGTTCAAAGGGGTTGAAACATTAATCCTCCAAATATTTCACCCCTTCTTTATTAAAACCTCACATTTTTTTATATTTTCATATTTCATTTTGAATTCCACACATTCTACATTAGAGTATAAAAGCTATTTGACATTTTAATCAACCCGCCAAATGTCAAACCGAAGACTTCATTGGCAATATTAAAATCATCCATTTGCAGTAAAGTTTCCTCCCATTGCCAACACCTCTTTGGTATTTTAATGAACCAAAAACTGCGCTACAAAAAAGGAAAATTTAATATCAGATGTATTACTATTACCCCTCACACCTTTTCCAGTTTCTTGTCCTTGGTCCTCTACCTATTCAACTTCCCCATCACCTCTTCTGATTATTTGCTATGCCTCTCTCTATGTTAAGCTGCATTACCAAACTACAATGTTTTAAATGCTCTTATATTTGCAACTCATCACCTCTGCTACTGACTAAGATCCTGAGGATGGCAGGGATCATGAATGGTTTTTCAACAGTAATGCTGGGTGAATGATTTGCAGCCTGTTAGCTCATCTAATGTAATACCAGAGCAAACTACAGTAAGTGTGGGAAAATATGTGTAACCAGCATGAAAGGCACACTTACATCAAACAATTTCACTACTATACACTGGATATGGGTTTAAACCTGTTGAGCTGCCAGATGTCTTGAGCATGTAAAATGGGATGTCAGGGCCCCACTGTTTATTTGCGTACACATGAGCAGGTGGGCAGAGCAGATCGGAAGGGAAGAAGAACCAACAGCCACAATCATTCAGATTCAATGATGGGTGAGTCAGAGCCATATGAATCACTCGTTTTCTGGTTTCACGCATAATTACTAGCACTACTTACTTTGGCACAGATATTAAATATACCTCAAAAGACAAATCACCAGGTGATAGTGGCCATTTGGAAAAAAAAGAACAGTGGCATACCACTATACTAACCTTAGGTCTGCACTATTCAATATTTTTATATGGAACATTGTGTTGTTCATAGTGCCAAACTCAGTCTTGTAGAGGTACAAGCAACAACAATAGCAAGTACAAAGCAAAGGTACAAAGACCATAGAATTGGTAGGCAGAGCTACTGCACTGATCCAAGTAATGATGAATTCAGGAAGGCACCTCCTAAAATAGCATCCCATAAACAGTCCCATGCATCATCAAATTCAAACAGGCACACAGCCAACATGAATGCAGGTAACAGTAACTGTGGGCATTCATTTCATCTGAGTGAACACAAGCGAGGTGAGTCAGATGCTGCTGCAAGCCTCACTCACACTGCCCCATTAGCTATGGATGGATGGAGGTTCAGGGCCAAAGAGCTGTCGAGACTTTACCTGGTCCCATGTAGGCATTAGCACAAAAATGTCAATTATGTCCTGATGCACCACAGAACAGGAATTTGCAGATTTCTTGGTAAACACATTTATACAGTATATTCAAATATACAGAGCATGCAACATTAGTTATAATTAATGTTGTGTACACCATAAACATTAATGTAGCTGGGTCAGTCTGCACATTTGCCTGACAATCACAGAACACACAGCTATGACCAATCTCCATCAATGACTATAAAATAAAATTTATATATTATATAAATAAACTTTAAAATAAAGCCCACTGTTGAAAACACCTATTCTTCACAAAGACAGTTAATCTAAATTAAGTCTGCCAAGGCTTTCCTAACACTCCTGTCAGCTTGGCCTAGGCTCTGAACCAAACAGTCCCGCTACAATCATCAGACCTCCACAGGAGAGGAAATTACTCAAGAAGGTGTTTAAGATCATTTAAATAAACTGGGAAATACTGTAAATGTATGATGTCCAAAATAGCCCAAGCACATTTTAAAATGTTTATTAAACATGAAACATTTCTGAACAACAAACACAACTAAAAATACATTGTCACAACCATAGAACAACCAACATCAATGGAGAAACTACCCTTTTACAAAATGCCTGCTGAAGCTGGAAGTTGCACTTTCCAGAACATCAAAATCTGTAATGAGCTGGAAAAAAAATCAAAGATGAAGAAAATTGAGAAGAGAGAAAGAAAGAAGAATCCTACAGAATCTAATAGTGACAGTATGTAATAGGAAGGCAGTAGTGGAATGGAGATAGTACGTACTGTAAAAGGGAGAAAAGACTTGGACTCTGTTTGAATAAAATCCTTGCACAGCAAGATTTCATTTTAATGAGATGTAATTTTAATCATGATCACCTCCCATATGCTGGGAGCTCCTCCACACTTGATAGTGTGGCTATGGCAACAATGGAGGTTGGAAAAAAAGGGAAAGGGGAATGGCTGGAGAAGATGAAAAAGAGATGACAGACAAAGAAGACATAAAAGGCATAGTTAGTGTTAAACTGTCATTGTTAGCACAACGTGAATCTCAGCATTTCTGCAACTGAGTAAAGGAAAGGACATCTTTGGGGAGCTGATTAGCTTAGTATATAGCTACTCTCATTTATGATCTTGTCTGATATAAAGTGGATATAAAGGGGGCTTTAAAGTGAGTACAGTATGATGGGAAGATATAAACAACACAGTAAAGTTACAATGCAATACAATACAGCTCAGGTTGAAAAAAATATGTAAATACACCAAAAGATATGCTATGATTAACACACAATACTAAAAATGATAGTATCATGAAATTCTTGATATAACATATTCACTAAAGAGCAACACATTTGATTGTTTTGTTTCCTTAGGTCTAGATTTGACTGGGAGTAATCAAAACTAAAACCTGCATTCATTGTTTTACCTTATCGGCTAATTTAGATATAACATTAATAATAATAATAATGAATACTTTATTGATCCCCTTGCAAAAATGCAAAATGAACCACTCAAAGAAAAATCAGTAGTCATAATCATGACTGTCCTCAATAATTAATAGCTATTCAATATGTAGTAAATCGTCACTGTCTAAATGTTATACAATGCCCGACCCACTGTATAACTGCCAGATAATCACTACATTGATAGCTAAAGGGACATGTTGACAGCGTCCTGGTTATGTTGTACCATGACGGTAGTTATCTTACAAATCCAAAGTCTTCTATCAAAAAGAGAAAAAAACTGTCAGATTATGTCCAAAGCTTCAGAGAAGAAGGAGGAGGGGAGAGGGAGAAGGAGGAGGAGGAAGAGATTAAAGATTCTCATTCAGTGCTGTACTTTGCAGGAAAAAAAAGGGACCATACAGTATCACATTGTGCATTTCTGTTTTTATCCCTAGCTGAGAAGAACATTTAGGACTTTTTTGATTGTCAAGCCATTTCATTTTCTAAACAAATGGCAATAGCAGTCAAGAAGGAGACCATTTTCCTTGTAGTGAAGTTACTTACATTTTGTTACAGTAAAAAAAAAGAAATATAGTAGATTCTGTGTTATTTAAAAACTGCAGTCTTAGTGTAGGATAAAAGTGTGGGCAGGGACATAAGGAGCTTTAATCTGTGAACAATCTGAGTGGCTAATGCACAGAGGCACAGCAGGCACAACTTGTCCGTACTGTATGTGGACCTGAAGAGGGTTCAGCCTAACTGCTCGCTTTCATTTTCCTGTACTTGTAGGTCAAATAGCATTGTGAAAGGTTCAATTCCACAGTGCAGCTTAACAACTTATCCACATTAACTGCACATAGCTTCCTGCAGGTTCAACTGACGAGCATGTTTGACAAAAATGACCCCATCAGTGTGAGCCATTTGTGCCTACACACTGGTAATGATGTGCGCACAGTGGAGGAAGGTGGTAACGTTTGTATTTGGGGGACTTAGCTGACGTCACACACCTCCCCTACCTACCCCAGCTGCTGTTTGAACTAGATTTCAACTCTACCGCAGTTCTGATATGTGTTGTGCCCTAGAAACCGCTGCAAAGTGGCTTAGGCTGACCTCGATATTTCCAGACAGGCCATATCGACGGCTGCTGGGAAAACAGGGGACCACAGTCAGAGTCAGCGTTGTTAAATGACTTGTCACTGGGGGCAACAGAGAAGGAGCGGGTTTTAAGCCACGCTGGGGATTGGTCAAGAGCTTCAAGAGTACAGAGGTCATGCAGAAATATGAGAAATATGGAGTCCAATACTGGAAAAAAGGAAGGAATTTTTGCTCACCATGAATGTGGCTCCCGTGATGCTTTGTTTTTATACATAAATTCCAACTGAACACATACAGTATTTCAGATATTTATCCCATACTGTGAGTCATATACAAGGATTTCTGTACTTTATCAATTGTTAATGAACTTGAATTTTCCCCCATACAGAATAAGTAAAAGCAGTGCCAAACACCCCAGCAAATATACACTCATCTACAACTTTACGTTTTGTTTTCCACAAAAATATCTGATATCAAAATATCTTTGTTACTAAAACGTTATTAAAGTTTTTTTATGGATGGGTTCCCTATTATGTTATGTGTCTGCCCGCTGCCTGCATTAAATATTGAATTGAACTGAACCTAACTCCTGAATTCCATATTTGTCTATTATGCATGCAGTTCCTAGGACACTAGGTTGTATTCACTGCTACAGAAATAACAGAAAAACTGCACAAATAACATATGTTTTAGCAAAAACCCTCATATAAAATGAATCAATAAAACAATCAGTGAATAATTAAATACATTTCCTTGAAAGGTGGATGGTTCTTCTACGGTCTACTGTACATAAGCATGCTGGGAACATTCTTTGCCTATGGCAGCTTAGTAACACTGGAGAGTAGTAGAAAGTCCAAACATATGCAAATCAAATTAAGCTCAAATTATAACTGTGTGCATGGATTCTAATGCCGTGTATCTAAATACTCAGCTCCATCATGGTAAAATTGTGTTCCCCTCAGATATGTTTTTTAAGTCATTCAAGTAATTAAAATGTAAAATTAACCAAGCTCAAAATAGAAACATATTCTATAAGACTGGTGCCAGTCTGCTTTTCATTCTTTTTGCTTCAGAACACCCACAATCACTGAGTTAAATATAAAATGGACCTCTTTGAAATAGTCATCTTCATTTTGACCAAATGACGCAGTCACAAAGATCTACAATATCTGAACAGCAAAACTCCAAAAAGAAAGGCCTTGTGCTAATTGAAAACCCTTCTCTTATCACCAGCCTGTAGAAGTCATTTAAATAATGTCCATGTTCCCCAGGTGCTTTGAGATTGAATCCAACAGAATACTCTCTCCTCTGTGCATCACTGTCAGCATTCCTGTTTCATCCCTCCATATTCATGTCTTGTTAATGTTATTGAGACGGGGAGCAGATCTTCTTAGTTTGCACATACTGTAAACACTGTTTAAAGCAGCTTATGCAAACTCAGGGAATATTCCTTAATTCTTTATTTGACCATGTGGAAACATGCTATACTAGGCTTCACTGAATAACATCAGTATTAGCATCAGTAATGCTCTAAAGTACATTTTTTCAGTATTTTATCAGGACAACCAATATAGAAAAAACAATTGAAATAATAATATCATAATATGAAATCTAATAATATATAATCTTCAATAATGTACAGATTCATGGAATAGGGATATACTGTGGAAGTTGATATGTTCAGAACAAAGAAAAAACATATATTATCTTGGGCAAATATTCCAAGTCCATCACATTTAGCTTAAAGAAATAGTTCAATATAGGCTTATTCACTTTACTGCCAAGAATGAGATGCAAAGATTGATACAACTGTATGTTTTTACATGACAGCTAGAGGAACAGCTAGTTTAGCTCTGTCCATTAAATGTAAGTAAGCAACTCGGTCAAACTTGGTTTCTGTACAGAAACAACAAACAAACACGATATAAAGTGTTACTGATCTTTAGAGGTTCTCCTACAGGTCTCTATGCAATTGTCAAGCTAGTTTCAGCTGTATACTGAATGAACAAACACACCGATATCCAACCTCAAAAAACAAATTAAATGTAAAACTTGTTTTGTAACATTTAGAAAATGTATCTTTGTTGCTCTACTGATCCCAAAAACTACAAAATTGTCTGATGACGGTTCACCTATACCTCACACAAACTTCTAGTCAGCCACGGTTTGCATTGCAGTATGATCTTCCATGACCTGCTGACTAAAAGAAACATATTCCATGTGTGTTCCAGGAGCTTAAGTAGAGTAGTACGTGCTGAATTCATCTATCAAGTTGTAAACATGCACTGGTGGTGTGATAATGCAATCTTACACTGAGTCTTGGCAGAACAAGGCTGGTCCACATAATGATGACAGATTATATTCCTTACAGTGTGTAACAAAGTACAGAACACACAGGGACAACGTGGAGCTTTTAATACACTCAAACATAAAATCATGACTGTTGCTGACCCCCATAAGCTCTCAGTCACAATTGTAATAAATGGTTACCCCTTACAAAACATACTCCATATTCTTTAATAAAGGTTTCTTATGTATTCTGTATCCATTTTCTTGTCCAAGCCCAAAAATGGGCAATGAACAGAATTCTTGGAGATACATGTAACCTATAGCAGGACTGATATTCAGAAAAAATATTAGCCTGACATTTCACTACACTCACCAAACAGATGACAAAGGGCATAATGAAGGTAATGGACCAGCCAGAATCATTTAATTAATCCCTTGCTAGCAGCAGATGGGTGTGAGCTTAGTGGCTCCTAGTGAGAGCTAATGTATTTCTATACTTAAAGTAATGATGGTCATGATGGCGTCTGAAGGCTCTGGAATCTAAGGGCTGACATAGGGAGGTAGGAAGAAAATGGAAAGTACCATTAGGTCAAGAGTTTGTGTGGCTTGCAAATCCATGAGGTATTGAATAAAAGAGAATGCTGATAAATAAATGGAAGCCTATGGAAGTTACACTAGCAAGAAAAAAACAAGACATTATTGGATTTTTTACACTGAAATGTAAAAAATGAAAACCAGCTAAACCATCTAAAACTGCAAAGATTAACTTTTACAAAGCAATTTGCCACTTAATCAGTGTATACTGTAATCAGTGTCAACTATCTGTTTTCCCCCCCCCAGAGACTCAAGTGTGGATGGTCAAATTAGAAGAAAAGGCTGGTAGGCTGGTAGGACACCATCGGTGAAGTGTGGAGGTGGAAACATGATGATCTAGGGAAGCTTTTGCAATGAGAGAGTGGGTGATCTGCATTGTGTGCAAGGCATCCTCAATCAGCATGGATACTCCACTCCATACTGCCATTCCGTCTGAGCAATGACTGACTGGGGATAACTTCATTTTGCAGCAAGACAATGACCCCAAGCATTCTTCCCAGTTGTGTAAGAATCATAGAGAGAAAAAAGTAGCTACTAGAATACACTTTCTGATGGCTTGGCCAGTTCAACCACCTGACCTGAGCCCATATTGAGCTAGTGTTGGGGGAGCTGGGCCGAACAGTTTGGGAACACTGGCCAAACAGCACAGCAGTCCTCTGAGAAGTGCTTGAGGTCCAGTTTCCTCTGAGAGAGGAAATATCTACAAAAACTGATCAGTACAATGCCCCCAATTTGACAGGAAGTTATTGTTGCAAAGATTTTGATAAAGTTTGTTTTTGATAAAAGTAAAATTAACTGTGCACATTGTATTTGAACATTAATCTGTGTTCAAATATACTTATTACTTAAAAACTGTGGTTCACTTCTGTGTTTTGTGGTCCATTCACAAGTAGTTGACTGAACAAAACCACCAAAAGAAAACAGGCATACATAAGTGTGTAGGTGTTTCCAATTCTTTTCTTGCCAGTGTTTATAGAAAAACATCTGAACATATTACACAGTAAAAAATACTGCACTTCATTTTACTTGGAAGCTTTTTTATCTCAACATTTCAAGTCTGATACCAATACTAATATTCTTATGTTTGTATTAAAGTTGAGTGGGCAGTGGATTTCAAATCCTCTAACAGCTACTACACTGCTGGACAGGTACCTAACCCAAAAGTTATATTTTATTTTACTATTTCTATCAGAGAAATGTATAGATATCAACAAAAGAGCTGCGTGGGAGAAATAGTGCTGTTTTACCAGGAGCCTAGAGTAATTATGACCTTCACAAAGTAGACATTGTTTAAATAATTGCATTTGGTGCAAGACAACAACGGCGCTGCAGGACCTCTGTGCAATAAAAGGTACTGCAGCTGATATGAAACCAGAGGACTAGCACAGCCAGCTACCTCAGTGTTCTGATAGGCTTAACCAGAACAATGTAACGTGTGTGGTTACACAAAACCCACGCAACATGAAGCAAAGCATCAACGAGCATGAGTACATGCAGGGGTATTTGGAAAAACCTGCTGTAAGATAAGTATCAAATCCCCCACAGGCATTAAAATATCAACAAAACTACTTATAATACAATAATTTCTCAAAAGGGAAGATTTAAAATCTAAAATAGCTAATGCAGTCAGATAGACGAAGATGAAAGTGATGACAATATCAGAAGGGAAGAAAATATTACAGTTAATACTGGCACACTACAGGAAAGCCTACCCTGCAACATTTTGAAACACACCGAATACTGAATTGAAATATAACCGTTCCCTGGTATCTAGGCTCACTTCAGTGCTGGTAAGCTGAAATTAAAAGCCACAGGAGGCATGTACAGGGACCAAATGCGACAATTACACACACTTGAGGGACAGACTGTATTAGCTTAGTGGATGCTCACTGAGAATTATCTATCACCCATCCTCCAAATTCCCTCTGAACGTTACCAGGGTTACAGCAGTCCTGAGATTTTCACATGCACTGCTTCAGTTTATATCATGTGCCAATGAGACTTTGCTCTGTGCATATGAAGGAGAAATTCTTCTGCAGTACCTTACCAAAAGTGGCCTACTAGGTGGCTTGCATATGTTGCCTGGCTTCTTACCCATTTTGACTTCAAGATTAAGTTGACATTGATTCAACAAAAAACCTCTAAGCATTCAGCAGGTGGTCATCATGGTCATCCATTTTGGACTAGAGTGGGCCTCACAGATTCCACCGCTTTATCCATATCCCGTCAGGCAAGTAACAACATTAACTGCTAAAAAATTGACTGCACCCAGAAATGATAGGCCCATAAACCACAAATACTACAGTGAAAAAGTAGACAAAACTACTTTACATCTGGAACACAAGTAAGAAGTGTTTGAAGTGCTTGAACTAAACAACACTGATAAGCTCAGCAGCCACCATGGAGTCTAAAGAGGTCTGCATGTAGGTTGGCATAGGAACCCTTTTGCATCCATTGGGACTCAACTGGGTTGGAAAACACAGTGGATCAAAGACACTAGCGTGGGCTGGAGGCAGAGAGACATGTGGAATTCCTTCAGGGGGCTGCAAAGACTCATTTAATCTCTCTATACCTCCCTGTCCTCAGCAGCTGTTGGAGACGGAGGGGTTTAAGACGCCATGGGCTGAGACCCATAAGAGCAGATTAGAATAGAACAAGGAGGGGGGAGGACAACAGGGAAGATTTTTTTACAAAAATGTAACTTGGTAAAGCTGTTCCAGTGCAGAAGCCCTGAGCAATGGGTCCCTGGGTGGAGGTGCAACATGGGTGTGTGTGGCAAGTGACTGTCTCTACATCTTTTGAAACAGACAACTGCTATGATTAACAACAATGTTGTGGGGAGTGCTTTACTTTGCAGTGTATACAAAGTTACTGCTCAGAATATTCAGATTTTGAATGCAGAATGAAAGCCCAGTGGCAACAGTTATAGAAGGTGAGAGATATGCAAGAATGATGACCTAGTACAGAATTGGTATCAAGCTGTACTTGGATATCTGTGTTGTCTGCAATTATTAAATTCATCTACAATGCTATAATGCACATTCCACATCCCCCTGGTGTTTTTGAGCTGTGCTTTATATACAGAAGAATATAGAGGAAACAACAGATTAACATTTACCATAATACTGGGACTAAGAGATTATTCTAGGCCATTTCATGCTGTGACCATTCTAGCCTGAAACATTTTATAGAGACACAGACTAAAGGATTAGTCTGTATTTATACACTTGTTTAAACAGCTGAGTGCAATGTAATTTCAAAGAATTAACTTAATCTACACCATCTTGCCCTCCAACTACAATCTCTACAGGGCAATAAGAGACAAAGAATACAGTGCAGTGAACAAAAGAGCAATTTTTTTTTTTCCGATGAGCTGTTTACACCTTGTATGCCCAAGTGTATACTCCTGATTAGAGAAAACATGCTGGGATTCTGCAAAGATCCTAACATTAGCTGAGCACAAACCTTACAGTGCAGTGCAGTACTCTTGTTCATGCTGCTACCACAGCTAGAACTGGTTAATTGAGGTCATATTACTTGTCATAAAGTTTAATTATTTTCAGATTCTTCCTGCATATTAAACAGCACTGGCAGAGAAACATCTGGGGGTTTAATATTGGTGGGGTGAAGTGTATGTTTGTGCCAGAAGTGGGTAAGATCCCAGCATATGGGGTAGGATTATTACATTGGGGCTGTGGAGATTAATGCAGTCCCAAGGTCAAACAGGGGTGTATTCACATGAAAATCACGATTCTCCTCTTTATTTTAATCTCTACACTTGGCAAAGTTTTCAAAAGGTCAGAAATGTAGATCCCAGTTAAGATAAGTCTTCAATAGGGGAGAGATTTTAAGAAAAGACAAATTAATTCTTTTGGCATAGTTTTTTTAATTACTTTGTAAAAGACAGCTTTGGCTTTCAAGTGTTATGCAAATCTAAAACATATTGAAAATCATATATTACACATCAAAAAAGAAAACTACTTGAGACATCTGCAAATATTAAAAAGCAGGCTGCGCAAGCCATTTGTATTCACTCCAAAGAAATAACGCTTTTCATATTAATCACAATCTCTTACTGGAGAGCAAGTGTGGCAATTAATTTAGTAAACCTTGAGTCATTGATGAAGAAAAACCTAAAAAGACATTTAAAATTAGTAAAAAAACAAAACAAAACTAAAAACAGGCAGTTGTTGTTTTCTAATCATAGCCTCAAATCAAATCGGCTTCCAGAATTAAATCACCTCAAAACACAAAGCCAGCTGCATCTTATGGTGCATCGGCCTGTGGATATTTGACCACAACACACTGTAAAGACAAAACTGACATATTATCACCTTAATTAACTGTAACTGATAATGTGTTAGCAAACAAATGCAGACAAACACTGAATGACATACAGTACACATTACCACCACAGGAAACTATCAGGCTCATGTGATAAGCAACAAGAAGAGATGGGGAAAGCTAGAAAAAAAATACTGTTAGAAACATTAATCAGTTCAGCCAGAGCTAGCACACAGTTAGTGATGTGCTCTCATATTCTAAGAAGGGGAGCCCGGGCATATGTCATATAATATGGCAGTTCACAGTCAAAAATAAATCAACACACACAATGCTTTAACAAAGCCCATTACATCATCCACCATGACAAATGCTTTGGGTTAACTAGGTTCCTGTGGGAGATGGCTTCATCCACCGCCGTGCCATGCCAGCAACACCAAGGGATCACTGAATCCCATAAGCACCATCCCTCCCTCACACCATGCCTCTGATTCCTGCAGCGCCTGGCTCCTCTCCTTCCTTTACTCACTGTATGGTCATTGACGGTGCCAGCATCTGTTTGAAATGATTCAGTGATGAAAAAGGGGGCTGGAATAGTGAGGGCGTTTGTGACAAAGTGACATACTGTGCTAATATCAGCATATAGTGTAGTTGATGAGTAGTCTTAGATTTTGGGAAATTTTTTTCATACTGCTTGTACAAATGAATCTGTAGCTCTATCAGATGATTTACATCGTCATTCAGCCATTTAACATGAGTCACATAAATCACCCACGTGGGAGCATGCTAGCAATGCTACAGTGAATTCTAGCAGGGCCAGAATCATGATCAGCAAAATAATCATGTAATGTAAATAAGTTAAGTATTGCAAATGCACTAACAAGATCAAGGTAGGGCAATAAAATTATTTTCAGAAAACACTGTTCAACACAATTCATGACATGTAAAACTAGTAAAATGGATTCCCTGCTAAAATCTCACAAAAACGGTGCTACTCATCAATATATCTGTTTAATACCCACTGAGGTTCATTCACACTTTAAGCTTACAGCCAATGCATTGCACTGGAACAGAGAGATCACAGCACTAACTCTGCCAAGGTTAGAGGGTTGATTACTACGGAGTATGAGACTGCTGAATTCCTCATCATTATTACTGAACTTGAATTTTTTCAAAGAATCTGCTCTTCCACCTGTACGCCTCACAAACACACTACACAACAAATGTTCTGAATGATTAAATCACATCAAGCACCAGTAAAGCCAAGTGTTCTCCGTCTTCCCCTCCTTTTCTGCTCCTTCCTTCTTCCCTTCTCTCTCTTCCCTTCTTCTGTCCCTATGAACCTCTAGTAGCTAAGGCCTCCTGTCGGGTCTGTATTGCTGACTTGCAGCTGCTGAGTGAACACCCATCACCCATCCAACAGCACCAACCCGCAGGCCTGCAGCAATATCAAAGAGCTCAGCTAAAATGGAAGAAGAGACTGTCTACAGGAACAGCTCAATTGCTGGGCCTCTGATTTCCACACAGGCATAGAGGAGATGCACATTTAGGCTGCACAGATCGATCCACATCATTTCATGCCATGGTGCTGCCTGCAGGCTCCCATGATGCTCTGTGGTAGTACTGCTTCAGAGGACTTCAGTGAACTTGCTGAAGAGCAGAGGTAATACAAGCCTAACACCTCGACACAAATAGAGGCTCACACAGCAGGAGCCCAGCCAGGGCCTGTCTAAATTGTAGTTCCCAAACAGGGAACTAGCAGAATAAGAGGATTACCGTTTCTTTGGCAAATATGATGGTTACAGGTTTGTGCAACCATGGAAAGTGACTAAATTGTGTGAATGTAATGTATTGTATTCATGGGTAGGTCTCCTATAGTCTCATATGATGTGTCTGCAAGACTTTTTTTTTTTTACTTTGTGTGTATGTGACATGTACATTAGTGCAGTACATCTAGTTCCATGGCTGAAGGAGCCTCATACACACTGCAGCACTTCTCTCTATGCTGCAAAGCTCTGCAGCAGCCAGAATTGATTTCATCACAAACAACATTGGGTGGCACAAAGACCCTCATTTGCAGTGCTTCTCCATGGTACACAGAGCTCTGCATCTGAGAAATCTACACTTCAAATAGAGGGAGAGATGGCAAGAGGGAAAACATGGTTTATTAATGAACCAGCATCCAAAACACTTAAGAGAGGTTCCCAATTAAGCAGTCACAAACTCAAAGTGAGTCACTTCCAATCACCAAAATTCCTCATCAAGGGATGGGTATACAGTTATTTTGCATGCTTTAGTCATTCCTCTCATAGTCGTGGAAAAATATTCCACTGTAGGGGGGTAGGAAAGATAGCTTGCATCCACCAGCACGCAGTCCCAGCTGGGCAAAGCTCCTGGCTTTCACTCGCCACAGAAGACCACTGCAGTGCAAGTCCTGCACATCAAAAACCTTCCCACACATAAAGCCTGGCATTGATGAATACGCTGGCATCTCCTCCACCACATTCATGTTCTGACAGTGTCCCTTTATATTTGCTGCCAGCTCTTAAGTAGGGGAGAAAAACATTTTCCTGTCTTTATTTGACAGCCTCTTCATGAGGCCATCTCACATGACCTCCACATAAATTAGCTGTCACATTGCTGCTTGGCCAGAGTAGCAAAGATGGAAATGGACATATACATTGTGTCTTTTTCTATATATACTGTATGCACGAGTTAAAACATTACTGGTTTCTCCATTTATGAAACTATAGGTGGCCTTTGTTTAAAATGTCATGGGCAGCTGTCAAGCCAAAATGAAATCATTAATATTAGATACTTTAATTTTGTTCTACCCTGGCTTTGGCCCTGAGCCTGCCTGCTCTCCTTTGGCTTAAATAAGTCTTCAAACTTTTTGGAGAGCTGCTTATTCACTATTTTAGTGAAATCTATATAAGACTGATACAGACAGTTAGTGTGACTAAGCTTAAACACCAGCCAGCTAGCCTGGTTATGTTCAAATAATAACAAAGTGAACAGTCACCTTCAGACTCGTGCCACCAAAAACGCCAAAGGTGGTCAGACCTGTACCCAGTCAAGAAAATAATACAACACAACTTTTTATGCTGTGTTGTTTTAAACAGATTAAACAAATAAGATCTGGCCTTACGGGACTTTCTGATTTTGTTTTTACCCATTAGCTGTTTCTCTGTGTTTCCAGTCTTTCTTCTACATGTACAGAAACCTAGGTTAACCAGCTGGTGGCATGTGTTAGAACAGGAAAGTAGGAAAGTGCTATCAATGATCTTACATAACTCTCCCAAAGACAGCAAATAAAGATATTTCCTAAAATGTCACAAGTATTCCTTTAAGTTAGTGTTTCTTGTATTTTCCACAGTGCAACAATCCTCGCAAAATGACATGAATTCAGAAGAATCTATGTTGCAATGAGCAATTAACATTTAGATGCCATTTCCTCTCAAAACAATTGTCTTTATTTAACTGCAATCTTTGTATCTCATTATATCCTAAGTAAGACATTACCCACTACCCATTTAGAAAAGACATTCTGTAAGATTGATCTCATTACTCCTTTAAAGCTGTAATTACTTGAAGGATTTGTGCTATAATTTTTCAGTTAAATCCCCCAAACTGATTAACACATTCTCGCTTACCTTCCAAACCTCATTTACACCTCCTGTGAATGCCCAGGAAAACTAAATAGTTTATCTCAGCACAGCAGGAGCACAAACATCAATGCAGTCAGAGGAAAAAAAATCAGTATCTAAATCTCTAATGAGGTTTGCACATATCTACATAAATTTTTCTCTCTCTAGAATAAAACTGCCGTAGCAGAGGATGAAGTTGAACACGATGGCGCAAAAGAACTTTTGCTGGAAAAGGAGCCGTGTCTGTTGTCTGAGATACTTTTGTTTTAAAAGTTCAGACATGGTCCAAACAGCTATTTAGTTGTCATCAGACGCTGGGCCGGGGGTGGGGTGGGGTGCTGGACGAACGCTCTCTGTCTGTGAGTGTAGTCACCTGTTTGTGTGTGTGTGCGCGCATCGGGGCGGATACAGAGGATCCCGCTGCGGCCGTGCATGATACAGAGAGCAGAGGAGAATTGGAAAGCACGCAGAAATTATGTCATGTCATCGGGTAAATAAGATAAATAACATAAATAACATAAGGCTGTTTAGGTAGTTTAATAAAAGGTCAAGGTATAGACCTGTTCTATGGGCAAGGAAACCTGAAAACATCTATTGTGATCTGGCGCTCTTCTCTCAATCAATGGAAAATAATAATATATTAACAGCCACTCATGCATGGGGAAAAAAATACAGTTTAATACCGTGAACCGTTGAAAAATACAGTGATATAGAATTTTGGTCATACCACCCAGCTCTATAAACGACAAACCCATTAATATTTATCATTAAAGCTCAATCAAATTTAACTAGAAAAGTACCATTTTCCAATTAGATTTGAGTTTAAATTTATACTACTCCTATGTTTCTATTATACACCAGGAGCTTAGTATATCACAAAGACTGGGAAACAAGCAGAAACTTGAAAAATGTGCTAGCAGTTATTTTTTCCTTTGGACACAGTTAGACTAGCTTCACCAGCTAGCTTCCTCTTCCATTCTTTATGTTAAAACTTTCCACTGTTGGTAATATCATATTGACCACACAGATATGGGAGTGGTTATGGTGTAGTGCACCCAGGTGAGGACAGGTGGCCTGACATTTGACCTCAACTCTGAGAGTACTAAAATGCCAGATGGACAAACTGTCCTCAGTTTATTGGTTCTACTTAAAATATTCATTGGGAGCTTTTTTGGCATAAAAATGTCCTTTTTAGTGGAACATACTCTCCAGAGGCCTCAGCCTTCACTCAGTAGAAAGTTCAAGAGGACATGGTTTTCCCACACTGCATCTCTCTACAGGCCCTCTATCCCTCCCATGATTCTTTTTTGCTGCTTATCTGGATCCAATGAGGCCAGTATAAAAAAGCAGAGATGCAATCCTTAGGTCATCAAAATGGAAACTTCCTATGCCTTGACTAAGGAAAATGATAGGTTTGGCAAGGTCCAGTATTAACCAAGTATGTACTTTACTAATAGTGATACCCCTATGAGGTCACCTCACCTGTGTGGGGAAGCAAAGACTTTGAGATGGAGATCCAGCAGAGAAATGTTTACGTTTCGTACTTTCTTATCAAATTCTCCCAACCTTTCTCTGTGAAGCAACTAAACCTTTACTAGAATAAATTACACTACCGTGTTTTTCCCTCCTTGAACCATTTAATGATATGTCAACTTCATTTCACACTTTGAATTTGCAGTTCAGAAAGACAAAAACAGAGCCACAAATTATCAACACATTGAGATTATTAGTCACTGAGATATCATTTGATCAAAGCAAGACACAGTTGTAGCAGGTTCCACAAAGGGATGTTGGGCTGGGCAATTAATTGATCTCAGTACCCAAGGAAAAATATGAAGGCAAAATGTGCCAATGAGACAAACATTTTCCATCATTTGAAAAGGTAATAACAAGGTTATTGCAGTGCACCACATACATACATATTAATGACGAAGTGCACATGACGTCAACGTGTGTTTATACAGACTGCAGTGGAAAAGATGGAAAAATGACATTTCGTCATTACTACTGTCATGTAGATTAGCTGCATGGCACAGTCTTACATGAACATACTATGTCGGTTGGAGAGAGTATCAAAATATTTATTGAAAAATAAATGCCTTTACTGTCATGATCTGCTCCTTTACTTCCTGGTTTACCACTGGATTATTATTTCACTCAGTTTTCATCTTGGTTCTCTTTGCATTTCAATGAGATCAAGTTGGCACAGTTAGCCAGAATAAAAGCAGTCTATTATTTGCAGCTATTGGTGTTTTTTTGATCAATAACGGCTGTATAATAAAATCAGATGATTTTAAAATAGACTACTAATAAGCAGAGTGAGAAGTACATCTGCTGTTCCAAACCAGCACGACACCTCTACCAATACAACTGTGACATAAGAAAGCTTAGTTTGGGATGATTGCATGATTTTTCCCAAGATGCAAGCAAGGCATCAAAACAACTTGCTGCAATATTTCTGCTTTGAAAGGTCAATACTTAGTCAAGCCATCTGCTTCAAGCTTACCAACACTAGCTATCCTGTCTGATCTTCTGTGTTGCTGACCAGTGTTTTGTTCCTGACCTCCTGCCTCAGCCTGCTCCTCAATTTCTGTAAATCTGCAGGTCCAGAGAGATTAACAATGAAAAGTATATTTCTGAATGGATGTCAGCTGGTCTGATCTGTCAGTCCTCCTCTTCTGTGGGTGTTGGTTTCTTTTTTGAAAAATGGCAGAGAATCAACAAGTTTGTTTTTGTCTATTTAGCGTACATCCTGATCTTCTAACATTCCCTGCAGGAGCACATTATTTACATTATACAGTGGTGTGAAAAACTATTTGCCCCCTTCCTGATTTCTTATTCTTTTGCATGTTTGTCACACTTAAATGTTT